>JANRMT010027041.1:71717328-71749447 GCA_026402145.1 Polypterus bichir lapradei
TAGAATGAACTGAAAGATTTTACTAGCAATCACTAGTTGTTTATTTTGTAACAAGAACTAAAAGTAAATTTTAAGTTTTAATGGCCTTGGCATAGTAGAGACATCACTGCAATAATATATTTACTGCCTGTATTGTTAAAATATATACTGTATTGTATTTTATTAGTTGACACAAACTAGTGGAAATAACATATTCCTTACATAACAGTCTTACTACTTTAAGTGCAATGAAGCATAGCTGGAGTTCACTTTAAGGATTTATACTTTCATTATATTGCTAGCCAAGTTATCTATAAATCAACTAAAACAGTCAACTTAAATGTAAAATTTAGTTGCCATTGCCTTTTGGGCATCAGTGTCTTATAAATTAAAACCAGAAAAAATGCCTCAAAAATTCAAAGGGAAACCAAAAAAGGAGAAAACTAATTTGGACAGTTACAGGCAAAAACATTCTCATCTGATGAAGAGCTCAATTAGCCTCACCCATCCTCAGACTCTCATGAGTAATGTAATGGTAGAGCTAGTTTTTTTCGTTAAATGTTAGGTCGCCATGCTCTTTGTGCTAAATTTTTCTATCACTCCTGCTGTATCTCAAAACACTGAAAAATGACATTGTTTTTTATCAATATTACTGTATAATATATAATTTTAGAAACTCAAGAAACCTCAAAGAATATCCCTTATTTGTACAGAAGACTTTCATAAAGTGTTGGAAAACTGAAATGAAAGGTTATTATAAAAGTGTGCATAATGTAACATGTTGTGATCTTAAAATTAGGCACATACTCAGTAGACAGAATGTTGCTTTGTACTATTAAGTGTGCTGGTGAAGGAGCCACATTCACTTTTGATGGATGATGCTGGAAGCAGTGCGAAAAAGCTGTGCGTGTGGAGGGCAAAGTTGAATCACTGAGCAGCAGCCAGAATTTGTGATTTCAAAATGTGGTAAGTGGCTGAGGTGTTCTTTGTGGTGGACCCCGGAATAATTCAACCTAGTGATTTGTTATCTCAAAAAAAAAAAAAAATTAACTGGTTACTCATGTTGAGGTTTTTAAATGCTAGGCATCACATTGTACTGATGGCAGATGTGCATGGTAAAATGCTAGTTCTACCCAAAAGTAAGTGAAAAAAAAGAAAATATTTTGCCCATTGAAAAGCTCTTATTTCACGTAATTTACTTCCAGGACAGAAGCTGTTGGCCCATACCATCTGCATGTTGCAATGAGCCAAATGTGAAAAAACACCTCCTGCCTTGTGATTGTTTTTTATTCTCTTTAATTTAAGCCTGTCTGGAGATGGCAAAAGAAAGTAATAAAGTCTCATGAAGTGAGGTTGTATCGAAACACTTCCAAATAATTATATTTTTTTTCCTGACGGCACTCAGAATAATCTGGAAATCTTTACAATTTAACATTTTTATAGTAGCAGCCATTCAGATATTTTTATATGTATTCAGAAATCTTCTACATAATTATTTTCACAGTCGGCATCCTCACCTAATAGCTCATTTGCTTTTCCTTCTATATGGTGATGTATTTTTCCTTCAGAAATATAGAAACTGTCAGGTCAGTTGAGTTTTGTTTTACACACCTTATTCAAACACATTTTCAGACGGCAAAGTATTAGGTACAGCGTAGTTATTTGAACAAATGCTTAATTATGTACCCAGTAGTACATCTGCTATTGGTGAGTGCTCATTCAGATGGATAACACAATTACTAAATGTCTGCTTGTTTTTTTTTTTCTTTTATTGTGGGCAGTTTTTTTTATTCAGAAAAACATAAGCATATGGTGAATAAATAATTGTACTTGAAGGTTACTGACCTTTAAGAGATCTCAAATTAAAACAAAAAATAACTTTCCATGTAACAACATTCTTGAAACCTTTTAACCCAATTTTGGGTCTCTGGAACAGGGCAGGTAACAGTCCTCTGCAGTATAGGATGCCAGTCCATTTCAGGGATTTCTGAAGCAGACAGACACACTCACTCACAGGGGCCAATTTAGAATTCATCAATCTGCTCATCTTCGTATCCTGCTTATGTTTAGTTAACATACACATCCCTGGAGTGGAGGAATATGTTGAACAAAAATAAATAAATAAATGTTCTGTGAAATTTGACAGTAAATAACAAAATTATATGTGAGCATACATAATTAAATGTGTCATAAAATATATATTTTGCTTATTTCATTGTGTATTCGATTATTTCTTCATTTATTTATTTCAGTGACACCACAGCCAACATGAAATATGGTTTGAAATAACAAAAAACACTGTGGAATGTGAAAGTCCTCCAGACAATGACCAGTTATGTCAGATTTTAGCTGAAGGCACTAGATACATGAAACAGCAGTGGTAACCACTTCACCACTATACCAACAGAAACTTACAATACCATATGTAATCTTTACTTACAAATACACATAAGGACATATTCCTTAAAATATTTAGACAGGGAAGTTATTTGAATTAATTTCAAGTCTTTTGGATTCTTAAAGTTTATGGCTAAAGATAATTTTAGTAAGATGTAATGTAATATACAATATATTAAGATAAACCAAGCTAACCTAAGGCAACAGAGATGAGCAAGGAAAATTCAATTCTGGGTGTAGACACCAGAGGAACATAAACCTCTGCAGTCCACTCTCCTTGAGGAAAGGCATGTCAGACTCTGTTCATTTGGGCCAGACTTTGCCTCACCTCTCAGTGGTCTTATATATATGGTATAATATAGTCCAATTTGTTTTATTTAATTATGATGGAAATATTTGCTGCTCTGATGCTGTACGTATCACAGGTGATGCCATTGTCATCCGCTTTATGCCAGTAACATACGCGAGTATTGTGGAGTAGGGTGCATTTGATTTTTATGTTATGTATTATCTTTCACTGTGAAATACGTCAAAAACATGTTTATAAATTCAGTGATATAGTGCCTAGTGTTATTGTAAATGGAACACAGGTGCTTTACATAACTTGCTCAGGGTGACACAGTGAGTGAACCTTTGACCTCCTATATTTAAGTCCGGCACATTTAGTGCAAAGAATCACCTAGGGCTGAAAGCCAGTGGAAGCATGTATATCACTTGAGCAACTGACTGTGCATCCCAAGGGCCAACTTACACTTCTTGAATGATTCAAGGGATTCTATGGGTATTAAATATTTCTGAATATGGATAAATTTTAGTCAGTTTACAATTAATTAATTTCAAATAAGAATTGTAGTCATTTTGTTGTCAGTTTTCATGCTGTTGGCTTTGGTGTATAATCTCCCTTTTTACCATCGCCAATCAGATTTTGATTCAGCTGGGATGAGTTTCGAAGTGATTCACTGGTGTTATTTTCTTTTTGGATAAAGTCAAAAGGAATTTATAAGCTTCAGAAGAAAAAAAAAATTTGTAAGGACTAACAAAATATGATATCAGTGTGAGTAAATGGTTTCTTTTTACACCTCTAGGACTTAGTTTTCTTCATTACAAATGTATTGCAAAGTAGATCTGTCAGTTGACATTAGAAATGCTGGGTGCACTTTTCTTTCTATGAAAGGCTTAAAATGGCTTAATGCCCATCTTTGTTGTTTAATATTTATTTCATCATTCCATCAAGTGGCCAAAGTGTTAAGTTTCATAAATTCATGAAGCCCTAATGCTTCATGAATTTATGATGCTTATTATGATTATTATAATAATTTTTGTGTGTTTCCATACATCATCTGTGTTACCTTTTTGTTGTGTTTTGATTAAATTTGCAAAATGAAAAAATGTATTGTTTTTTACTGATTTTTAGATAAACTCCAGCATCTAGTTTAATGATGCAGTCTATCTTTATACTTATTGCATCCTTGAGTTGATGGTGTGATTGTTGTATTTGCAGGTTTTCTATAAAGAAAAATGTATCAGTTTATAATCAATTCATTGATGTTTTTTCTTTTTTGAACCAGGCAGATATTTATAGTGGTGCAGAATTTAGCACTGTGTCTTAAATGAAATCATTTGGTCATCTACAGTACTTTTCCTTGTCTTTGGTGTCTTGTAGCTGTAGTCCATCAAATCAAGTTGACATTGTATGGAGTGCAGATGAGGAGTTTTAATCTAAAATGAGATGCCAAGCCTGCTTGGTTAGTAGTAGTGTTCTCACTTTTTTCAAGGAATTTGCAAAAAAAGTGAGACAACTACTAACAGCACACTCTGTGCTATCCTAAGTTACAGCACTATTCTTGAGATCAGTTTCTTAAATAAATAATCTATTTTACACCTTCTACTTATATTTGAAATATGCACCTTTTATAAATACAGTAGATGTTATCAATTGTACAGTATGCAAGAATATAAAAATAGCATTATCCATGCTGTGGGCTACTTTAAGTTGGCACCACAAAAAGTAATTCCAAATAGAACAAAACTAAGTGTATAAAATAATTAATTTCAGAAGGAAATCATTCTGCATACTGCACAAAGGTTACTCAGCTTGGAGAAACAATTAGTGGGAGCCAGTTGAAGTAATTATGAAGCCAGACCCCCCTTATTTCATTAGCTCCAGGTGCACTTACACCTGCTCCTGTGACCATCCATTCTACAGTTTGTTTGGTTCTTCTTGACTGTTTGTATAAATGGGAGTGAATGCTTAGCAATTCAAACAGTAGAGGAAAAATATTTTGTTTCAGTTTAAGAAAAGAAATACAATAGTTATGATAAATGCTTAATTGATGGTGTGACAGGATTGTAGTAATGTGAAGTAGTCCCAGTAAGATACCAGTTCAGGAAGTGTAATTTTATTGTACCTCATAAAATATGAAATGGAAGGAACTCAAGAGAACTCAAGGAAAATGGTTGACTAGCCAACTAATAAAAAGAATGAGATTTTTCCAACTTCCCAGCCTTCATTTTCCACAACTCACTTGGCCTCCTTCTCGACTTTCTCTTCTTCCTCCTCTTTCTGTTTCACACCAGGGGAGTCTTTGCCTCTGCTCTGCCGAGTCCTATGCAGACTCCAAACTCATCTGACTACAGAGATTAAGGTTCTTATAAGGCTACATTACATCAAGGAGTACTTCTGGTGTCATTTCAGGAAACACTTCTGGGTTCACTCCCCATGTCACAGGGCCTCCTCCAAAAACTACACTTTCCAGGAGCCTCTGCAGGAGGTTAGGCACTGTAGCCAAATGTTTCTGCTGCCCACTACCATCTCTGGGAATTCCTACACTTTTGTAATATGTCCCCAGCTGAGGACCATTTAGCTGAGCATTCTGGCTGGGTAATGACATTCCATCTGAGATGTGTCCTTTCCTGTAGTTTACACAGATAGTCTGTTTTCCATTATAGTGGTTAGAGACTTTCTGTATAAATGGTGTATTGTATTGAAATATTTGTGTGCAGAATTTGTTTGCACAATGAACCAACAAAAGTTGTGGTGTTCTATTGTAGGCATAAAAGGAGTTTGATAAGTAAAGTGTAGTTTCAATTAAATATATTAATTAATGTTGATAGGGCAATAAAGATGTAAGTAGTAGATCACTTAAGAAGAGTCCACTCAGTCCACCAAGCTGTTTCGGTTGTACGATAGTTAAGTCATTCTAGAATTTTAAAAGTTTTCAGGATATCGACTTAAACTAGATAACTTGTGAACTGATGTACATCCTAACACTATATGGTTAAAAGTATTGGGACACGCCTCTTAATTATTAAATTTAGGTGTTTCAATCAGACCCATTGCCACAGGTTTAAAAAGTCAAGCACCTAGCCATGCAGTCTTCATTTACAAACATTTGTGAAATAAAATGGTTGTTCTGAAGAACTCAGTGACTTCAAGCGTGTGATAGGATGGCACCTTTGCAATAAGACGATTCATGAAATTTCATCCCTGTTGGATATTTCATGGTCAACAAAAAGTGGTATTTATGGAAAATGGAAGCGTTTAGGAACAACAGTAACTTACCCACGAAGCAGAACACCACGTAAAGTCGCAGAGTGGGGTCAGTGACTACTAAGGTGCATAGTGCGTAAAAATTCCCAATGCTCTGCTGATTCCCTAGCTGAAGAGTTCCAAACTTATTTGATTAATATTATTTAATTGCAGCTCAAAAAGTGTGAGGCAGGAACTTCATGGAACAGGTTTTTATGGCCAAGCTGCTGCAAGCAAGCCTCACATCAACAAGTCCAATGCCAAGTGTTGGATGGAATGGTGGAAATGTGTTCTATAGACTAACAAATCACACTTCTCTGTTTGGCAGTCAGATGGGCGAGTCTGGGTTTGTCAGATGTTGGGTGAATGTTACCTGCCTGACTGCATTGTGCCAACTGTGAAGTTCTGGTGTTTTTCAGGGTTTGAGCTATGCCCCTTACTTCCAGTGAAGGGCAATCTTAATGGTTTAGTATACTAAGACATTTTGGACCACACTATGCTTCCAAATTTGTGGAAACAATTTGTGGAAAGCCTTTTTCTGTTCGAGGATGACTGTGCCCCAGTGCACAAAGCAAGATCCATAAAGACATGGTTAGATGAGTTTAGAGACCTGATCTCAACCCCATCAAACACATTTAGGATGAACAACATGGTCAAAGCTCTGGCCCTGGGATTTATTTATAGTTATAGCAAATGCTAAAACTATTGGAAATTGGTGTCTCCTGCATGATCACCAGTCATGATTTTGTTGGCAGCTGAATGTTTATGCGGTTTTTCTTTATGCGTTTTTGAAGAAAAATGAGTGTTGCATGAAAATGTCACATGAAAACATTACTTGATTTCGCCAATCTTTATATATATATATATATATATATATATATATATATATATATACAGTAACTGCTCAAAAAAAATTAAAAGAACACTTTGAAAACACATCAGATCTTAATGGGGAAAAAAATCATGCACTTTGCCAAAATTTCAGTGCAGCAACTCAGAATCGTACTCAGTAGTTTCTATGGTGCCCACGTGCTTGTATGCATGATTGGCAACGTCGGGGTGTGCTCCTAAAAAGACGACGGATGGTGTCCTGGGGGATCTCCTCCCAGACCTAGACCAGGGCATCACTGAGCTCCTGGATAGTCTGAGGTGCAACCTGGCGGTGGCGGCATCGGATGGACCAAAACATAATGTCCCAGAGGTGTTCTATTGGTTGCCAGTCAATGGTATGAATTCCTTCATCCTCCAGGAATTGCCTGCATACTCTCACCACATGAAACCAGGCATTGTCGTGCACCAGGAGGAATCCAGGACCCACTGCACCAGCATAGGGTCTGACAATGGGTCATCCCGCTACCTAATGGCAGTCAAGGTGCCTTTATCTAGCCTGTAGAGGTCTGTGCGTCCCTCCATGGATATGTCTCCCCAGGCCATCACTGACCCACCACCAAACCATTCATGCTGAACGATGTTACAGGCAGCATAACATTCTCCACGACTTCTCCAGACCCTTTCACATCTGTCACATGTGCTCAGGGTGAACCTGCTCTCATCTATGAAAAGCACAGGGCGCCAGTGGTGGACCTGCCAATTCTGGTATTCTATGGCAAATGCCAATCGAGTTCCATGGTGCCGGGCAGTGAGCACAGGGCCCACTAGAGGATTTTGGGCCCTCAGGCCACCCTCATGAAGTTTGTTTCTGATTGATCAGAGACATTCACACCAATGGCCTACTGGAGATCATTTTGTAGGGTATCACCTCATGCTACCAGTAGTGACACTGACCGTAGCCAAATGCAAAACTAGTGAAAAAACAGTCAGAAAAAATGAGGAGGGAAAAATGTCAGTGGCCTCCACCTGTTAAACCATTCCTGTTTTGAGGGTCATCTCATCGTTGCCCTTCCAGTGCACCTGTTGTTAATTTCATTAACACCAAAGCAGCTGAAACTGATTAACAACCCCCTCTGCTACTTAACTGATCAGATCAATATCCTAGAGGTTTCACTGTCTTGATGCTATACTCTATTGTAATTCTTTCATTTTTTTGTGTACAGGTGTGTCTTTTTGTTGGTAGTTTTTAACTGTGTTTTCACTATACTGTGGACACATGCAAGTAAAAGTTTTATTCTGCTATGCACTAGTACTTGTATATTATACTTGTGAGTGTGAATGTGCACATGACAGTAATCTTGAAGTTGAATTATAAAAATACATCTAGAAAATATCTGTAAAGAAGTTGTAGGCTTTTATCTGTAAGTACTATCAGACCACCATACTTACTGCTTGATGGAAAATCATCATCTGCTTTGTGAACACCAATGACCAATGAGCTGATAGAGATTTGTTATTTCCAGAAGTGGATAATATAAATCATAATCAGCTAAGATTTGTAATAGTCAAATATCCTATAATTTTAGCAATTGAATACCAAAGTTGTTTTTAAAATGATATGATCCTTCTACTGTACATTGAAATCCAATGTGAATGTAATGATAGAGACTTTCATTTGTTGCAGTATTTCTATTTAGCCCCTACTAAATCCAACAATATATTCTGTAAAGGTTACTAGAAGATCTCTTGTCCATTTTGGTGAGGAACTGGATTTATTCTCAAATAAATATTAAAGTTGAAGTAACATACTGTACTTATTTGGAAATAATAAAGGAGTCAGCCTTTTGTGTCTCTGTTACTAGTGGCATTTTGCCATACCAATGACAAATGTAATTCTACCCACTAGAGAGAAATTATAAGATGTTAAACTGCTCTTCTGTGGGTCATCTTTGAAAGGGTGTTTGGTGGATGTAAAACTACCCATTCTGTGAAAGCACTGAGTAATCGGAATATGGGTGAAATGTGAAATGGGATCTGCCAACAAATGTCCAGGATGACATGTCAGTCTCAGCACTTAAAAGAGTGGCTGAACACTTCAAATTTATGTCATCTATGGTGACTCTCATCCCAGAATGTTTTATTAATACAGACCTGCAGTGTGCTTGACAGTATACAGTTTATGTTTCAGAACTGAGGCCTGGGTAGATGCAGTGACTTCTTTAGGGTCACACATTGTGCCACCAGCAACAAGATAGTTACAGTCCAACACCTTAACCACTAGACTCGTGCCTAGAGAGCTGCTATTTTATAACATCCTGCTCCTGCCTATGTTTGGCATATCATACGCATAACAGAACTACTGCTGCACCATTGCTGGATGCATTATTCTTTTTTCATATAGCTTAAAAACATTGATAAAGACACAGCTTTGGACAGTACATGTAGTCAACAGCCTAGAGCAGGTTTCACATTTAATTCATATAAAATATATGGGCCACATAGGTTAGTGTTTTGCATGTTTCATATTTTCATTTTTCCATATTTTTTCTTTTTTTTGTCTTCCTGCTGTGAATCGATTCATATACAGTGTATACCCATGGCTGGTTTGTTTTTGATGGATGTTTTAGTTCCCTGAAATCTATGTTAAATAGTAACAATAATTGTCATTGTATAACTTCTTCAGAGTGATGTCTGTTAAATGTAGAATAATAATAATTGGGATACAAGTATAAAGAAAAAAAGTTATCTAGCTTTATAATGGAAAATATTTTGCACCTTAGCTTTTGTTTTTTGAGTAACTCAGTGTTCTGTAAATGAATGGGCATGTATTGCTTGGCCTGTTGTCAAAACATTTTCTAATATTCTTCTTCTTAACACAAGGACTATCCTTGTTTAGGCTTAATGTTGAAGGCATAGGCACTACACATGTAGGATAAAAGCTTTTATTTGGCATTATTTGCTTGTGCGGTAACACCCAACAACTTTCCAGGTGCTTCTGAAAACCCTCAGTATGAGAAAAGGTCTTTCAGAAAGTTAGGAAACACTGTTTTCATTAACATTTTTTCTTTCATCTTAAGGAACAAACTCTTATTTTTTAAATAAATCCTTCTATCTGTTGATTCCCAAAGGTAGAATCAAATCACCTAATTATTTAATTAATGTCCATTATCTGACACAGAATTACTGTACATATGAACAACTGTTTTATATATGAGAAGCAACTTCTCTTTGTCTTTATGATTATTGAAGTTGGGTCAGACCTGCAGTCTGAATAAGTGAGAAAAGAGCATGTTGATGACTCAAAATTGTCCCAATATGAGTGAGAATAAATAAGTGCGAGTAGGGATGTCATGATAGCAGACAGAGTGTTTGTGTTCAATACCAATACAAAGGAAATTTTATGATACCTATTCAATAACAAAGCAAAAACAGTAATCCCATTCAGTGGCTTTTTATTAAAGGTACCTCCATTATTGAAATGAACCATATTTTGCCCTTTTCCATAATAGAGTGTCAAATATTCTGTACATATACACTAACAGTAAAAACAGCTTTGAAATACTGGTAACCAACTATCATTTATGTAAACCAGCATTGGCATTCATAAATATAAAAATATAATCTAGGTTATAAATTTAAATGTTTGGTAGGCAGGGGGAATCCCTAGTGGCTATATTATAATCTTCAGAGGATTTCAGCATTGAGTTCAAAATGATATCATTGGGAACAATCTGATTTATTTTACCATGTGCACATTTTTTTTTTTTTTTTTTTTTTAGTTTTATTGAGTTTATTGTAATCATTCCATACAAATAGATCAATTTTTACAAAAAAAAAATAGGATTGAAAACAAATCAACCCCCACCCCTGAGAAACAGAGCATGGCAACGGACCAAAACTTAAAAATAGTAAAAATGAATAAATTGATGATACAGATACATGGAGAAGAAAAAGAAATGGGGAGAGAATCTACTTCTTCAGTGCTTTAAGAGCTTATTCTAAAATATTATTGATTAGATCCTGCCAGGTTACACATGTACCATGTGTAAATTCTAAATTTATTCCTGACATTTTCTCTCCAGCACCTAAAAAATGCTGTTTCAATACTAAAAATGAAAATTCAAATGTTATTTTGTTTTTACTGTTGAATTAGTGGATTCACGGTATTTTCATTTAGATAAACTCTTTAAAACTGATTTTGTAACATTCTTTTCAAATCTGGTTTGTCTGTTAGATTTGTAACACTTCCTTTTGTAAGATTAAATAAAGTGTAATATTTAACATACAAGTCAAACTAATTGAAATTTCAAATGTAACAGACTCCTGGTGCTTTAATTGTTCAAATTTGTCCTTCCTTTATTTACCTTTGTCCAAACCTGAAGGCTTTGTATGTGAAATCAAGCGTGTCAGTTTTATATTAACCCGTATTTTCAGAACTCTTGTAAAATACCCTCTGTTGTGGTGTTTTCAAAGTATCTTATTTGGGTGCTTAGACTTTATTGCTTATCCTGTGCACAAATCCAGAATTAAAACATTAACTGGACTGATGTTACCTGTAGTCAGTTAATCTTAACCATTCATATATATAACATTATGTATGTTCATTTACTATGTTCAGAACATTTTGGGGCTTATACTTGTGAACATTAGTTCGCATTCAACCTAACAAAGGCCACTAAATTATCATTTGCGTATTTGTATTCAGCCATGAAGTATGCTGTTTTGCCAGTCCAGCTAACGCCGCTGTTTCAGCAGTTATGCATTTCTGGTAACACAGTCCATGTCTTATTAATAGTGAGAGGTGCTTTGAGCTGTGAAGCACTGAAAGAACAGGTGAATATTATTTTGGTATTAACAAATGTCATTGGTGTAGACAAGCCAAACAGCAACTTCACTTGAAATATAGCTTGATTTTCACTTGCTACAACTGTTAGCATTATTAGTGTGAAGTTACCTGTGAAGTTACCTCTTCTATCCCACAGTGCTATTGCGTATTTGTGGGTGCATGTGAGATTTCCCCTGTGACCCTGAACTTTATGCTCCAGTTAAAAAATGAATAATTGCTTGTACATGCGTCTGTAGAGGTGATCGCTGCAATTTGAGAATGAATGCAAAGCCTCCATTCCTTTACTGGGACTGTGTAGGACACTGTATTAAAAAGTGATTAATCTCACCAACATTTCAGCTTCTCTTACAATTTCATGACACTACAAATTAAATAATCACAGCTCACATCTGATTGACCACATCCGATCTATTTTTGAGCAAATTCAAAAATGAGATAAAAGCGTCCATAACAAAAGTGAATATGTGTGTGTGTGTTGACTTCTTTATTTTCAAATAATAGGCACAATTCTTTTAATCACATGCTTAAATTTTCCTGCACCAAACACAAAGAATTCTCTGATGTGACCATTGTGAGCCATTTTCATAAACAGTTTTTAGTCACTTTTTTCTCACATATTGTTGTGCTTTCTACTTGCAGTGACTATCACTGTGTACTACACTATACTGTAAAAAAAAAAAAAAAAACTAGTACCAATAAGTTTGTGGAATTCTGATATCGACTTGTTACAGAAGTATTGTTTGTTGTGACATCCATATTTTATTTTTGTGAGTGTGCCTTACAATGACCCATGTTGTCCTCTTAGCTCCCAGTATAAGTTTCTGGTTGCAGACGTCCCAAATGAACAAGTGGATTAGAAATTGGATAGACTGATATAGTGTGATTTAATACCTCCGGGTGCAACTTCTATAGTGTACATTTGTTCAGGTTTGTTTGTTGGTTGTAGTGTGGGTGCTACGTTGGCTTGTTCAGTGAATTCCATTATCGATTACCAGTGTACATTCTTTTTAACTTCTTGAATTCCTTTCCCTTTAAACTGTCCTTTCTCTGTATTATTGGTTTTGAAAGGGTGCACCATATACAAAAAACAGATACTTGGTTCTTGGATTGGTGTAGCTGGATGGTAGACACAGTGAAGGTGACTTGGCAAAACAATTTCAGCAAGAAAAACAAGTTTAACCGTTCTTAGCCACTGTTTTAAAGTTCATTCTTCAGGTTTGAAAACATTGGTTTCAGAAGTAGTGACATGGATTCTGACAGGCATGAAGGTGCCAGCAATCCAAGTGGATAGCAAATTTAGAGATCTGATAGTACTTTGCAGTGAAAGACTTAAGTAAATTTGGGGTGGACAAATAGTTTAAAGGTTGGTTGTGTGAAATAACGAAGGTCTACCTAGCCTTAGTGCTGAAAGGACAAATCTTGTGGGTACTTTGTTATGCTATGGCCATCCTTATAAATAAACGTGGACAGGGTGATGAGAATGGGGATTAAAGTTTCCACTAAGGCAGAGTGCCAGGGCTTCACGAGCAAATCCTCTAACTCAAGCTTTTGGTATAAGAGCTGGAAAATGGCAAAAGGCAGAGCTCTGGAGTGAGATGCTGCATTTTGTTATCAGAAGGAGGACAGCTTGGCACCAGCAGCAGAGACAAAGGGTCTGTGCCTCTATCCAGCAGTCTGGGCATTAAGGCAGAGACCATGGTGCCAGTGCCCTCTGGGTACTAAGGCAAGGAATCTCCAAATAGCAATCAAAGGAATGTCATGCAGAATATATCCACTTGTTGTGCTGATTGTTTAATTTCTGACATGCTTTTATTTTCACACCTGATATAGACTCACTACTGAGGGAAGACATTGTCCTGTATATTACAGTGATTACAGCAGGAGGTGCCAGCATGTCAATGAAATGACCAGTTGCTTTTTTTGGGCATGTATGAAATGGCAGTGAGGGATTAAATTTGGCAGTCATCCCAGAGACTGCTAGAGGAAAAAAAAAACACACACAAAAGGATTGTGCCTCAGAACAAACTCTGTCCATGTAGTGTTTTGAATCATATGACACAGAGGTGGGCAGCATTAATTTTATGAGAAACAAATTCCAGCAATCAGATAAAAATAGGTTTTATGTTGCTGCATACAACTTTGTAAACTTCTCCTGTTGTTTTCTCTTAAGAGCACAATAACAATTGAGGAAATAACGATCTCACTTAGACGAATCATTGGATACAACTATAGAAATGCAAGATGTTATTTTTTCTTTTTTTGCTTGAGTATCTGGTAATATTATCAGTCTTGTACTTTATAATGCATTAAACATGCAGACAGGAAGTTCTATGTCTTGGCCCCTGGATCATACAGTGGAACTGCAATTCTTTTAAAATGCAAGAAAAAGTTGATTGAAAATCATCATGTTGAATGTTCACATAGCAACAGAGAAAGATTAAAGTAGTCGACAGTTGCCTTCTAGAAAAAGTAACTTAGGTGGTCTGTTGAGGCGCTTTTTACTTGCTGATGCCCTCTGTGTGTGCCCCTAGGTCCCCAGTGTGACAAGCTATCTCAGGGCTTCAGTATTAACAGGGGCAGAGCAGGAGATACCAGCTCTTATCAAAGAACATCTCATGATTCAACTAGTAATTAAACGGACAGTGAATGAGCATTTGCATATATTATTACTTCATAATTCATTACAGGTTTAGACATGTGAATGGAAACATGGATTCACTGCCTTAGTACCCTGTCACTTTGTGCTATTTTTGATTTTCTTTTTCCATCTTTTTTTCTGTAGAAGTTTCTAAAACATTCCTCCACAAAAACAGTTATTTTATCTTGAAATTCACCTCACCTGGAGCGTGTGGTTATGGTATTAAATGCTGACCTTGTATAAAAGGGACCATCCACCTCAAACTGACAGATGTAGTTGTGCAGATGACTCACTCTTATTCATTTACAGTACTTATCTTTTCCACTGGCGCTATGCCTTGTGCAACACTAACGAGAAGGAAGGTGTGCCAACGACTTTGTGTTCAACTGTGTTGTGACAATATGCAAACGTAACTATACTGTAGTATGGATAAAAGAGCTTCATTGACTCTCTCTCTCTCACTGGTAGTATGGTCTATTGGCAGATCCACTGAGTTTTAAATTATGTGTGGTGGCTTAATCCATGCCCTGGTCACACTGTAGGAGCAGGAGCAAATTGCTTAACCAGTGGCTGCTCTAACTGTGAAAAAATGGTCAAATAATTGTACTATAAGGCCGTGATCGTAAATCACCTCGGATTGGTGCTCACCTTGGGAAAGAGCCACGTAAAATAAAGGTTTGCTAGTTTGTTTCTTTTGAACATATTATACAGTTTGCTGTCAGCAAGGCATAATTGCAGATGCCTTGTCTGCAACTATATAAAGAAAATGTTCTGTGAGACAGAACAAAAAAATCTGTGTGCGCAGTCTGTATTTAATCTCATACCACCATGCTCTTGTTCTGGCAAATAACAAGTTCTCAGTGTCACAAAACTTTTCCATTAATTATCCAGTGTGAAAAAGAGCCAACGGAACTCTCAGCTTCAATATACTGTAGTATTTGAGCTCTTTCTGCTGGCTAGAAAATAAAACAAAACTCATATATTGCATTGCTTTTAAAGTGCACTACACTGGACATGAAATCCATTTAGTGTGCCAGTTTAAGTGGAAAAGGATCAAAATGATTTATGTTATATATTTCTATCCTTTTTCATTTTGTTATTTTACTTAAAAACATGAACTAGATCAAACACATTGTAAACACCTCTTTGCTTAATATTCCTGTTAATTCTTCATATTGCCAAAACTGTGTTGCTCTTAGTTAAACTTTATACAGAATATTAAATTCTCTACAGTGAGGGAGTCTATAAATATGAGAAAGTGTGTTACAGTGCACTGGGGTAATTGAAAACCACAAGGTTTCTGGTTTAGATATCACTCCATGACCTTGAGCACATCACTTGAACAGTCAGACTATCCCAAGGAGGAATAAGTACTTTTCATTTTGTATAAAATGAGAAAAGCAGTAATTACAAAAGGTTGCTGTATAATATTAATTCAAAATGTGACTTTGTGGCAAGTTTACTGCACTATAATGTGTGCGGAGTGCAGTGCATGATCTAAAAGTTTATGAATCAGGAAATTGTAATGCAATGTCAGTTATTGAATTTTTGTGGAACATAAACAGCTCTGCTGCAGACTTCATGTGAATGTGTGAAGCATGTAAAAAATCATTTTTTTAATTTGTTTTGCCGAAAGTGTTCATCAAAGCCAAAGAAGCAGCAAAGGAATTGATTAAAGATTATTTTACTACGTGGCTGTAAATTCCACAGACATAAGGGTTTTGTTAACACTGATTGTATCATCGGGTGGGGCTTACATTGTACAAGTGTGAATTACATAAAAAAAAATATCAGGTAAGTAGTATACATATACAGCAGAAGAAGACCTAACTGTGTAACACATAACAGTGTACAACTGAAACTGCATTATCTTTTTTTCCGTTGAAAATTTTTTTTTTCCCTAACAATAAAAAAGACATCTGAATTTTCTAACATTTAGGGTGGCTTTGTTTTGATTTAAAAAATGCCAAACTTAATGAAAAGCATATAATGCTGATTTCTCAGAAACTTTTATTTAAAATTACAAGTGTTTGTGAGTAATATGTGATCTTGTAATCTGAGTCTCAATTGGTGATGCTCTTTTTAATTGAAGTGTTAAAAATGATTTGGGATGCCAGTGCATCACAAGACATATAAGTATGAGAGTAAACATGAAAGAGCACCAACATGGATGAAAAATGTCTGATTCATTGAAGGCAATAATAACTACTATATCTAACCAAAACTTGAAAGTGATATACAGTGGTGACATGTTGCATTTTGGTTTTGATGTAAAAGCAGGAATTTCACCATACTTGTACACATGACAGTACTACTGCTACTACTACTACAATGCTCATCTGAACAATTATGTATACTATACACTGCTGGGGGCTTCCAATGGCTTCATTTTTGTACAAACCAGTGTCTTAATCACTGCACCATTCTCACTCTAATTGATCTCACTGATCAATTGCCTCGTTATTTTTCTTTTTTTTTCTACATTCAGAAAACTACAGTAGCATAAAATTTATAGTAATTAGAGATTTAGAAAATGGCTGGTGTAAAATAACGCTGAATGGAGATTCCTGAAATATAATTTACACTCAGATATATTCAAAATACAAATGTGAAAATGACAACTCACCTCTTTGAATTTTGTGGGGGTCAACTGCTTTGAAAGGAAGAGTTCAAATACCTTAAGGTCTCTGTCACGTGTGACAGAGGAGACTATTGTGAAATTGGCTAAAAGTGTGGCAGAAGAGCATTTGCAAAAGTTTTACTAGGTTTTGGTGGTAAGTCGGGTACAGTAAATTCATAAATTAACCTTTTGTTTTTACTGGTCAGTTTACATCACCCTCCTCACCTATACATAACAAATTTTTTAAAGAGTCTAAAAGAATTTAATTGTGATAACAAAAGGGCAAAATGAGGCACCAATGCAGGGCTCAGCCTCTATGGTTGAGTGAGGAGCTCAAGGCTGTAAGTGGGCTGAGAGCAACCAGTTAAAAGTGGTCTGGATGTGGTGCCTAACACAGAGGTGAATCTGGCTGGTCCCATTAGCCTGGAAACATCTCAAAGTTCCTCTGGAGAGCCTTGGGACTGTTGCTGTGGGTACAGTTACAACTCTGTTCATGGGTATAGTGGCATCTGTGCTTTGTGTCACTGGAATATGTGCCAGGATAAGTGGATGGTTGAAGGCTTAGAAGAAGATATTATAGTTTTTAAGATATACTTACTGTATAAATGTTGTTTTGTTTATTTTTGTTTTCTTTTTCTTATTATTTTTTTTAGTGTAGATGATTTAAGACAATAACAAAAAAAACAGCAAGCTGAGCAGTTCAAGGTGAGTTGCCAGAGGCAACACCTTGTGGTTAACTAGTTTTCACACCTGTAACCCCTAGGGTGATATTGTCATTATATTCTCTTTTTGGTTGGTCTCAAGCAAGCAGATCTTTATAAAAAACCAAGGGGAAAATTATAATACACATTGCTTTGGCTAATCCGTAAATTGCTTAAGCCAGGGGAAAACACATTTAAACATTGTGCTTAGTAGGTACTGACTTTAAATGTCTTTCATGGTTATATGCCATACAGATAAAATACCATCTCAAATCAGCCTGTTTTAAACAAGATTTTGTATGACAAGCCGTAAGGCATTGCCAAATTGACAGTTTTATTATGTATCTGTGAAAGTAAAAAATAAATAAATGTGTGTCAAAAGCTGAAAAAAGTGTTTTTTTTTAAATGTAGGCCTGAGTGTTGCAGCAAACAAAGAGGATAATTTTATTTGATATTCTAAACTATTTTGAATACAATTTCTTTTTAAAGTTTTTAATGCAGATATTGGTAATTTTTCTAAAATAATGAAGCAAATGAAAGCATAATGAAAGGTTTGCATTTCTTCTAACTGAATTTAATTTTAAAATTGTGAAAAGTGTGCAATAAAATATGAGTTACTTATTAGATGTATGCAATGTCACTTTACTATGCTTAAGGATTATACAATTTATAAAATAATAGTAAAACTGATATTTTTCTCCTTGTTTCTTTTTTTTAAGGGACTTAAGATTTAACAGAATAAAAGACATTCAACCTGGTTCATTTAGGAGGCTCAAAAATCTCAATACGCTGTAAGTACTGGAAGTCTTAAAACTGGATTTAATTAGGATTTAGTTACATAAATTAAAAATGAATGTTTAGTAATAAACAACATACCTATCTTAAAATACATGTTTAAATCTAAACCTGTGTTCCATTTTTCAATTAGACACAGTGACATCCATGTCTTATTATAATCCATCCATCCATCCATTTTCCAACCCGCTGAATCCGAACACAGGGTCACGGGGGTCTGCTGGAGCCAATCCCAGCCAACACAGGGCACAAGGCAGGAACCAATCCTGGGCAGGGTGCGAACCCACCGCAGGACTCTTATTATAATAATGATTATAAGTTGAATATAGTGTGAAATTACCTAGGGCTCTGTCAAAAATCAGCAAAAAAATGTTTTATGTTAATCATTTCAAATAACTGCCAACTTTTAACTATTTTACTGTTTCCCTGATTTGAACACCATATCTGACAGGCGAAAAGCAGAGCACACTTCATGATGCGTGCCCATGGCCGTCCTGATAAGGCTGAGATGATCATGAGGTGCTCAGAGTGATTACACTGCCAAATGCAATTCAGATAGAATAATTGTGTAGATACTCAGGATCCAGATCAAAATGTTTTTCTCATGAAGTATCTGTAGTGTGATTTTACAAGTTACACCCCTAAAGTGTCTGTTCTTTTCCGTCTTAGTGTAAAAGAAAAAATATATATATATAAAGTATGAAAACATGGCATGTCACGTTTATTTGGGAATAGACTTATATTATTTATTTTTTTAATCTGACAGTTTTTAAAAAGGTATTAAGTTATTTACATATCAGTCACAAAAGCTTATTCCTGCATTTTCCCATTAACATATCTTTTTCCATTTTATCTTACATATCCTGTGACTTTAATACAAGTAAAGCCATGCACTATAGATCCTGAATGCACACATAAGTTAAGGAAGAATGTTCCTTTAGCTTCAGTTCATTTCTTGCTCTTGTTGTCTTGTATTATTGTCGTTAGAACCACCAGCAAACAACATAAATTATAACTGATCTGATTTTTACATGTCAGAATACAGGGGCAGCTGCTGCATAACACATTTTTAACTTTAAAGCAGAAGTTTTATTTTTGGGGCATTGTTTTGGTTTAGTGATAAAAATGTTAAAAGTTCAGGAAGCTGTCTGGGAATTTAATTTTTTGTTGAAATACAGTAGAATGCCTGTCAGACTGTTTATGCTTCCCAAAAGGAACACTAAAGTATGATTTCATAAGCATAAGGAAGCTTGAGTTTAAATGTTAATTTTGCTTGAAAGAAATTTTTATTAACATATTTAATCAACTGTTTTGAGGTGGTGCCAACTCATTGTGAAATTTTGTTCATAATCCAGAAGAGACAATTAATAGTTGACATAATAAGATATATCCTTATGTAAGCAATTTAGAAATAAACATGTAATAGTTTTTTATGTTAGATTTGCATATATGAGTGAACTGATTACAAATGAGAAAGCAAGGTACAGTAAATGAGCTTTTATATCTTGCATTCAAATCTGTACATTTTAGTGCAATCCCATTCAAGGTCTCAGCAACATATAAACAATGGACTGGAATTTAGGAGATGGATTCAAATTGTTATGTCATGGCATGGATGCGAGGAGAAATGGGGTAGGGATTATTCTAAAGGAGCAGTATGGCAAGAGTTTTTTGGAGGTGAAAAGAGTGTCAGACAGAGTAGTGATTATGAAGCTGGAAACTAAAGGCGTGATGATGAATGTTGTTAGTGCATATGCCCTGCAAGTTGGGTGTTCGATGGATGAGAAAGAAGATTTCTGGAGTGAGTTGGATGAAGTGTTTCCCAAGGGACAGAAAGTGGTGATTGGAGCGGATTTCAATGGACATGTTGGTGAAGGGAACAGAAGAGATGAGGAGGTGATGGTGTCAAAGAGAGGAATGAAGAAGGTTGGAGGATAGTGGATTTTGCAAAAAGGATGGGCATGGCTGTGGTGAATATGTATTTTAAGAAGAGGGAGGAACATAGGGTGATGTACAAGAGTGGAGGAAGATGCACACAGGTAGATTATATCCTATGCAGAAGAGTCAATCTGAAGGAGATTAAAGACTGCAAATTGGTGACTGGGGAAAGTGTAGTTAGGCAGCATAGGATGGTGGTCTGTTGGATTATGTTGGAAATCAAGTAGAAGCGGAAGAGAGGGAGGGCAGAGCAAAGGATCAGATGGTAGAAATTGAAAAACGAAGACTGCAAGATTGAGTTTAGGGAGGAGATAAGACAGGCACTGGGTGGCAGTGAAGAGCTGCCAGACAACTGGGCAACTACAGCAGAAGTAGTAAGAGTGACAGCAAGAAAGGTGCATGGTGTGACATCTGGACGGAGGAAGGAAGAAAAGGAAACCTGGTGGTGGAATGGGGAAGTACAGGAGAGTATACAGAGGAAGAGGATGGCAATGAAGAAGTGGGATAGTCAAAGAGATGCAGAATGTAGACAAGAGTACAAAGAGATAAGGTGCAAGATGAAGAGAGAGGTGGCGAAGGCTAAAGAAAAGGCGTATGATGAGTTGTATGAGAGGCTGGACACTAAGGAGGGAGAAAAGGACCTGTACTGATTGGCTACACAGAGGGACCGAGCTGGGAAAGATGTGCAGCAGGTTAGGATGATAAAGGATAAGGATGGAAATGTACTCACAAGTGAGGAGGGTGTGTTGAGCAGATGGAGAGAGTACTTTGAGAGGCTGATGAATGAAGAGTATGAGAGAGAGAGAAGGCTGGATGATGTGGAAATAGTGAATCAGGAAGTGCAAAGGATTAGCAAGGAGGAAGTAAGGACAGCTATGAAGAGGATGAAGAATGGGAAGGCCTTTGGTCCAGATGATATACCTGTGGAAGCATGGAGGTGTTTAGGAGAGATGGCAGTGGAGTTTTTAACCAGATTGTTTAATGAAATCTTAGAAAGTGAGTGGATGCCTGAGGAGTGGGGAAGAAGTGTACTGGTACCAACTTTTAAGAATAAGGGGAATGTGCAAAGCTGTAGTAACTACAGGAGGAAAAATTGATGAGCCATAGCATGAAGTTATGGGAAAGAGTAGTGGAAGCTAGGTTAAGAAAGGAGGTGATGATTAGTGAGCAGCAGTATGGTTTCATGCCAGGAAAGAGCACCACAGATGCAATGTTTGCTCTGAGGGTGTTGATGGAGAAGTATAGAGAAGCCCAGAAGGAGTTGCATTGTGTCTTTGTGGACTTGGAGAAAGCATATGACAGGGTGCCTCAAGAGGAGCTGTGGTATTGTATGAGGAAGTCGGGAGTGGCAGAGAAGTATGTAAGAATTGTACAGGGAAGTATGACAGTGGTAAGAACTGCAATAGTATATTTTTTTATTTGCAATGGTGATGGACAGGTTGACAGATGAGATTAGACAGGAGTCCCCATGGACTATGATGTTTGCTGATGACATTGTGATCTTTAGCGAGAGTAGGGAGCAGGTCGAGGAGACCCTGGAGAGTTGAAGGTTTGTTTTAGAGAGGAGAGGTCAGTAAGAACAAGACAGAATACATTTGTGTGAATGAGAGGGAGGTCAGAGGAATGGTGAGGATGCAGGGAGTAGAACTGGTGAAGGTGGATGAGTTTAAATACCTGGGATTAACAATTCAGGGATAGGGATTGTGGAAGAGAGGTGAAAAGGAGAGTGCAGGCAGGGTGGAATGGGTGGAGAACAGTGTCAGGAGTGATTTGTGACAGACGGGTATCAGCAAGAGTGAAAGGGAAGGTCTACAGGATGGTAGTGAGACTAGCTATGTTACAGTATATGGCTTGGAGACGGTGGCACTGACCATAAGCGGGAGACAGAGCTGGAGGTGGCAGAGTTAAAGATGTTAAGATTTGCATTGGATGTGATGAGGATGGACAGGATTAGAAACGAGTACGTTAGAGGGTTGGCTCAGGTTGGAAGGTTGGGAAGACAAAGACAGAGGTTAGATTGCATTGGTTGGACATGTGCAGAGGAGAGATGCTGGGTATATTGGGATAAGAATGTTAACGATAGTGCTGCCAGAAAAGAGGAAGGCCTAAGAAAAGGTTTATGGATGTGGTGAGAGAGGACATGCAGGTGGTGGGTATAACAGAGAAAGATGCAGAAGACAGGGTGATATGGAAGAAGATGACCTGCTGTGGCAACCCCTAAAGGGTGCAGCCAAAAGAACAAGAAGAAGAAGAAGATGGACTGGAATTTAATTGGACTACATTAAAAGCCTTGCTTGATTTACTTAGATAATCTTGTTTTAATAGTTTTTTTTATTCAAGTAAGTTCAAGTAAGTTTATGTTTATAGAGATGTTTTCACTGAGTCTAAAGTGGTGGCTCTGAGGTAGAGAGAGTTGCTGGTTTGAATCCTGTAAATGCCAGAAGTGATTTCACTCTGTTTTGCCCTTGAGCAAAGCCCTTAACCTGCAATTGCTTCATCCTGGATATGATGTCAACCTGCATCCAGGTTGACATCATACAGGTTGACAGGTCCTCCAACTTGCAGGGAAAACTTGGGGTTGGTGCCAGGAATGGCACTCCAGCCATTGTAAAAAACCTCACACCGTTCCATTCCATTCAAACTAGAGTACTGCTGAGGTGTCACCTGTTGCACAGCTGTGCTCGGGTCTTAATTTGGGATCCTGAGGTGGTTCATTGTGTGGTGGGTGCAACAATGCACTGTATCAGTGCCTCCCAACATCTCCCTCTTTCAATGAGTAAAGGCTTAGATTGCTTGTGCAGGTATAATATGACTAAAATAAAAGAGATCACTGCACCATGTAATCCACATTTCAAGAATCTGAAACAACTATCTGGGATGTTGTATGCAGTGAATTTACAACAGAAGCAGTGAAATATTAACTACTGAGTAGGAAACTATTGGGTCCTCACCTTCTATTGACTACTTGCACTTACCCAGGGCTGTCCATATACGAGGTGTGGCAGAAAAGTAATGAGACTGATTTTTTATTTACCAAAGTTTTTATTTTTTTCAAACATCAATATTATCCCCTTCAAAGTAGTTCCCTTGGGCAGCTACACACCGATGGAGACGTTGTTCCCACTGTTGGTAGCAGCGCTGGAAGTCTTCAACCGGTATGGTCTTCAGCATGTCCGTTACACTCTTTTGGATGTTTTCTAAAGTCCCGAAATGACGTCCTTTGAGGACATTTTTCAGTTTAGGAAAAAGGAAAAAGTCACACGGACTGAGGTCAGGTGAATAAGGGGGCTGGGGAACCTTTTGAGGTCAAAAATTCTGTTATGCAGAGGGCAGTGTGACATGGGGCGTTGTCATGATGGAGCATCCATTTGTCTGCAATGTCTGGTCTCACGCGAATGACCCTTTTTCTGAGCCTTTCAAGGATGTCTTTATAAAAAACTTGGTTGACAGTTTGTCCTGAAGGAACAAATTCTTTGTGGACGATTCCCCTTTTGTCAAAAAAACAAATCAGCATTGATTTGATCTTCGATTTGCTCATTTGAGCTTTCTTTGGTCGAGGAGAGTTTGCAGTGTGCCACTCCTGACTTTGCCTCTTGGTCTCAGGATCGTATTCAAAAATCCATGATTCATCACCTGTGATCACACGACTAAAGAAATCTTGCTCATTAGCGATTCTGTCAAGAAGATCAAGACACTTGTTTTTTCGATTGTCCTTCTGCTCAATTGTGAGGTTTTTCGGCACCATTTTGGCACAGACCTTTCGCATGTGCAAATGTTCAGTCAAAATTTGATGAACGGTAAATCTGTTCAAATTTAATTGTTCACTCAACATTCTTAATGTTAAACGACGGTCTGATCTCACAAGAGTGTTCACACGTTCGATGTTTTCATTGGTTTTCAAAGTTTAAGGCTTCCCTGAAAAACTTGAGCTCGGGATAAAGAATGTTCCCCATAGGCCTGTTTTAACTTTTCAAACGTCACACTTGCCGATTCTCCAAGCTTAACACAAAATTTAATGGCACAACGTTGCTCCAAATTCCGCTGTTCCATTTTGCGTGACGCACAACCAAAAACACAACTTCGCTAATAGCAGTCACAAAAATCACGTAGTTAACGGAAGGAGTTGAAACTCGCACTGAGCTATGGGAGGGTACTGATACACGTGCTCTATCAAGGACAACAGCGCAGCGTTGCCAGATCGCTTGAAGTGTTGCCAGTCTCATTACTTTTCTGCCACACCTCGTATTTACTAAATTCAAACGAGTCACTCAGGCATTAAGTGAATAGAGTTGATAATTTGTTTTTGAAATATTAATTCAATAAGTGAGAGGGACAGACAGAAAAAGCACTGGTATGGTTGACAAACTAAGAATAGAATGACAAATGGTCATAAACAGGAACCAAATGAACAGGAGAATCCTACATGGAGACATAAACATCAACAAATACCCTAGTAACCTTTCACCATTTTCATTTGACTTTTGTTCTAAATACCTGTAATGTAGCCCATTTTTTGGGATTCTTTAAGTTAACCATTCAGGATGGACAGAACATAAAATGATTTCTCAATTTGATCAACTTTTTCATATACAGTGGAACCTCGGTTCACGAACGTCTCGGAACACGTACAGATCGATTTACGACCAAAAAGTTCACCAAACTTTTGCATCTGTTCACGACCACAGACTTGGTATACGAACAAGCCAGTTTCCCTTTCGGTTTGTGTGCGCCGATGATTTCCACGTGTTCAGTCTCTCCCTTTGCATTCCCTGTGCAGCGAGAGAGAGAGACACGCGCGAGAGAGAGAGACACACACACACATGCACAAGAAAGAGAGACACACACATGCGAGTGTGTTTTTAAAGAGACAGATCCGAGCATTGTTTTAACCTCGTTGTATTCAATGAAGACTTTTTTCTATTGGATTTTAACCTCCACTTCTGTTTACAGCGATCGGTTCGTAGCGTGCATTCCAAGCGTTCCAATGTTACTTTTCAAATGTTCATTTTTTCCCCTGTGCTAAAAACTCATTAAACAAAAGTGTTTTTAGCGAGCGGTTCGTAGCGCTACAGCGCAAACTCTTGCAGTGTTAGTTTTCTCTATTGTTCAAGGTTTTCTCAGTGTTATTCAATGTTTATACATTTAGTTTACTATTACACTGTGCATTCTGTGGTATAATTAACTATATTTGTCCTTAAAAATCTTTAAAAAAAATATATTTACATACAGTTCGTACGGTCTGGAGCAGATTAATTGTATTTACATACAATCCTATGGGGGAAATTACTTTGGTTCACGACCAAATCAGTTTACGACCAGAGTTTTGGAACAAATTATGGTCGTGAACCGAGGTTCCACTGTAATCATTTGTTAAATAATTTATTATGCAAGAAAGTAAGAAATGCTAGAGAATTTAAGATGCAGTTTCTCCACCATTTGTATAGTAAGTAGGCTGTTCACTAAATATATGCAACAGTTGGAATGCCAGTTTTACCGGTATAATGAAGTTACAGCAGAATGTAAACACAATAATGCTAATACATTAATAAGAACAGCCTTGGTGAGAATTAAAATATCAGTGCCAGGAAAGATCAGAAAGGAAGCAGCGGGTGTGCACTGCTAGTCAGAATTCACTGATTTGCGGGAGCCTCAAAGTAACAAGGTTGAACGATACACCAGAGGCAGACAGTGCCAAGTTCCGGCCACCGTACTTGGAATTGGAGTTTGAAAGTAAACAGCTTGTCGACATTATAATAAAGTTATTTATTTAAAAATAGACCTGATATAAATTAACTGGTTTGGAATGGCATTCTTCATTTGAATCAAAACCAAAAGCACATGTGCTCAGTGGGGCAGTATTGGAATGATTGGAATGAGGAGTTATGTGTTTACATGTGGAAAAGGCCTGCTATAAACACTGTACAGTTTGATAAACAGTACTCACATAATTTACCTTCTGTAGTGTGTGAAAGGCAAGGTAAGATAAACTGTATAGTGTACTGTAATAGTTAAAATACAGTCTGCATGAGTCCAGGAATAGGCACCATAAGCATGTAGACTGGTCACAGAAAAAAGCTTTGTGCAGTTTTACAAATTAAAAAAAAAATATATGAAATTCGTAATGAGTAAAAGATAGTGCTTTGTGAAAAGCACCAGACTTTTACGAGAATAAATAATTTTATATTTTGCTGTAATGCTGCCTGTGGGGGGCTGGTGCCCTGCCCAGGGATTTGTTCCTGCCTTGCACCCTGTGTTGGCTGGGATCAGCTCCAGCAGACCCCCGTGACCCTGTGTTAGGATATAGCAGGTTGGATAATGACTGACTGACTGTAATGCTGCAGGTAAGCTTTTAATTTCCTTACACCATACCCTTTTTAGCATGCAGTGCCTTGGTATAGTACGGTAAATAGTATTTTGGCTCAAATTCACATATGGTCTTTTAGGTCAGATGGAAGTGAATTTAAGAAAGCTGTATTTTGTTAAGCACAGCACAGGTGTTTCTCTTAAGATTCCAGCCTCTGTGCTGTTTTATATGCAGTATAATTTCTCAAAACTTTATGGTTTTTTGTGGTTTCCTGCCTCTGAGTTCAGATCCAAGATGGCAGAAAGGCGCAATAATAATTTCTTTCAAAGGCAGCCTTAATCTTCCGTAATTTTGTCAGTAAGTTAATTAAGTATAATGCTTAAAAATGTCTAACAGTAAAAATAAAAAAAAAACAGTATAATGCTAATGTATTTTATGACTCTTAAAATAATCAAAATTTTACTTACATGTATTATTTTTAACCCCACTGATAGGCAGTATGCTTCAATGTGAAGTGGCAAATTAGTCATTGTTGCTGTTGAGTACAGAGAAAAAGTAGTTTGACAGCAGAGAAAGAAACAGGTTCAGTATGCTGTAAAGCCATATTCAGTATTGAAAAGGCAGTTGAAAACTTATGAGATGTATATTTGTTCTGTTTTTCTTGAGATTAATTAAATTAACACTTTATTTAAAGAGGTTTCTATATTAATGTCTGGATGAGAGTATTTTAAGTATTCATAAAGCAAAATCTGACAACTATACCTTAAAATATTATTACATTAGAGGTGCTCTAGACTTCTCTTGAAACTGCCTTGTTTTAATTACTCCAATTTAGCCTTTCACACAAGAGATTGCTATTGAATTTAATTAAACTAATGACATAAAAATTACCAAATAGCACCTTAATGTTATTCTTATTCATGTCGCACTGAGTAGTTGTCTATAATTGCTCAGAGAATCCAAAGATGGTGATAACCTAGTGCAGGATGCCTTTACATTCACACAATTTTGTACACATCTATATCTATGCCATGCCAATTTAGGGTTGCCAGTAAATGTATCATGGAAATCTTTTATATGTATATGTAAGCTGGTAGGAGCTATTGCTGACTGTGCGCTGTGACACTGGATCTGTGAGGAAACAGCGCTAACCACTGACCCAATATGAAACTGCATCATAAACTTTAGAACATTAGAACAATCTAGACGAGAAGAGGCCATTCAGCCCAGCAAAGCTCGTCAGTCCTATCCATTTAATTCTTCTAAGAAACATCAAGCCTAGTTCTGAAAGTCCCTTTAATCTTACTGACTACCACACTACTTCATAGCTTATTCCAAGTGTTCATGGTTCTCTGTGTAAAGAAAAACTTCCTAATGTGTGTGTGAAATTTACCCTTAGCACATTTTCAACTGTATGTCTGTGTTCTTGATGAACACATTTTAGAATAACTGACTCAATCCATTGTACTAATTCCCTTCATAATTTTAAACCCTTTAATCATGTCATCTCTTAATCTTCTTTTGCTTAAACTGAAAAGGCTCAGTTCTTTTAATCTTTCTTCCTAATCTATCCATCTGTAGCTCTGCAATCAGTGTAGTTGCTCCTCTCAGGACCTTTTCTAGCAGTGCTATGTCCTTTTTGTTGCCTGAAGACCAAAACTGCACACAGTACTCCAGATGAGACCTCACTAGTGCATTATAAAGCTTGACCATAACCTCCTTGGACTTGTACCCCACACATCGTGCTATATAACCTAATATTCTGTTTTCCTTCTTAATGGCTTTTGAACACTTTCTGCAAATTGATAGCATAGAGTCCATTATGTCTCCTAAATCCCTCTCATAAGGTGTACTCTCGATTTTCAGACTTCCCATTGTGCATTCTAACCCTAACATATTTACTCCCTATGTGTAATACTTTACATTTACTGACATTAGATTTCATCTGCCACAAACCTGCCCAAGCCTGTATGCTGTCCTACTCCTTCTGTAATGATGTAACAGATTTCATACTATCTTCCAATCTACCTATCTTGGTATCATCTGGAAAATTAACCAGCTTGTTACTTATATTCCTATCTAAATCATTTATATATATTAAAAATCAAAGTGGCCCTAGCATTGTCATTATTTGTACTCACTAGCCTTCTTAAGAACTCGAGGGTAAATATTATCTGGTCGTAGTGATTTGTTTGTCAGCCTATTTAATTTGAGCAGTACTTCTCCCCCTACAATTGCTAAATCACTCAGAACTTCCTTAGTAGTCGCCTTGTACAGCTGTTTTTTTTTATTTGCAGCTCCTTTTTTTAACCCACTGTGGGGTTTTTAAAATGTCCTATTAATTCTAAATTTAGGTATGTACCTGTCCTACATTACATGTAAAATACTTTGAACCTGTTTTACTCTTCCTCCAACTGTCTGCACCTTTAAAAGCTTGTCCCAGTCTGTCCTCCTTAGACTTTGTCACATCTGTTCAAAATTTGCCACACCAAAGTTTAACTTAAGAATTTTAATCTTTGCATCCGCACTCTTACAAAACACAGACAATTGTATTACATTATGGTCACTCTACCATAGTGGTTCAACGACCTCTACAACCTCAATTTTATCCTGATTATTACAAAATAATAAATCCAGACAGGCTTCACTCCACATTGGTGCTTTAACCTTTAACACCAATTTTTATTTTGTACTAAGACTAATTTAACTATAATTAAATTGGTTGCAAATATATCTATACTAATAAACGGCAAAGCCCTCACTCACTCACTCACTCACTCACTCACTCACTCACTCACTCACTCATCACTAATTCTCCAACTTCCCGTGTAGGTAGAAGGCTGAAATTTGGCAGGCTTATTCCTTACAGCTTCCTTACAAAAGTTGGGCAGGTTTCATTTCAAAATTCTACGCGTAATGGTCATAACTGGAAGCTGTTTTTCTCCATTTACTGTAATGGAGTTCAGATGGAGGGGCGGAGTTCGTATGACATCATCACGCCTCTCACGTAATCACGCATTACGTAGAAAGCCAGGAAGAGCTACAAAACGCGCTTTAGAAAACATGCATTATATAATTAAGAAGGCAGCGAAACAATTAGAAGCGAGCGAGTGACATATAAAACCACATTTAGCAGCTCACGTGAACTGACGCAGTGCGCAGACAAAAAGTAACAGTTTCAAACAGTGCTGAACAAAAACTGAATTACACTGCTACGCTCAAATAGATAAACCACACGCCGTGGCGCGATACTAAAGCATTCGACTGTAGCGCCCACGTCCGAGGTTCGATTCCCGAGAGGGGATGCACTAAGTATGTACGCGCGCTTCTCGATTTATTTTAACCTCGCATCCCCTTAGTTTGAGACGTATGAAAACGCATGCGGTTAACGCAGAAAGACAGATCACCTATTCACCTATTGAAGCTTCATGAATAATGAATACTTTATTCGCGATCAATGATTGTTTTGGTAAAGCCATACTCAGTGTATTCATTAGATGAACGGTAAAAAAGTAAGAGCGAGGGGACGGTAACTTACTGAAGCACACAAGCAAAACCACAATAGCACGCGGGCTCGATGTACTGACTTGCGCGATCACATTCCAAAAAATATTTCTTTTCAAGTTCTATTTAGTCCATATGAGTCAAACTCAAGGCCCACGGGCCACATCCGGCCCGGCGTGTAATTATATCCGGCCCGCGAGAATATTTTATATACTGTATTATTGTTATTAATGGCCCGGGTATATGAAGCGCTGGTAACACAATAAACTACAGATCCCATAATGCAGCGCTTCAGCTGCCTTGCCGAACACTTACCGCGTTGCTGCAAGTTATTGTGAAGCTAGCCCACACGATGCCGAAGAGAAAAGTTGATTCTGAAAATAGAGCCTTTAAAAACCGATGGGAGGCTGAGTATATGTTTACTGACATTGCTGGTAAACCCGTGTGTCTCATTTGTGGAGCTAATGTGGCTGTAATTACAGAATTTAATCTTTACAACGACTGACAAACACAGAATGTAACTTGAACACAACACATCGTACAAATACGACCCTGATTGAAATAAATAATGATAATCGAATCCTTGATCACAACAACACTCACAAAGCAATTACTGTATATTGACAATCATGTTACGTTATTTTTAAAATGTTCCCTTTTCTTTTTCATAGCTTCTTTAACACACTACGTCTCCGCTGCGAATATATATATATACCCCGATCTACATACTCTCAAATAAATAAGCCACACACCGTGGCGTAATTGTAGAGGCTTCGCCTCTATCGCCTACATCTGAGGTTCGATTCCCGAGAGGGGATGTACTGAGTATGTACGCGTGCTTCTCGGTTCATTTTAACCTCGCATTTCCTTGGTTTGAGACGTATGAAAAAATATGCGGTTAACGCAGAATCATGTTACGTTATTTTTAAAATCTTTCCTATTCTTAGCACAAGCACAGCTGAGAAGCTTCGATGCATGTACTCCATAACAAAAAATAACGCATTTAATCACACTTTCAATTCCAAGCAAAGGGGAACTTTTGTCAATGCATGATTTCCTGGTACATCGATTACACTGGTGCACACATCACAGCTACAAAAATGTTACACTCGGAATGAAGCGCGTTCCTGATCGGAGGAAAATTTAATTTCAAAAAACTACCCGAGCGAAGCCTTGATAAAAGCATGGTTTTGTGCACAGTGAAAACCAAGCAAAATTAGATGCATTTCAGAAAGCGGACTTTGTGGCTCTTACTGGGGATCATTGGAGTTCCGTGACCGTTACTAATTCTAATTACATCTAATTACAAAATGTTCAATGATCACACTGTTTTAGCCTAATGTACAAAATAATTTTGGCTAAGGTTACTCAGAGTTTAAAGATTAAGTTGGTCAAATTACCTTTTATGTTTCTGACTTATTTTTTTAAGAAGAAAAACTGCACTTTATGTTGAAATTTTGGTTATTATTATTTAAAGACAATACCATTCTGAAAATGTACTTAAACTACCACTTTATTTTTAAGTCTGCCCAATTTTAACCAGGGATGATATTTTTGTTTCTGTTTTGAATTCAAATGCAGTTTAAAAGCATTTTTTTTCTCAGAAATTAAAAGAGCTTGAGTTTACAATATTCATGTCCATGTCTATTATTTGATTCTGTCGCCCACTAAAACCCTTTTAAATTAAAAAAACACATTTGCGATTTGGGGCAAATTTACATGTGCGATTACATATGATTAATCAAGATTAATTATTACACAGCCTCTAATTAATTGGATTAATTTTTTTAATCGAGTCCCACCCCTAATATATATATGTAGATATATATGTAGATTTGTATATATATATATATGTGTATATACAGTATATATGTAGATATGTATATGTGTATATATGTATATATGTGTTTGTGTGTATATATATGTGTATATATGTATATATATGTGTGTGTGTGTATATATATGTGTATATATGTATATATATGTGTGTGTGTGTATATATATATGTGTATATATGTATATATATTTATATGTATA
>JANRMT010027041.1:71749547-71793026 GCA_026402145.1 Polypterus bichir lapradei
TATATATATATATAGATAGAGAGAGAGAGAGAGATGACAACAACACTCATATCAATGACAAAACAATTACATTAACAATCATGTTACGTTATTTTTAAAATATTTCCTTTTCTTTTTCATAACTTCTTTAACACACTACTTCTCCGCTGCGAAGCGCGGGTATTCTGCTAGTGTAATATAAAGCTATTAAAGTAGTAAGACAGAAATAGATTTTTCCATACTTGCCTCATCATGGAGAGGAAATCCTTCTCTAATTCCTCCTTGTTTGCATTAATTTTTACCAACTAAGCAAACACCAGGGGTCTCATGGATAAACAGTGCGTATGCACAAAAATGTTACGTATGCACATTCTCATGCCAGCTCATTGCGCATGCAAGTTTTCAGCTCGGTTTTGCAAACTGGCAGCACGCAGCGTCAAAGCAGTGCTACTGTGTGGTTTCCTCTTCTTTTTTAGATTCACATACGACAAACACTTCAGAGCCTTTCCTGTAGGGACCTCGTGGTTCAGAAACAGTTTCATGCCAAGAGCTCTAAACACACTCAATCAGTCCATCAAGTGCTCCTGGTAGAACTGTTTGTACTTATATGTACAATTAACTTACTGTAAACTTGCACTACAATTGCCATATTGCACAACCTGAGCCACTTTATGAACCATTTTACTATCTGCACTATATGTACATGTATATTATACTTATGCTTCATATTGTATATTTTTCATTGTTTTTTATCTTATTATTATTATTATTATTATTATTATTATTACTGTTATTTCATCATTTTATAGGAAAATAAGTTTATGGAGAATTTTTATATTGAATCTCATTGTACCATACAATAACCATAAAGGAATTCAATTCAATTCAATAGAAGAAAGCGCATATTTACATATGATGACAATTGGCTACTAAATCGATTTAGATTTCCAAGCACTATCTTCTTGGAGCTCTTGATATCATTTTAAGGTGAAATGCAGTAAAGTATATATTACATTATACAGATTATTTTTTAACTTCATTTAAATAATATACAGGTAGTCCCCAAGTTACGGGCATCCGACATGTGACTTAAGAACGGGGCCGCAGCTTTTCCTTCAGCTGTCTGGGGGACGCGATGCAGGCTCCTCAGTAACTGCCGCTCCATCATCTTTGACCTGGGAAAACGGCAAGTGGTGGCTGGAGGGGGCGATTTTGCTGCTCGTGCAGTGTAATGTCCTTCAGGCGGCTCCGGTTGATAAATGGGGCGGTGGGAGCCGCACCCTATTCATTCTCAGTGGGCGGCTGGGTGTGCGGTAAGCGGTGACCCGGGGTCGATTGTCGGCGAGGCCACTGCTACCACTCGTGTTCGAGACGGGGGCTTGATGGGGCGGTTCGCTGCCCGCCCACCACTTCGCTGCAGCTACTGCTCCTGACTGCCCCGTTCGTTCTAGGTGGATGGCTGGTGATGCTGCAAGCGGTGACCCGGTTGTGGCTGAACAGAGGCCATTGAGGGTGAATGGGGTGGCAGGGGGCAGCATTGTATAGTGTGCATCGGGTGGTTGCCTTTTGAATGGGGGCGGTGGTGGGTGATTCACTACCTGCCTTTGGCTGCACCCTGTTCGTTCTCGGTGGGAAGATGCTGCAGGCAGCATCCTGTATGCAAGTGGAGGTGACTGTGTGGTGGGAGAATGGTGAATCGCCCCTCGCCGCTCCCATTCATTCTCAATAACAAGCCTGCTTGTACTGTTGTACATAGCAGGAAGTTGTCTCTCGTTCAGTACACCAGACTTGCTGATGACGGGTGCCTTCTTGCTGTGATAGCATGAACAGTGTTGTGCAGAAGAGCTCAGCTTAACCTTTTGTCTTCACCCTTCAAGAATGTCTCTGAAACACAAATATGATGCAAGTGCTGGTGATACAGTAAAGAAGAGAAAAACCATCACAATGGAAAATAAAGTAGAAATAATAAAAAATCCAGAGAGAGGAGAAACTCCATCATTCATTGGCACAGCACTTGGTTACAGTTGGTCAACAATAGCATTTGTTAAAATAATGTACCTGTTCCGACTTACATACAAATTCAACTTAAGGACAAACCTACAGTCCCTATCTCGTACATAAACAGGGGACTGCCTGTATACTGTTAATAATTAAACGTGTGGGCACGGAGGTGCAGCAGTAACGATGAGCTGGTGCCCCGTTCAGGGACTGTTCCTGCCTCGCGCTGTATGCTTGCTGGGAATGGCGCAACACTGGATGGATAGATGGATGGAATAATTAAACATGTATTATGAAGATATTTAAATGTTCCTTAAAAATTTGGAAGAATCGGAGTTCTAAGCTAATTGATGGCTTGACATTTATAATAGAGCTTGTGCGGCGATTGGTTAAGTGGAGGAAAAAAAGGAAGGGCAGGAATTAGGGTTTAGTATGTTTGAAAGAGACAGTACTGCTGCAATAAATTATTCCATTGAGGGCCACGCACGGCTCAGCAAGCATCTTGTGGGAGGCAGGAGCAATCTCTGGACGGGGTGCCAGTTTGTCGTTACCACAGTGCCACCGTGCCCCATTGTTTAATACATGCTTCAATTCCTATCATCATAAAAATGATATCAAGTATACATCTTAGTATTTAAATTGTTCAGAGAGCTGTAATATAATGAATGTAATGTATTCTGTGTCCTGTTGGCATAAGAGAGAGCCTGTTTAAGAAGCATGCAGTGATTCACACACATAGAGCACATAGAAGAACACAAAGAATACGAAGAAGCATTTAAGGTGCTACTTTGGTTACGATGCTATTTGAGAAACTAGTAAATTAAACAATTTTAAGGTTTAGTTTAAGACATTCTACTTTAATGACAAAATAAACTACGTGATTAAAGCGGAAACTTTTAGATTAAAGTTGACATTTCGACCTTTTTTTTCTATAGTGTCCCTATTTTTTTTTCTTTTCTCTATTCCTTAATACGCTTTGATATGACACTTAGACGGTGGGCTACCACTTGCCTTTTCATGGTGGCTTTGATATTTGACCACTTGTTATTTATTTCAGGCACTGTGTGACTTGAATTTGAAATTTCGAGTTTATCTGCAACTCTGTGTCACTTGATCAACTCACTTTTGTTGTTTATACGACTGCTTAAACCAACAAATAGTACGTTTTCCTTGCCTCCACTTGGTATTTGCTGAAATTCTTCTATTTTACCCATGCTTTTGTCATTGTCTTTTAACAAAATGCCAAACTTAAGGGGCTATTTACATTGATTTGTGTATTCAAAGAGGCGTAATTCTGGGAGGAGTCGCAGTGGGGCAGCAGGCGTGTGCACATGCGTTACATTTCACACTGACCGGGATTAATGTAGCAGAAGAATGCTGAAGTTGGCATACGCACAGATTTATGAATCTGGATTTTTCTGTGCATACGCACATTACTGTTTTTGTGCGTACGCCATGTTTAAGTGTGAATTCTATGCATGGCGTTATACATGAGGCCCCTGGTGATCATCATCAAGTCCTTCCGTGAAAACCATAAATACAAAGAGGACTGTTTCATTTATGTTAGGTAGATTGCCCAGAGGGGACTGGGCGGTCTCATGGCCTGGAATCCCTGCAGATTTATTTTTTTTTCTCTGGCCGTCTGGAGTTTTTTTTTGTTTTTTTCTGTCCCCCCTGGCCATTGGACCTTACACTTATTCTATGTTAATTAATGTTGACTTATTTTATTTTCTTAATGTGTCTCTTATTTTTCTATTCTTCATTATGTAAAGCACTTTGAGCTACATTTTTTTGTATGAAAATGTGCTATATAAATAAATGTTGTTGTTGTTGTTGTTGGTATTTCAGCACTCACTTGGAATATACTACCTGTGGAGGAGACACTGTAAGGTTGAGATGTGACAATTGAATGAATGGAATTCTTACTGGACAGTTGCTGTGTATGTGTCCACCATCCCTAAAGTACACTTCACTCCATAGATTTGTATAGTGACAACATATTTGCATTTTTTCAATGCCAACAAACAAAATATAATCTTTTATCAAAAGATTTTTTGTACTACATGTAGTTTAGAGACTTTGATAAAGAAACATTACCACCTTTAGTAACCTTTCTTCAATACAGTGCATCCGGAAAGTATTCACAGCGCATCACTTTTTCCACATTTTGTTATGTTACAGCCTTATTCCAAAATGGATTAATTAATTTTTTTCTCAGAATTCTACACACAACACCCCATAATTACAATGTGAAAAAAGTTTACTTGAGGTTTTTGTAAATTTATTAAAAATAAAAAAAACTGAGAAATCACATGTAAATACAGTAAGTATTTACAGCCTTTGCTCAATACTTTGTCGATGCACCTTTGGCAGCAATTACAGCCTCAAGTCTTTTTGAATATGATGCCACAAGCTTGGCACACCTATCCTTGGCCAGTTTCGCCCTTTCCTCTTTGCAGCACCTCTCAAGCTCCATCAGGTTGGACGGGAAGCGTCGGTGCACTGCCATTTTAAGATCTCTCCAGAGATGTTCAATCAGATTCAAGTCTGGGCTTTGGCTGGGCCACTCAAGGACATTCACAGAGTTGTCCTGAAGCCACTCCTTTGATATCTTGGCTGTGTGCTTAGGGTCGTTGTCCTGCTGAAAGGTGAACCGTTGCCTCAGTCTGAGGTCAAGAGCGCTCTGGAGCAGGTTTTCATCCAGGATTTTTCTGTACATTGCTGCAGTCATCTTTCCCTTTATCCTGACTAGTCTCCCAGTTCCTGCTGCTGAAAAACATCCCCACAGCATGATGCTGCCACCACCATGCTTCACTGTAGGGATGGTATTGGCCTGGTGATGAGCGGTGCCTGGTTTCCTCCAAACATGACGCCTGGCATTCACACCAAAGAGTTCAATCTTTGTCTCATCAGACCAGAGAATTTTGTTTCTCATGGTCTAAGAGTCCTTCAGGTGCCTTTTGGCAAACTCCAGGCGGGCTGCCCTCTGGCCACTCTACCATACAGGCCTGATTGGTGGATTGCTGCAGAGATGGTGTCCTTCTGGAAGGTTCTCCTCTCTCCACAGATGACCTCTGGAGCTCTGATAGAGTGACCATCGGGTTCTTGTTCAGCTCCCTGACTAAGGCCTTTCTCCCCCTATCGCTCAGTTTATATGGCCGGCCAGCTCTAGGAAGAGTCCTGGTGTTTTCGAATTTCTTCCACTTACAGATGATGGAGGCCACTGTGCTCATTGGGACCTTCAAAGCAGCAGAAATTTTTCTGTAACCTTCCATAGATTTGTGCCTCGACACAATCCTGTCTCGGAGGTCTACAGACAATTCCTTTGACTTCATGCTTGGTTTGTGCTCTGACATGAACTGTCAACTGTGGGACCTTATATAGACAGGTGTATGCCTTTCCAAATCATGTCCAATCAACTGAATTTACCACAGGAGGACTCCAATTAAGCTGCAGAAACATCTCAAGGATGATCAGGGGAAACAGGATGCACCTGAGCTAAATTTTGAGCTTTATGGCAAAGGCTGTGAATACTTATGTACATGTGCTTTCTCCATTTTTTTTATTTTTAATAAATTTGCAAAAATCTCAAGTAAACTTTGTTCACGTTGTCATTATGGGGTGATGTGTGTAGAATTCTGAGGAAAAAAATGAATTTAATCCATTTTGGAATAAGGCTGTAACATAAAAAAATGTGGAAAACGTGATGCGCTGTGAATACTAAAATGTTTTTTTTTTAGCTGAAATAAAGACATATATAGCATTTTGAAACCATAGCAGTGTTTTCAAATGGATATAGCTCCAGATAATGACAGACAGTATGAGGAATATGACCTTTCACTTATTTTTTTTTTTTTTTGCCTAAGTAAGTCAGTCTTTGAAAAAAGACTTAAAAAAGACTCTTTTCAAGTTTGTGTAAGATGAGGTCTAACAGAACTCAAAACTGTACATTGCATAGTTCTTCCCACAACTGGAAGACTTTAGACTGACTACTTACGATTGCTCTTATATCAGAGTTGAATGTGTCCCACATGGAATTGTGTCCTCTCTAGGCCTTTATTGTAGCCAGGTTACTTGAGTACAAAATAAGGTCATTAAATGGAAGGATGACTCAAACTGTATACTGTATGTACTAGCTTATTTTCGTAAGTGGCTTGGATTAGGACATTAACTAAATAAAGAATTAAATAATAATTTAAGCCATGTGTTTTTCATGCTGCCAATTTCCTATTCTCTGTGCTGGCTTTATCTAGATGAATGGTGATATTAATTACGGAAATGCTGGACTGACAACCAGGGGTGTGATTGAGAAGCCAACAGTGGTTTTGAATGCTTAACAAAGACTCCTGTGTTTATCAAGGTGACTTGGAAAGCATGCCAACAGATGGTAGAAATTATGATGGCAGTTGTTGGGTTAGCGGTGCTCATAAAATATAATTAAGTGTACAGGAAAATAGTAAAGCACATGTTGCACGTTAATAGAGTTAAGTTATTTAGAGTGACACCTAATACTACTTTTTAAAACTAAATTTCATTTTAAAAATGAAAACTGCATAGTAAAATACAACTTTTATAAAATATCAGTGCTACCATTTGATTTTTACATTTTCTGTTTGAGGTGACAGAAATTGCACACAATACTGTGAGAAGTGGGTCACACTAGTATGTTATAAGTCTGGAAGTCATATTCATTGACTGGTTTTCAAATACAACTCAACATTTGATTTACCATTTTATTTTCTAGTTTCGAGATTTGAAATCATTGCATTATTATGGAAAATAAATTTGTTGTCAGTGAATAACAATTATTCATCAAACATGTAGAAGTAGAGGTAGTTGTTGTACTACTTGTATTGTCACAGTATATAGTACAATTCCTACTTGTATTTCTGACCAATATGCAACATATCATCATTCTCATGCATCATAATAAAGAAGAATGTGTTAAAATACATCAGTTCATTTTCAATGGAAAATACAAAATAGCTTACCCAATCCCTGTCTCTACACTCCTATTACTTGAAACTTGTAGAAAAAAAATCCAGTACATTTAGCATTTACAAATGACACACATCTTCATTAGAAAATAACTTAGCTAAAGTGCCCCTTTAGTGTTATAGACTGATTATGATTAAGTGGGTTCTATAGTTCATTGATTTTTTTCCATCTCTCTCCTTTCTGAAATTGTTATTTTCAATTCAGGATTGCAGGAAGCTGAAACCTACTCCAAAACATTATCTACAAGGCAAGAACTAACACAGTGACGTTCACTCTTAGCAGACCACTCACTCTTTAGATTGACCAACTAATCCAAATACTGTGTCTTTTGAATGTGGAAATACTGTTAAGCTTAACTGTATAAATCTTACAAAAACAGAAGGAGACTGGTTAAAGCTGCAGAGCCAACATTGCTAATCACTCCACCAGTGTGTCACTGAAGCGATTGTTATCAATCCATCAATTTTCTTAACCTGCTTTTTAAACCACAGACTTGCAGGACATCTGATCATGCATATAACAAACTGTACATTTTATCTTAACAGTCACTTTCAGAAATGAAGAAGAGGAGGCCATGCACACTGTACACAGATCCACTTCTCTGGAGTTAAAAGGCAACAGCCCTTGTATCTACTAACATGGAGATAAAGGATTTAAATCACTGAATATACAGCATAACATCAACTTAGGCAAATTCATCTTAATGTGAATTTATCAGCAGATTATAAAAAATAAAAAGGGGGGCCTTTGGTACTGTCTGTCTGTCTTAGGCACAGCACTAGGAGTGTCTCTAATAGTTTTGCACTTTCAGGGTACTCTCACTCCCTTTTATCCTCACCAGTGCCAGAAAAAACTCCAACATAGTCTTTCAAGGTTACACCATATGAACACTGTATAAGAATACACTTTCAACTGGGGTTTTTGATTCACTGAAATTCTTACATCTTTTTTTGAGTTATGGGTACTTGGAAGATCAGGTCAGGTCAGGCTGGGAACCATACACTGGTATAGTGTGTTAATGCACTCACCACGCGATGAAACAGCTCAGGATCCTGGTTGGCAACCCCCAGCCAGACACGTGGTCCAGACCAACCCTCCGGAAATGACCATCTATCTGCCGCAGCCAGGTGTTATGTGGGCATCCCCTTGGCTTGGTCCAGCCACTCGGGCCCTCAACAATGAGGATCCTGTGAGCCAGATCACCTTCAGGGAATCACGCCACATGGCCGTAGTGCCGTAACTGACGCTCCCTCACAATGCAGGTAATGTGCCTCATTTGGGACTCCATGAGCAACTGTTCATTCAACACAAAGTCAAACCAGCAGTACCCAAGTATTCACAGAAGAGACACAATACCAAAGAAGTCCAGTTTTCGTCTCAGGTCACTGGATAGTGTCCATGTCTCACAAACATACAGCAAGATAGGAAGCACCAGGGCTCTAAAGTCTTGGACCTTCATCCTTTTGCATAGGTATTGGGAGCGCCACACACCCCTTTCCAGCGACCTCATGACCTCCCATGCTCTCCCAATCCGTCTACTGACTTCATAGGAAGAGTCACCAGAGACATGAATGTTACTGCTGAGGTAAGTAAACCTCTCAACAAGGTTGACACTCTCTCCGCAAACAGACACACTACTGATGGCTGTGCCCAAGAGGTCATTAAAGGCCTGGATCTTGGTTTTTATGCAGGACACTCGCAAACCCTGAGTGCCACAACAGATAGATTCTCTGCTCTTTACGTGGCTCTTTTAGGCGACTCACTATCCTTAAAAGGACTGCTTGGCTTTTGCCGTGCTAGCTGTAAAAAGCACCTGTAACTGTGCGGAGTTGCCTTTTTTATAGGCTCTCCTGCTATAGATGTAATGCCAGCTCGTTCTTTTGGTGATTCATCCCTGGCTCATACATGGAATTAGTCTTACAGCACTAGACACTGAGTTTATTTGTCTGCCTAGTAGGGATCTAAGTATAGCTGCACCTCTTCCAAACTCCCAAAGAACCATTTAATAAGTGGCTTGCATCTATAAAGAACATCTATTAGAATTAAATCAGGGCAGCTTATTTTGGCAACCATTTGATTTTAAAGGAATAATAACATGGAACTTTTTTCAAAGTGATATACGCAAGTTGATTTTTAAACTACAAATGTTATAGTACTTTTAAAGTTTAACATGCATGTGCATTGCTGCTTATTCATCCAGTATCCACAGTTTCACACAGTTACACCAAGGCCAACAGAAATAAATTTGTGTAGTAAAACTTTGTACAGTACATAGCACGGTAAATCCTCTCTTCAGAATAAATAAATAAGACAATTGTTATCAATGTCATTTTTATTAACATAACTTAATTTACCATGTTGAATGTAAATCAAAACAGTATTTCTTTAGTTTGTTACTTATTATCTATAGGCTCAATCAAGCTTTTACATAGGAAAAGAAATTTCCTTTTCAATGGTTCTTGAATTTTTGTATTAGTTTTTGTGGCAGGACATACTAAATAAAATTCTGGCAGTTTTCATATTTTGTTTGTGTATAACCTAAGATAATTTTGAAGGCTCATCTAAACAGCTACTTCCTCAGGTCTGTGAAGATTTAGAGCCTGGGTGGAAAACAAGTAACAGTTTGGTCTTTTATTAGCCAGAAAGGAAATTGCGATTGATAGTAATACAACATCCTGACGCCACTACTCTGCCAAACACATTTTTTTTTCCCTGAAGGTAAATTATTAAAAACAAATTTGACACAGAATTTCTTTGGCATTGTCATATTGGTTCTGCAAAGATGATGCCACATACCCTCCTGAACTGAAAGTTTGTTTTTTTTTTACTTTCAGGATTAATAGGTTTGATTGCATTATTCTCTGTATTTTAATTGATAGCAGTTAACATGCCATTATAAGAATGATTCACTGATATTTAGTTATTTTTTTTTATTTTTACTAATTGAAGACACAAATAGGTTTGAAAAAATTCTTACTGCTTGCCGCATGCTCAAAAATAAGTCCCTGTAGCACTGTCATGTGCTTTCACAAACCTGCACAGAAAGGGTACAGAAATCCTGGAAAGGGAAGGCACACTGAGATAGATACAGATGTATTCTTATAGTATTTGTAAGTAGGAGTCAACCACTGTGCTATCTTGCTGCCCCAATTAAAAGTAGGAGGATGAAACACAAGATCATTACTATTAAACAAATTTAAAAGAATATTATATTCGGTAAGTAGTTTTCAAACAGGAGTACATGGGAATATGATATAACACAGTAAAGTGGGTTTTAATTCAGTGGGTACAGAGAGGTCCAAAGATTAAAAACATGATTAAAATACAAGAGAGAAATGCAGATATATTTTTCCATGTAGCTCCACAAGTAGATAAACTTCACTGTCCGCTCACAAGTACTTGTGTAGACTCTTCAAAGTTTGTTTCCTAATAACGTATTACATATTAAATGATCTTATATTGTCTTTGTTAAGCAGACTTTACTGGTGTGCAATACACTTTATTGACTTAATATTTAGAGAATTGGTCTGGAGATAATCACTGCTAGAATTTTATGATAAGTGTATTCACTGCTTCATATATCCAAGTGTATGTTTCCTAACAATATATTTTTCATAAATGGTGGTATGCATATAAAAATGTCGAGAATTATTTTGGTAAATAAGAATGATTTATTAAGTCTTCATTGCATATTCAAATTATGTACTTTATATAAGGGTAGTCTAACATACTCATTAAGAATCAGTTTGAGATGTTTTCATGACTTTGATGTAACACTACTGAACAAGAACATGAAATACAGTTGTGTTGTCAGAATCTGTAATATCTGAATACCTTTTTGAAATAAACAAGTTGTATACTTCCCTCTTGCTCTAGAATCATATCTGACTGGGACACTAATCCATCGCATGGGACACCCATGCTTTCACACTTGAAAACATTTCAAATATTCAATTTCAGCAATACAGTTCATGACCTTTGACAGCAAGAAGGACTATTTAGTAATGAATCAGTTTATATGCTAGGCTGTAATTAAAAAAAGCTTAGATTTCTGACTACAGTGTCCACATTGCATTGTACTATTACCCCACATATTCTCCTAATATGAACTTTACTAAAGTGGTTTCTGTGAAATTTGTGAACAGTTGTACTTTGTGTGTTAAGATCTTTGGGATGGTGTTCACCTCTAAAATGTTTCAGTTTTGGAATGAGAAGAATTTTGGAATTATAGCATTATAATCTGTTGTGGAACCTGGCCCGGACACAGACAGGCAGACATCATTTAAAGTCACCCAACACACGTTTATTTACAATATTTACAATAATAAGTGCACAACCCAGTGCCTCAGCACCAATCACCCCAAAGTCCAGGCCTCTTCCAAATGCTTTGTCCTTTCTTCAGGCCGACTCCTGCCTCTCCTCCCGAACTTTGTTCACTTCCACCCGACTCCAGCCTCGAGTGGAAGGAGGCGGCCCCTTTTATATCCACCTGGATGTGCTCTAGGTGTCCTCCAGTAATCTTCTGCCGGCACTCCCCTGTGTGGCGGAAGTACCGGCTGTGTACCTGGAAGCACTCCGGGTGTCCCCGATACTCTTCTCCCCAGCACTTCTGCCACACCCGGTCCAGGGCTCTCCAGGCATTGGGGCGCCCCCTGGCAGTGACCATGGGCCCCTACAGGGTTGAGCTTCAGAGCTCTGCAGCCGTGGTCCCCAACACAACCAGGGCGGTCGCCCCCTTGTGGTCTGGAGGGGGTGTAAGTCCACCTCTGGTCCTCCTGGGCGTCCCGGCTGGGTATCACCCCCAGCCGCGTGCCACGCCATATAAAACTAAATTTATTTAACTTTATTTTGGACTGGAGTTGACAACTGTTGACAAATTATATTAGATTAGATTAGATTAGATTCAACTTTATTGTCATTACACATGTACAAGTACAAGGCAACGAAATGCAGTTTAGGTCTAACCAAAATAAATGATATTTTGTTTTTATCAATCTGTTATTCATAGAAGTAAAATCATTTTTGTTATTTCCTACTGCAATCTAATTAAATACCATCAAATAAAAAATGTACAGCTCTTTTCAGTGGGTTTAAACTGATTTGCCACTGGGTTCTGTCAATATGTTTTTATTTTGCCAATGGTGAAAATGTCAAGTTTGCAAACCTAAGAGGTCAAAAAGATGAGCTTACCAAATTGTTGTTAAAGGAAGATATAAAAGAATTACCAGAACTCAAGTAAAGATCAGTACCAAAATTGACAGATTTTAAAAATTCTAACAATGAAACAAAACAAATCAGAGTCTAAATAAACAAGTCAGAAGTTTTAAACCTGCCAACAGCCATATATTTACTTAAAGCTATCCAGATCTGCATCAGTGTTGACATTTATTCACAGGTTTGGTTACTTGTTACTACAGGGTGTTGTCTTTTATAGACGAAGTGTGATATTATTGTAAGGTCACAAGACATGTAACTAGAAGCTGGGGTCATTGCTAAAAAAAAAGGAAAAATATATGGTAGTGCCTGTGCAACTCATTTACAAAATGGAGGGGCCCCATCAAACAAACCTTAAAGTGGTGAAGACACCAAAAAATGACAATAAAAAGAAACAAAAATAAATAGAATAATATATCCAAAAATGTTCTCAAGACAGTTTTAATATTTTATCCTTTATGCCCTAAAGATATCAAAAAGTTAGTCTTTATAACACTGCAGAAAAAGAATTAGGTGAGGAAGGATTCTTTAAAAATGGTTGTTCTTGCATTAAGTTGAGAAAGTTAAACAGTGCCGTCAAAGTCTATAGGTAGTCTGTACTAGACTTAGCTTTCCTTTTTTATGTTTGTTAATGGAGAGGAATTCAATTTAACATTAATCGTGTACCCTTTATTTCAGAAAAAAGCGAACTTCACCCCCAACACATATCTCTCACATGGATTTTATGTAGTATTTGTATTAAAGAATGTCAGTATTTATACAATAAACAAAGAGAGAAACAAACAAACAAACAAATAAATAAATAAACTGTGCTGTATTGTATTTTTGGAGCTGTTATTATTTTTTGGCTTTTTATTATAAAATGTCTCCATTACTACCATGAGATAGAGTGTGTTTTTGTGACATTTATCAAACACAATGAAGTTATTAATTACTAATTATTAAGTATTCATTATTTTATATTTAGATATGCTGTGTATTTTTCCTAAAAATGAAGAGTAAGATAGAGACATTAGCTACATAATGTGATGATTTAAATGTTTATGTAAGATTTTGATCATTTTATCTGGGATACATGACTGTACTGACTGCACTAAATGGCAACAGTCTGAAATAAGAATGGAATCAGGAGATAGGAGTGGGCAAAATAAACCAGCCAATGTCAAAACAGGTAGATCAAGAATCGAGGAAACAAGTTCAGAATGAGAAACCAAAACTGTAACTAAGGATGTTGAAATACAGTCCAAAACCTTCTTTGTGAAAAAAGCCAAGATGTTAACCAAAAGAGATACTTAAAATACAGAAAAACATTTTGTAACCATAAACCAACATATAATTCAAAGGAAATCAAGCAAGTGTTTTAAGGTGTATCCACACACTTAGGCATTCAGGAATTGTGCAGCACTAACCTTTTTACTTATATTAGATTAGTTATTATATTAGTATTGAAAAGGAAATAAGGTACCATTAACACTTGAATTTCATTATATAAACAAAACCAGATAGTTTGTCCTTAGAAATGAAGGGGTCTTCTGTTATAGAAATACAGGTATTATGATTCTTCATCAATCATGATCATTAGATATCTCTTGGTATTTCCATGGCACTTCAGCCACTGTAAAAAACTCACACTGTTCCATTCCATTCACCATGCAAAGGGTGACACCTCAGCCTCACACTGTGACACTGAGGTGTCACCCTTTGCATGGCTGTGCTCGGTTCCTAACTTGGGATCCTGAGGTGTTTCGTCTTGTGGTGGGTGTGCAAATGCACTGTATCAGTGCATGCTCCCAACGTCTCCTCTCTCTTTGGTCCAAATGCATGTAGGTGCTGGTATAGCTTCAGATCTGCAATAAATTTCAGTGTAATAATGGCACTTTTGACTGTAATCAGCTGGTCAGTTTAATTAAGTGTTTGACGTATATTTGATAATTAACAAAGTTAAGACTTATCAGCAGTGATTAGCATACTTTGTACTAATGTGGTCTCTTTAATCATGTGTGCCACTCTGTAAATTGTGTAAATTGGAATTCACATTGGATTTGAGATGTACCGTAGCTCTCCTGATATAACTGATATATGAATTTGAAATGCTGATAAAAAATTATGTTTATTTTCTCACTTTTCCTTAGAAAATGAATTGAATTAGAAAATAATCCTCCAGTGGATATACATTTTTGTAATTTTTTCTCCATCCTTTATTTGCAGGCTTCTGAACAATAATCTAATTCGAAGAATCCCAAGAAGTGCATTTGAAGATTTGGAAAACCTTAAATATCTGTGAGTGGAACACTAAAACTATCATATATATTTATATATATGTATGCAAGTATGTACATGTGTATGTACTGTACACATGTAAATGCAGTACATATATATTACCCTTTATCCCTTAGCTTTCTGTTTCTTCTTAGTGGCCCATTGTTATGTTTGCCCATTTTGTTGTGCAATACATGAGGTATGGAAAGCTCAGTGGTGCTTATTGAATCTTGAGTGTGAACAGGTCTTGAATCTGAGCTGAGCAGTTCACTGTTAGGTGATGGTGGCAGTGATGCAATCAGTTTCTTTCAATAACACCTGGAGGTTTATTCCATGTGTAAAGTTTGTGCCATACCCCAGTAATTTCATATTTCAAAGCTGACTTTCGAAATAGGACAATCAGCTTAGAAAAAATGGGCAAATGTAACAATTTAATAATAAAAATGATCCATTTACTCAGTTTTGCATATACTATGGGGCAGTTTATACAGCCGTGTTTATAATAAGTGCTCTGGTGTTTTTGTGTGATTATTTTCCTTGATAAAATCTGATTTTCACTTTGTTGCTATCATTGGGCACCTGGATGAGGAGCCAGCGAAAATCTAAAGAGACTAAGCTCATTCATGTTTTTTAGGTAGGATGCTGCCCCCATTCCCAGACACTAATTCTGTAGTAGCTATCCTTTTTTGCAATGTGAATTTGCTCACTAATCCTCAAACCATTACACAATAACTGTACAATTTCTTCACAATAACTGTATACTGTATGTGTGACTTGATACCCCACATCCTGTGGCATGTAGAACATGGTGTTGGTAAATGCACTAAAAATGACTTTCAGCTGTCCCATGTTTCTGTTGCCTTAGAAACATTTCATTCACAACACTGGGCTGTCATTATTATGTTTTAATCAAGCTTTTGGGAATTAGAAACTGGATTTCTTTCATGTTGGAGCATTCTTTCTTTCCATGATATTTTTGATATTTCATAACAGCAGACTGAAAAAACAGACAATAGAAATGCAGTAAATAGAATATTTTTTATACTTGTAATGTACAGAGTTAAATGTTTAGTCTGGACTGCCTCTTTATAAATGACTGATTAAGCAACTTGCCTCCCCAGAAAAAAAAACCTATCAGTCTAGACTGTTAATTTGCAATAAATCAAGCTATTCAGTGCATGCTTTGGGTAAATATAGTTGTTCTCATGCCTTGTCTCAGCTCACTTCTGTGATTTTTGTTGATCTTGTTCCTGACTTGTGACTAGTGTCATGAGGTGAATCAGACATCCTGTCCTAGTCTGTGAGAAATTTAAGTCTGTGAAGCGATGTGTAAAAGCCTCTATTGTGCTGTAATTGTGATGCAGTGGGCACTTAGTGATTCACATTCCTTAATTATAAGGCCTTCTGTTCTCCAGGAGCAGAGCGGATCTTGACCATTTTTTTGAGATCAAAGAAGGAAAAAATCAATGCTGGTCTGATCTTGGATACACCATAATCACACCGTAGTGTAATTCATTTTTAGATTTGCTGAGCCAACACAAAGTTTTATGCTTAGCATGTATTTTCTGACCAAATGTCATTTGAAAATCTAGCTTTGGTTTTAATCGTTCAATCAAATGACTGCTGATTTTAGGTATTTGTGAACCAGGTTCAGCATGAAAAGTTCAGTATACATTTGACAGAATGACCCCTGCACCAAAGATGAGGATTCTTCATCAATTTTGTTAACAAAATAAAAGAACCCAGCAGCTTTTTTATTACTTGGTTAGCAAACACCTTTAGCACAGTATCTTACAGATCAAGATGTATTATAAATGTTCCATAATTGTCTGTAGTAGGAGCACAGGTGAGTTAGCAGTGTTGCTGAGAGCTGCAGGGTCAGTTAGAGATGAAAGTTGAACCAGCAGCCTGGTAGTTTACAGTATAATGCCCTAGCCATTAGTCACACTTCCTGTGCCTTAGAAAATTAAAGAGACACAGTTTCTTCCTTTGCACTTTGCAAATGAACATTATTTGCAACCAACCACTTTATCTGCAACCCTTAAATTTCTCAAGAAAGGAAATATTTTAAACTGGAATTACTGTTACTCATTTATGAAGGTTTTTCAGGTTTCTTTAACAACTGAAAGGAATGAGCACTTTTTCATTCATGGAATGTTACTGATTTGGCTAATAGTACAGGTCTCCAAATGATAACTTACAGATTCATTACACCAACAATATGATCAACTGTTACCACATATTAATTAAAACAGCACTTGTTGGCTAATATGCAGATTCTCTCTAATGCAAAATGTTTTTTTCTTAAGTGGGAGGCAGTGCGAAAAAAGCACCGTAGCACTTTAAATGTTATCGCTTGTTTGTTCTTTTGTTAATTCTCAAATAGGAAGGCAATGCTGACTCTTAGTCAGAGTGGATTGAATACCCAGTTCAAGTGTTATGTACCTCTGGCACAGATGTCCATATTTGTTATCCCACTTTCACTTGTACTAAAAATTGCTTCCTCTGCTTTAAAAATTTTTCAAAATTAAGGCAATTTCTTAATATGCAGAGTCTTAAACAGCTAGTTAATTTATGTTAAGTAAAATTGACAACTGCAACGCTTTCTTTTTTGGCTGTTCAAATTATTTGATTGTTAATGTGTATTTTATTCAAAACACAGCAAGGATTATGACTAAAACTAACTCCTCTGCGCTAGAAATAAACAATGGCACCAAGTTCTCCCAAAAAATGATGAAGCAGGAAAACTGCTTGTGGTGTAAAAATGTCCAGCCCTTTCACTAACATAATATAAGAAGCAAAAGAGGTAGCCTTATGGACAAGTTCACAAGTAGCTTACATTTCCTCAAGTGAATCTAGGGAAGCAAAAAATTGATTAGGCTAATGCTTGTGGTTGGAAGAATTAAACATAACACGCAGCACAAATCTTATTAACTGAAAACGTATTTCTTTGAATTTACAGTATTTTGTTAAATAGTGGCATTTTTGTCATTACAATTGTTGTGGGGCCATACCTGAGTGTTCTATATGTGTACAGACTTCTCTAACATAAACTTAAACTTACCTTTCCTTATACCGTAATATCTGCTCTTCATTTGCTAATTATTAGTGAAACATGCAAGCACATTTCATGTAACAAGAAATCAATCAGTGTGATGCTAGTGCATGTTCAGTTTCAACTGACATCAGATCACTGTGATATCCTCTGACCATCAGTATTAACTGAAAAAATACAGCCATGCTATATAGACTTAAATGTTTTAAAAAAGTTTGAGACATGCAACCACTTGCTACTCAGAAAAATGCATTGGCTATGAATTTCCTAAATGTCACATATGCAGTCTGCACACATTCAAAACACGCGGTGGGTGAAAGTTGGAGAGGACGGTGTAACGTCTAGTAAAAAAATGCATTGTGTGACTGTATCTACTCCTGTTTGCTCTAGATTTTAAAATTTTAGCAGCTCCCTTCTGTTCTTCACTGGAATACTACTGACTCTATAGCAACTTGGCCTGCTAGTTTTGCAAGGCCTACCTTAAATTTATCAATGTGTTATGTGTTCTTTGTCACTTGAACAATCACTGTGTTCCATCCCACCTTGTTGTTTTATATTGTAGGTGTGGTTGATTTATTAAGTGTCTGCCATTTGCTCTTGTTCTTAAAATTTGTTTCTCTGGTATTATGCCTGGTTTAGTTTTGCTTATATTAGCAAGTTTGGATTTTAATCAGTTTGTATATTTGATGCAGTGTAGTAACCTTTTTCTAAGGTACTTAGTGTTGGTACATGCAATTAATGGTACAAACTGTGGTATAGCGTGTCTGCAGCTTCAAAATAAAAGGGCCAGTTTTAAATCCATAGAGCCGTGTTGTTCTCCGTGAACATAATTGCATGACTGCGGGGAGTTAATGAGGTAGTTGGAGTGAGTCGCACATGCGGGTGCAATCGTTCTCAATTGCTTCATTGGCTTCCTGCGGCATGTGATTAAGGTGCTGCACCTTCAGAGACGTGAGTGTATATATATGGGTTGGCACAAGGAAAGTGGAAGAAAATCAAAAAAGACAGAAGGAAATCAAGGAAGAAAGAAATCAAAGATGAGGGGAAAAATGATTGAAAGTGAAGGAGGTTAAAGGACGTGAAAGGCAGGCTTGGGAGTGACAATCTGGCCACCTGGAAGGAGGAGTCAGCACGAGCTGGGGCTCCGTGAAGGAGCGTTAGCATTAGGGACTAGTTCGCCCCACAGAACATTCGGGTCGAGTGTGGCTAGCAAGGCAGGTGCCTCCCCTAGGCTTCCGAGGTGCGACCACGTGAGCGCGAAGGAAGAAGGGAGGAGAGCCGACCTCGGACGGTCTGGCCGTGATGCCTGAAGACAGCCAAGACGGAGGTTGACCTTAAAGGAGCCTGTGGCTGCTGAGTTGCCGCCGGCTACACGAGGAATAGGTGAGCCAGGGAGAAATAGAAGGAGGTGGACTGAGATCAGAAGAAGTTAATCTGCATTTTTAACCTCTGATTTTAATGGATTTATTTATTGATTTTTTTTATTTCCACTTTTTACTGATTTTTATTGATTTATATATGTACTGTTTCTTTTTTGAACACTGCACAATTGACACTTTTGTTGGTTTTACTTTTGTTTTAACTGGTTTTTAATAATGGCACTTGAGCGCTTTTTCCACCATACTCTGGCCTCATCCGTGAATTGTCCTCATATGTCAACTCATCTCGATTATAACTATCAACGGTGTTGGATCAGCAGACTCCCATGTGGGATGAGGGAGTCTGTAAGGGACCAGCATTGTCACACAAATTGATTCTCTGATCTACATTCTCTTTGGGTAGTGCTGCATGGTTAAAGGAGAGGTAAAGACATAGCAGATGTGTTCTAGATTCACCATTATTATTTTATATTAAGTGACATTAATGTCACTTGTCTCAGAATCACTAGTTAGCACTCAGAATCATTAGTTAACCAAACTGCAGCTACTGTAATACAACATTTTAGTAAAGAGTAGCTGATCTAATTTATTTGTAACATATTGAAAATTAATGTTTTCATTTATGTAGCTATTTATTAGTGACTTAGTCATATTGACATTGTTAAGTGCAGAGATCATCTAAACAAATCTGAATGGTAGTTTAAGGTGTAGTTTGCACCTACTAGTAAAAACAGTAATTTACAAACCAGAACATTAAAGACAGTAAAGATGCAAAGTGCAGTATACAGATACTTGTGTCAGCATTTGCTGCAAATTTTTTTAAATACCTGAATTAGTTTGGATTATGGACCAACATGAATATTGGGAACGAAGTAGTGCAGGTTTTTAAGCCCAAGCCTTATAGTTCCAAGGGCCTGTTTTAATTTATTGCTGTCTCACAGTTTTTATGGTTTTTGCATGTTTTCCCTCGATTTTTTTTCAGGTACTCTGATTTTCTCTCATTTGCCTTACAGGTTACATGGTCGGTCTGAATTTTTCTGGTGTATATAAGTATAGGTGTGTAAATGATTGTAGCCTGCACTGGACTAGCAGCCCATCTAAAGCTACTTCCATCCAGTGCTTCTGCAGCAAGATGTCCTTCTCCCATGACCATGTACTGGAAAAGCAGGTTTAGTGCCTACCAGTAATATTACTTATAATGTATTAGTCATTTTTCAACTTGCATGTTCCACTGTTGGGGCACAGTATGATCATGCCTTTCCTGTAGCTGGAACCAGACTTGAACTGGACATCATTTTCTGACAAGTTACACTTACTCACTGCTATGCCAATCCAGAGCACCTAGTCAGGCTATCCTATGCATCTTATCCAAAGAAAGACGTATACACAGTAAAAGAGAATATTCAAACTTTATATATATATATATATACGTATATATATTATATATATATATAAATATATAAATATACTGTATATATATATTTATATATATATAAATATACTGTATATATATATTTATATATATTTATATACAGTATATATATATATATATATATATATATATATATACTTATATGTTCATTATTGTAGCATTTGCTCCAAAGATGTGCTTGTATTTAATGTAGAACAGTTTTGTAGTTTTGATTTCTCTTGTGAGATTCTTTCCTCAGCTGCTTTGCAGATGTTTTAGGTGTAGGAGAGTGCAAAATATACTCTAAACTTTGCCAAAAATGTTGTTATTCTTCAGAAAGCATTTTTGCTTTTGTGTATACAGTCCTATCATATACTGTTGTCACTTGCCAAGTAAAAATAAAGGGCTGGGAACCCTGACATTATAGGGATCCAGTCAACAACTGAACTCTTTGTTAAGATGTAACAGAAAATACACTCACTAGCACTATGATGGCCTAACTGACTGACATCCCAACTGACTGGAAAAAGAGGCCAAGTCTGAACTTATCTCCACACTTCAGAAGCTACAACTTATGTTCAAGAAAGGAACCCTTCAAGTTTTTGTTTTGTCTTACATTCCAAAAAAGGTTATTTGGTCCTTGTCAAATTTTGTTAAGATGAAACATAAATGAGGCTTATTTTTGGCTTTAGCATCATTTCATTTAAAAGTAGTTTTGAAAGATTTATCGTGCTTTCATTTTTGGTTGTATGCCCTGTAGATTTTCAGTTGAGTTTTAGTTATAGCAAAAATTAAAAACGTAGTCATTTTTGAACAGATGTTTTCAGATTTGATATTTTGATACACATGAAATATAACTCATAAACTGTCCTTAAAATGATGCATTAAATTAAAAAAAAGATATAATCCAAATAAAATGTGGAAAATTTAAGAATATGTACCAGTATCATCTTAAAATTCATTTTTGCTTTACTGAAATTAATAATAATTCTGAACACTTTGTAGTGTTTATATACTGAGGCATAGAAAGTAATCAAAGTGGTTTTATTCCACCTGCACAAGCAGCCTTTTTTTGTTTGGACTTATTCTTAGTCCCTGGTGAGACAGAGAGAAAGATGGAAAGGGAGTGGGAGCTCCTCCGTGGATGTTACTGCATGAGTAAGCAGTGAGCAGTGAGTCACCATAAAAGCTATGAGAAAGACTTGTGAATTCTATTCATCTTGCAGCCTTTAAAAAAACTATAGTTTGTGTTGTGTTCTGTAATATATTACATTTTTTTGTTTGCTTGCTGAGTGTACAATATATTTTTATTTATTCATTTGTATTTAAAATTGAGATTACACAGGTGCTGAACCAGTTGAGGGCAGGGAAGGCTGCAGGGATCTGTGGTATCTGGGGTGAATTTCTCCAGGCTGGTGGGAAGGTTGTTCTCCTGGCATTGCAAGCAATCTTTGCCTCCATTTGGGAGACTGGCATCATCCCAACTAACTGGAAAACGGGACTTGTCCCTATCTGGAAAGGGAACAGTGATCGCCTGGATTGTGGCAACTACTGTACAGGGGGATAACACAGTTCTTGGTGCCGAGTAAGGTCCTTGCTTGCTGCGGGGCATCTCTTGGTGAAGAAAGATTTACTGATCTTGACTTTGCTGACGATGCTGTGATGTTTGTGGAGTGAATGGAAACTCTGATCGGGGGTGATCGGGGCTCTCGATAGACTGAGCGAGCAGTCCGAGTGTCTGGGCTTGCAAGTGTCCTGGATAAAAAACAAAATCTAGGCCTTTAATGAGAATGGAGAGAGTGTTGACCTTGTGGAGAGGTTTACTTACCTCGGTAGTGACATTCATGTCTCTGGTGACTTTTCCAATGAAGTCTGTAAATGGGTTGGGAGAGCACGGGGGGTCATGAGTTCGCTGGAAAAGGGGTGTGTAGCACTCCTGATATTGATGCAAAAGGACGAAGGTCCAAGTCTTTAGAGTACAGGTGCTTCCTGTCTTGCTATATGGTTGAGAGACATGGACGCTATCCAGTGACCTGAGACGAAGACTGGACTCCTTTGGTACTGTGTCTCTTCTGTGAATTCTTGGGTAGCTCTGGTTTGACACTATGTCGATTGAGCAGTTACTTATGGAGTCCCGATGTGACAGTGTGGGTCCTGCTTCACACTCCCTCTTCCAGATTTGGGAGCCCTCGAACCCAAAACCGCTTGTAATGTAACTGGAAGAACTGTGCGATAAGGACAAATCACACTGGTAGCAAGGGGATGATGTAAAAAGGTGTTCAGTGCTTTTATTACGAATACTCAAACAAACAGTGTCCAAGAAGAAAGTGCAGTGATTCAAAGTTAATAAATAAATAAACCATAAAAACAATTAAATAAAGGTGGAAGTTAAAATCCAAAATAAATAAATCCCTTAAAACGAAGTTAAACTCAAGAGGCTAGAAGCTGTCCCTTTTTTTAAAAACCTGGTCCATTCTCCATTTAGCTGGAGTCTCCCCTGCTTCTTCCATGCAGGCCCTGCAACTGGGGAGTCATTCTATCTGCAGGGGCAGCTGACTTTACTTTTGTCCGCTTGCTTTCCATCCCCTGGCTCCATACAGCTCATCCACTGGACCGAGACTTGTTCCCCAGCAACTAGGGTGCTCACACTGGGGTTCACTCTCCCAAGCCTGCCTGACTCCTGCTGCCTTCTGCGGCCTAACGCGGAATGCCAACCACCTTCTTGGTCACTGCAGCTCCTTGCAATGGCTCAGCTGGAGCAACTGCTTCTTACTGCCCACAAGTGTTGACCAAACACTCCTTCCGGGGATCTACTCCCAGCTGCCTGCATTAAGGGCGGAGTGGTGGCTCTGAGGCTAGGGATCTGCACTGGCAATCGGAAGATTGCCGGGTTGAATCCCATAAATGCCTAAAGGGACTCTGCTCTATTGGGCCATTCAGCAAGGCCCTTAACCTGCAATTGCTGAGCGCTTTGAGTAGTAAGAAAAGCGCTATGTAAATGCAAAGAATTATTATTATTATTGTTATTAACCAGCGAGTATGCTCTCTCTCTCTGTCTGTCGCTTGCTAGCTCTGTCACTCCTACACCGGCACTCCTGCCACCTTCTTCTTCTTCCTCTAACTTTCACTCTTTTTGTTTCCTTTTTTTTCCCCTCTGCACTCATGCTTCTCATTTTTATAAAGGGGACATGGCACATGTGTGGCCATTAGCAGCTCCTGGCATCAATTACTGACACAGGTGACCCCGCACCTGTGCACTTCAGTACGGAAATGTCTACACCCGTATCACGCCCGGGAACTGCTCCAGCCACACTACCATACCCCCTCCTTAAGCCGCGAGTGCGGTGATTATTTATTTTAAAAACTGGCCATTCATTTAGAGCCATGGACCTGCTATACCATACCCGAATGAACTACGGCCATGTGACGCGATTCCCAGAGGGTGATCCACCTTGCAGGGTCATCATTGTTGAGGACCTAAGTTGCTGGACCAGGCCAATGGGACACCCACGTAACACTTGGCTGTGGCAGATAGAGGGTCATTTCCAGATGGTAGGACTGGATCGAAGTCTGCCTGGGAGGTTTCCAACCAGGATTCTGAACTGTTTCATCATGTGGTGGGTGCAGCAATGTACTGTACCAGTGCATGCTCCCTAACCTGACCTGACCTGTATTTAAAACATTAGGTACAGTACAGAAATGGATTGCCCAGTTTGTTTGTGTAAATCACTTTTGTCAAAAACTCTAAGGCCTTATTCACTGTAAGTTGTTGATGAGTTTATAGTATGACTATTGTTGGTTCTGTAGTTGGTAAATTCCAATCTTAGAAAATAAATATAGAGCAGCTATGTGTGTCCAGAGCAAGAAATACAGAAGAAAAAAGCAAGAGAATAATTAGAAATGAAAAACAGGAACTCTCCATTAACTGCTGCCTCTGCCCTCCTCCAAACTAGGCTTATAAAAGCCCCAGTCAGACCTGTGGTCTCTCACATGTTATATCAAGGAGACAGAAGTAAGGAACAAAGCCAAAGAAAAAAGCCATTTCAAGTAGGGATGCTAAAATTCAAGAAATTTGGTAAATTTTTTATATAAAGAATCATAAACATTTAAATGTTTACACAGAAATCTGAAGTTACTCTCATATTACAGCAACTTAAAATTGGCAGATTTTAATATTCTGTTTATTTTTGGTGCATTTTGCTGAGCACTGGAAGGACATGTGGACTGCACTATGCCTCTAGAATTTCTCAACATGACACAAAAACTCTAATTACATGTTTTATACTTATTGGTATTGGTTGCTGATGTTAAATGTTGGGAGATGTGGTTTGAAATGTACGTTCTCCTGTTTCACGTTATGAAGCCTTTCCCTTTTTCCCATTCTTATACTCTCTGTCTTTCTCTCACTTTGTAGTATGCTGTGCCCATACTATACACTCCAGTATCTCAATCTCACTAACGTGCCTTTTTTCTCTAAATTGTTTGCTTGCCGCTTCACTATAACCTCACTCTTGCTTCTTTACCTGTGTTATAAAATGTGTAACAGTGCATGAATACATACTGTATAAGTTTTCATCTTACATATCTTTGGAGTACACAAAAACAGAAGGGCTGGTGAGGAAGGCTTCCAAAACCCTTTTTATCTGGGTCTATCGGTGTTGCTTTGTTACAATCTGATTCAGCTGCACAAATTTGATTTATAGAATCAACCTGAAATTTGAGAAGGAGGCTATGTCGAAATCTTATTTTCTGTGTAAAGCATATATTGGGAGTGGAGTGGGGTAGAAGGGAATGGGGCTTAGATGCTAACTGTTTTTTATTTCTTAAGTAGTTTTCAACCTCAAATTGACTAAGTATTTAATTTTTTCTTTTATTCATATCCCTCATTTCAATCCATACAGTCATTCATAACCGACTAGATTTATCAGTGGTTCATCTATATTACTGTTAGGTACTGCCTTTTTATAAATGCTAAATCAGCAGTCTGCCTGAGCAGCAGTTTAATATATAAATGTTAACTAAACTGACAAGCCTTGTTTTCTGTTTTTTGACATTTCCCTTCTGACCTACAGCCTCTGCAGCACTGTAACCGTAACTTAAGAAACGGTTTGTTCAGTGGCAAAACTAAGTGGTGCTAATGCAAAAAATAAATAAATAAAATAAAAAAGTAAATAAAGAAGTAGAACCTTGCAAATTAAAGTAAATCCAATAAAAATGTGCATTATTAATGAGATCAACCCTATTAGCTACAGAAAATTCCTTTTGTCAAAATTAAGCTTTATGGAAATAATAACCATTAACCTTTTCATTTTCAATGCCTATTAGGCAAGCATTTTAATAATAAAGTCTTGTGAAACAACATCCATGCAGTTCCCTGGGGCCAAGTGTCACTGTTGCAGTTGTGCTGCCTATACTTCATTACTGGGTGGTTTAGAAAGTCAGTCCTCATAACAAAGCTATACACCTCTTGTCAGGAAGGCATCTGGGAGAGTATAAACAACATTACCCCAATTCTGAACATCTATGATTAAATTTAACTGGCACTAAGACATTTTAGACACCCTGACCTACGCAGTTGTTTATACTGGTTATTGGTGTCTACTTACATGCAGTTATGGAGTTTTACAAATCTTTGGTAGTTGTCACAGTTCAGTCAAATGTAAAGGGTAGCATGCAATAATAGTGTAATTGTAATCAACCAAATAGATAGTTCATTGTCTCTTTATGTACAGTATATACGAGGGACGTTCAAAAGGTTTCCACACTTTTACAGTATATTTTCGTTGGAAACGGTGATGGCGGGAGCAACAGTAATTGGGCATTACAAAGTTGGTATCACAAAAGAAGGTGACTGTAGAAAAGTGATGTAATTTGTTTTTGAAATTCTTATTAAATAGAGTTCAAAAGTGCGGAAACTTTTTGAACATCTCTCGTAGAAGCTGAAACTAGTCATTATTTAAAGTATACTAACTTTACGTAGGAGAATGATGTGTCACACGTTAGAGTATGCAAGTAGGAATTTCATTGTATTCTGTAGACAAAGAAAATAATAACCATATAAACCTATTACCATATTTGTATGTACATTATGGAAATAAATTTATGTATTTACTGGGAAGACAGTATTTTTTTATTTTTCTTGAGTCTCTCCTCGTCTGCCTGTGGTTTTGGGCTTTATTCTAAATGAATCACTGTCTCTCCTAGTGTATGTAAACATGAGCATTATCCTCGGTTTCTTGTACGTACAGCATGTTTTCACTGTTATGTTTCTGTGTTAAAAGCCTTTGTTTTTACTTTATCTTCTACATAGTCACTAGATCTGTTTACATTTAAACCAAAGAAAACAATATTGTCTTATCACAACTGCCTGAATTTTTGAGAATCAATGTCTAATGATTCAGGCATAGGTTCAGAAGCCAAACTAACGAGAAATGTGCCCTCACAAAATGTTTGATTCTTTTGATATCATCCCAAGACTAGGATATCAAACATTCCAAATTGCTCTCCTAAATAGTTGATCAGTGATGACATCATACGTCACATCAACAAATGTTATACGACAGCAACCAGCCTAACAACAGGTAAATAAAATGGCCAAATATTTACAAATATAAATGCGAACTGCAACATGGAATCTCAAAATGGTGGATGCCAAATGTTACCGTCATAGCATGAAAACATTATAAATTGGTTCTTAGATTCACATGGTGAATATGATGCACAAACAAAAAATAATGTGTATGAAAAAAATATTACATTATACATAATACATTAGAATGAAATCTTATTTCATAATAACCTTTTTTGCAAAAATATGGCAGCATTTTATTTCATTTTTACTTCATAATTTTTTGCCTGGTGTTTCTGAGTCCCAGCCTGTTCTGTAGCTGTGTGCATTTTGTAAATTTTTGTAATTTAATATCAGTTCCCTCTCACTTTCAGGTTAGGTTAATTGGTGACTCAGGTTTCTCCCACATTGGTCATCTGCTTCTTTGTCCTTCTGTTTATTTATACACCTCATGAAGTCATTTTCTAAAGTTTGATTCTCCACAGATAACTAATAAAATTATTTAAAGTGAACATTGTATGTTGTAAGTTTGAAAATAAACATTTTCTCATAGTAACAGAAAAATAAAAAAAATAAAAATAGAAATGTTTATAATTTTATATAAAGACAGCAAAACATAAAACTGGACTTCTGAGTGGCACAGTGCAAAGCCTTTCAGGAGCAGTTTGATTGTCCTACCTGCGATCTAACAGTAACATGTTTATAATTAATAAACTTAACATCCTTTTGCCCACTTTAAATCTGTTTTCCCTCCCCTATTTCAGCCCCTTTTTGTTACTAACATTACTGATTATTTCTTGTTTCAGCTATTTGTACAAGAATGAAATCCAATCAATTGACAGGCAAGCATTTAAGGGACTTGTCTCTCTAGAGCAACTGTAAGTGCTTTTTGCCTTCTGTGTCCTAATGCCTACCCTTTGCACCATAGATTGTGTTGTTTATGTCTGCATGTCTGCCTGTTAAGATAAGATGTGCTTTTCTTGCAAGTACTCCATATGTGACATTTTAGGGAGCATATTTCACAGTAATTCTATGATTTCTCCTCAAGTGCTGCTCTGGCTTGCGAATGCTTTTAGTTTGTTTGTTCCAATTTAATGATAGAAATTATTTGGTTCTTTTTTACAAGGTTCTGAGGAATGAATTGAATATATCAATTAAAATATGAGACCAATGTAAGGAAAAAAAAAAAATTGATAACTATTAAATATAATTTATTTTTATATTAACAGGGTGTTCCAATTTCCATGTTCATTTATGCTTTCAGAAGCAATAAGTAACATGGTTTACAGTGCTTTCCATTATCTAACTTAGGAATTTTCCTTGTAGCAATAATATTTTTACAGTCTCCTTTTCATCCTTCTCTTGCTTATGACTCATTCTTAGCCCTGCTGCAGTCAGTAAGGTAACAAACACATCCTCAGACTATAAGCAGAAGAGTCTAAAAGGAACAGGACAGAGGAGACATCCCAGTGTAACATCAGCCCCCAAACAAAAAATATGTTCAAGACTGATGTGCAGTCATTGTCTGACAACACGGAAGACTCTGGTGTGTTTCTCGTTATAAGTAAATCCTTGTATTGGCCCGTGGAATCCATTCATCCCAAAGTACAGAAACATTTGTCATAAATTTATAGCCTAAAAATGGATCAAAATTGTATTCAGTTTTGATCATTACAATACGCAGATAACAAAGCTTTTAAAGAAATTATCATTTCAAATTTGGAACGTAAATCTTGTACAACTTAGTTACCCTAGCCGCTATATTTGTCACTTACTTAGGTTTAAACTATGGATTAATATTGTGGACAAAATTAATTAAGTAAAAATACAAATAAATACATTTATTGTGAAATGTGACAATAGAGGAAGAGCAACAAAATTATATGAGAGTGTAAATAATTAAATGTCACTAAATATATGCATTTTGTTGTGCATTTCATTATTTATTTCTTCAATTATTTTATTCATTGACACTGCACGCCCCATGAAATAAGCCCTTCACAATATGTTTTATTTCTTTGCATACTTAATTATTTATTTTTGTCTGAAAAATGCCTTTATCAGCAGCATCAAGAAGTATACAGTTCACAATTAAAATCTTTATACTGCTTTGCCAAGTTCCACAAACTATTACTGCACTCTCCAAATACAAATGTTTGTAATGTTTGTATTGAGTTCAGTTATTATCACTTATTTTCTGACCTGCTTGATCTAATCTTGGATGCTGGGAGGCTAGCTTGCTCCAGTGTTGTTCCATGCAAGGCTTACACCGACTGTAGCCACAGTGCCGGTGTATTCCAGAGCACACCCAAACGCCTATATTCATACATAGCGGGTTAATTTATAGAGCATAACCTGTACATCTTTAGATGGACAGATATTAAGAAAACAATACACAGAGGGTGCCCATTGCACTATACCAACCTGGGGCTGTGACGCAGAAGCATCATCTAATCATACTTTGTAATAAGTTGTTTATTCTATTTCTTAAAGCATGTGCATTCCTCATGTACAAAAAGCATTTTTCTATTTCAGAAACTAAAAAAGAATACATAAAACGTTAGCCAGAAATTGGATAAACCTGGCATTATCCAAAGATATTACCCAGGTATAGTTAGAAATTCATATGTTATTCCAGCTTTACCCAGGTCTTCTAGAAAATGCAAGCTTTACCTGGGTAATGCTTGGTTTATCCAATTTTTGGGCTTTACTCCTAACATATATAAACCAAAAAATTAAAGGGAAATTTTGATATGAATGAAAATTCTGTAACAACTGTAAAAAGAGTTGTATACACTGAAAAACTGGCAGTTTTAAATGAACTCTTACAATACTTTAGTAACCCTTACAAGTGTATATTTGGTGACAAATTTGCTGTTTATGAACTTAGGACATTGACAAATGTGTTAAAATTTAGAAAACAAATGTTTTATCATTTGTGTAATTCAGAGTATACTTTTGCAATATACTGTCAATTTTCTGAAATAAGTATTTCGCTTTATAGTTTGTTTATACCCTTCAAAGTGTTAAAATTTCCTTTTGCTTTCTTTTTTATTGTATAGGACTTCTCTTTTGTTTAGAACTGTTTGGGTTATGTTTTATGTTACTTATTTTTAGAATATAAAATCATTAGCTTAGAGTGACTACAGGCACAGATTGTTAGGCTGAGTCAGATAATGATTCAGATTTTTGTGATTGTGGGGTGATGTCTCACTGCTTTTAGTCTTGACCTTTCTTCACACTGCCTGTTTACTGTAAATCATCTCAATAACTTCTAAAAGGAAAGAAGTGCAAGGGCCTGAATCCCGCAGTCTGCTCATTAGATCACTGTGACAGTCAGCTTGGCAGGAGGTATTTCCAGTTTGGCAGCCAGCTGCTAATAAGAAGAAGCAGCATGTAATTTTTTACAATTATCCCATCATAATGCACCTAACTCTATTTAGGGGATTGAGTCTGCGAAAAAAGATATATTATAATACTATAATGTGCAATGTTATGTTTCAATTTTTTTTGTAACTATGGTATCAGAAAAGAAAATCGTTTAGAAGCAGATATTCAGCATGCATTAGCTGAGAATAACAGTGAAGTACAATTTGCCAATAAATAATGAGTGTTTTCTTGTATGTTCAATAGTATGTCTCTGCACAGCATGCGGTGATGTGACATAATCACATTTTCATTAGGGAAGGCATGTACTTGTTGACATATGCTACAACTAGACTCAGTATTATTAAGTGGAAATGTTTGTTGTCACTGTTCCCAGTCGTACATTTAATTTTTTTAAGTTCTAGTTATGATTGGTGCAACCTTTAAGACCGCCACATCGTTGAGAAATTCAGGTCATGCAGTTCAGTCTGTCTTATGTGTTTGGATATGTAGTAGAGTTGATGCACAGTTTTATTTCATGTGTCTAGACAAGTTGTAAATATGGGGTTTCAGCAATACAAGGCAACACTGATTTTCATAGTGAACAGGTCAGCACCAAGAATGGTGCCAACATGTAAATAATGAAAGGTATAACTAATACTGTATTTTTTCCTGTTATTTGCAAGCTAAAAGTACCTCTGTGAATAGAGAAAAGACAAAATTGCTGCAAACTACCAATTCATTTATATTGTTTTTCAAAAACAGTGAAATACCCAGATAAAAGTTTAAACACACAGAGCACACACATATACTGTATATATACTAGAGGGGCAAGCCCACCTGGCACCTTCGGTGCCCAACCCCCAGTTGCAGCCAGTCTGCCACTCACGTTGTGAAGAGGGGGGCTGAAAGCACCCCAAAGGAGACGCGGTCGCTCCTCTGAAACCCTCTCTTAAATGGTGATACAATGGGAAACAAATGCAGTATTTTTTTTACCTCCTCTTTGCTCGAACAGCTGCTGGATTGCTGCTGCTGCTGTGCCGCATGATTTGCATCTTGTGCTGCGCCTTAAACATTTAAAAGCCTGTACAGCAGCTGTCCTACTTTGTCTTTTATTTCCAGCCCCGGGCATGGTTAAATCTCTTGGCACTCTTGGTTAAGGCTCATCTCATGAGACGAGAGTTCTTGATATTTTTTAGTTTATAATTTAAAAACGGAATAAGAATCTGAAAATCTACAGTGGGATGCAAAAGTTTGGGCAACCTTGTTAATAGTCATTATTTTCCTGTATAAATCGTTGGTTGTTACGATAAAAAATGTCAGTTAAATATATCATATAGGAGACACACACAGTGATATTTGAGAAGTGAAATGAAGTTTATTGGATTTACAGAAAGTGTGCAATAATTGTTCAAACAAAATCAGGCAGGTGCATAAATTTGGGCACCGTTGTCATTTTATTGATTCCAAACTTTTAGAACTAATTATTGGAACTCAAATTGGCTTGGTAAGCTCAGTGACCCCTGACCTACATACACAGGTGAATCCTATAACCAATTTAAGGGGGTCAATTGTAAGTTTCCCTCCTCCTTTAATTTTCTCTGAAGAGTAGCAACATGGGGGTCACAAAACAACTCTCAAATGACCTGAAGACAAAGATTGTTCACCATCATGGTTTAGGGGAAGGATACAGAAAGCTGTCCCAGAGATTTAAGCTGTCTGTTTCCACAGTTAGGAACATATTGAGGAAATGGAAGACCACAGGCTCAGTTCAAGTTAAGGCTCAAAGTGGTAGACCAAGAAAGCTTTCGGATAGACAGAAGCGACGAATGGTGAGAACAGTCAGAGTCAACCCACAGACCAGCACCAAAGACCTACAACATCATCTTGCAGCAGATGGAGTCACTGTGCATCGTTCAACCATTCGACGCACTTTACACAAGGAGATGCTGTATGCGAGAGTGATGCAGAGGAAGCCTTTTCTCCGCCCACAGCACAAACAGAGCCGCTTGAGGTATGCTCAAGCACATTTGGACAAGCCGGCTTCATTTTGGAATAAGGTGCTGTGGACTGATGAAACTAAAATTGAGTTATTTGGGCATAACAAGGGGCGTTATGCATGGAGGAAAAAGAACACAGCATTCCAAGAAAAACACCTGCTACCTACAGTAAAATATGGTGGTGGTTCCATCATGCTGTGGGGCTGTGTGGCCAGTGCAGGGACTGGGAATCTTGTCAAAGTTGAGGGACGCATGGATTCCACTCAGTATCAGCAGATTCTGGAGACCAATGTCCAGGAATCAGTGACAAAGCTGAAGCTGCGCCGGGGCTGGATCTTTCAACAAGACAACGACCCGAAACACTGCTCAAAATCCACTAAGGCATTAATGCAGAGAAACAAGTACAACGTTCTGGAATGGCCATCTCAGTCCCCAGACCTGAATATAACTGAAAATCTGTGGTGTGAGTTAAAGAGAGCTGTCCATGCTCAGAAGCCATCAAACCTGAATGAACTAGAGATGTTTTATAAAGAGGAATGGTCCAAAATACCTTCAATCACAATCCAGACTCTCATTGGAACCTACAGGAAGCGTTTAGAGGTTGTAATTTCTGCAAAAGAAGGATCTACTAAATATTGATTTCATTTCTTTTTTGTGGTGCCAAATTTATGCACCTGCCTGATTTTGTCTGAACAATTATTGCACACTTTCTGTAAATCCAATAAACTTCATTTCACTTCTCAAATATCACTGTGTGTGTCTCCTATATAATATATTTAACTGACATTTTTTATCGTAACAACCAACGATATATACAGGAAAATAATGACTATTAACAAGGTTGCCCAAACTTTTGCATCCTACTGTAACAACATCACATTAAAGTTCTGAAAAAAATCTGAAAAGAATGATACAAAACGTTTATATGTAGGTTTTAAAATAAGCCCTATTTAAAGTGTGACAAAAAATGTGACAAAAAAGTCACATAATATTGTTGCACAAAATCGTTGTACTTTTAGGCTTTGAATTTTATATATATATATATATATAGAGTAGATATATATATATATATATATAAATGTGTACAGTTATGAGGAGGTTCCAGTTCCATCGGAATTATAAGGCAGGAAATGCAGTACAGAAAAGAAAGATGCTTAAAAGTTTGGACAGATCACTTGATCAACATGGTTGCGTTACTGAGAACTTGTGAGCTTATTTACAAGATTTGATTAGTGTGATAGGTCATTTAGTGAAATGACAGGCAATATGTGTGAATATTTTAATTTATTTTGAGACCTAATGCAGAAGGTCTATGAACAAGAGAGAATACCAGAGGAGTGGAGGAACAGTGTGATTGTAACCGTTTATAAGGAGAAGGACAATCTCCAGAACTGTAGAAACTATAGAGGGATAAAGCTGATGTCACATAAAATGAAAATTTGGGAAAGGGTTATAGAGAAAAGGTTTAGGGAAGAGACCACCATAGGGAGGAGCAATTTAGTTTTATACCAGGGAGAGTTACAAGTGATTCAGTCTTTGCATTGAGACAGCTCATAAAATTTGAACTACTGTAAAGTGGGAGAGATATTTAAGAAAGTACAGGAAAACAGATTGAAGTGGTATGGATGTGATGAGAAGAGACAATGAATATGTCGACAATAGACAAAAGATTGTTGGGAATGGAAATACAGGGGAAAAGAAAGTGAGGGAGGCCAAATTGGAGGTGGACAGATAAAGTAAAAGAAGATCTAATGGAAAAGGCCTTGATTGGCAAGGAGGTACAGGACCGAGCTATATGAAGAAGGTTGATCAAGGATATCAACCTCACATAAGTGGGAAAAGATGAAGAGGAAGAAGAAGAATAATTTTATTTTGTTTCTTATAAACAGTGCATTGCTGCCTCATGCCCAAATTAAAATATCACTAAAACCTAAAAGTATACATCTTTTACCAGCTCAATAGTGTTTTAAGTAAGAGGCTATTATTAAACAATACATTTAGTTAAGAATGCTTCCCAAACACACTTCTTTTCTGTCTCTTAAGAATTAATAACAAATATACTGTGTCCCATTTTACTCCTGAAAATTGAAATGGTATATCACTTGTATCATTTTTGTAAATAACACCTGTGAAGTACATCATTAATCATCCTGCCAGATAATTACAGGGACTGGATAAACTGTTGCCATGGCCTGTCATTTTTTTACATTAAAGATATCAACCTAGTAACAGCTGCACTAAGTTGGGTGAGTCCTGCTTGCCTTTATGAGGTCAGCAAAACTGCAAAGGCAATTGCAGTTGAATACACAGCCACAATCAGCACTATGATAGATGAGATGCAGGCTGTATCTTGGTGATTAAATCACAGTAATAATAAAAATATATTTTTTAATTTTTTTAAATACTTAACTGACATGCACTCCTAAACGCTATATTTACAGTATCTTGTTTTCCTTAAAGAATGACATCACTTCACATCTGTTTTTTGTTACATGACTAACATAACGTAAGTTGTATGCCTACATTAATTTAAGGGAACTTGGTGTTAGTAAATGTCTATATGGCACACACATGGGCAATTATACGACTTTTCCATGATTCCTACTTTGTTTTATTCAGTCATACCAGATTGTATTCTGTCCATTTCATTATTTCTTTAGCTGACTTTGGCAGAGTAATTATATGTAGTGCAGAATTAGGCCAGGAAAAATACCTTTAAAAATAGATATATTTATTCTGCATTACATAATTGAATTTCATGATTATTGGACTTTAATGCCTGATCACAGATATATGATTTAGTTTAAATTTCTTAATTTTTCTATTTACAAGTTTAACATACTGTAAATAAATAGACATAACGTAAAAAATATGATTTTTTTTGTATAGGGTAATTAAATATTCATGTGGCGTGTATATATTGTTTGTTATTGAAAAACATATTATCTGATTTTTCTTCTTTTTTTTTCTCCATCACATCTTTTTGGTAACTTTATACAAGCCTCTGTAAGAGGTTTGATCAAAATGCCTGGCCTAAGTGAGCCTAAATGTAATTCAATAGTGAAGATCAGAGGCCAAAAATAAAAATATAGATCTACTCCTAGATCTGGACCAGGGCACTGAACTCCTGAACAGTCTGAGGTGCAACCTAGCAGCATTGGATGGACCAAAACATAATGTCCCAGAGGTGTTCTATTGGATTTAGGTCAGGCAAGCATGGGGGCAGTCAATGGTATGAATTCCTTCATCCTCCAGGAACTGCCTTTTTACTCTCGCCACATGAGGCTGGGCATTGTTGCGCACTAGGAGGAACCCAGGACCCACTGCACTACCATAGGGTCTGTCAGTGGGTCCAAGGATTTCATCCCGATACCTAATGACAGTAAAGGAGCCATTGTCTAGCCTGTAGAGGTCTGTGCGCCCCTCCATGGATATGCCTCCCCAGACCATCACTGACCCACCACCTAACCTGTCATGCTGAATCATGTACAGGCAGCATAACAATCTCCATGTCTACTCAAGAGCCATTCACATCTGTCACATGTGCTCAGGGTGAACCTGTTCTCATCTGTGAAAAGCACAGGGTGCCAGTGGTGGACCTGCCAATTCTGGTATTCTATGGCAAATGCCAGTCCAGGTCCAGCGTGCCAGGCAGTGAGCACATGGCTGACTAGAGGACTCAGGCCACCCTCATGATGTCTGTTTCTGATTGTTTTGTCAGAGACATTCACACCAGTGGCCTGCTGGAGGACATTTTGTAGGCTCAGACAGTGCTTATCCTGTTCCTCCTTGCCCAAAGGAGCAGATACCGGTCCTGCTGATGGGTTAAGGACCTTCTACGGCCCTGTCCAGCTCTCCTAGAGTAACTGCCTGTCTCCTGGAATCTCCTCAATGCCTTTGAGACTGTGCTGGGAGACACAGCAAACCTTCTGGCAATGGCATGTATTGATGTGCCATCCTGGAGACGTCACACTTTCTGTGCAACCTCTGTAGGATCCAGGTATCGCCTCATGCTACCAGCAGTGACGCTGACCATAGCCAAATGCAAAACGAGTGAAAAAACAGTCAGAAAAGATGAGGAGGGAAAAATGTCAGAGTCCTCCACCTGTTAAACCATTCTTGTTTTGGGGTTCGTCTCATTACTGCCCCTCTAGTGCACCTGTGGTTAATTTCATTAACACCAAAGCAGCTGAAACTGATGAACAACCCCCTCTGCTACTTAACTTACCAGATAAAATATCCTAGAGGTTTTATTGACGTGATACTATACTCTAATTAAAAAGTCTTCCTTTAATAATATATATATTGTGGAACCTGGCCCGGACACAGACAGACGGACATCGTTTGAGATCACCACACACATGTTTATTTACAATAAAGTGCACAACCCAGTGCCTCAGCACCAATCACCCCAAAAGTCCAGGCCTCTTCCTTAATGCCCTGTCCTTTCTTCAGGCTGCCTCCTGCCTCTCTTCCTAAGCTCTGTCCACTTCCACCCGACTCCAACCTCGACTGGAGAGAGGCGGGCCCTTTTATATCTACCCGGATGTGCTCCAGGTGTCCTCCAGTAATCTTCCGCCGGCACTCCCCTGTGGGTGCCCCCGATACTCTTCCCCCCAGCACTTCCGGGTGTGGCGGAAGTGCTGAGGTCCAGGGCTCTCCAGGCATTGGCACGTCCACTGGTGGTGACCACAGGCCCCTACAGGGTTGAGCTTCAAAGCCCTGCACCCGTGGTCCCCAACACAACCAGGGCGGTCGCACCCTCGTGGTCTGGAGTAGGCGTAAGCCCTCCTCCGATCCTCTTGGGTGTCCCAGCTGGGTACCACCCCCAGCCACGCGCCACAATATATATATATACACACAGGTAAAATTCTGTTACAACGAATATCTTTACAATGAAATTTTCATTACAACAAAGTATTTTTATGGTCCTGACAGTTTCCCCATATGAGATGAGTTTATAGAAATCTCGCTACTACGAAATACATTCAACAGATATTTTCATTATAACGAAGTGCCCAAAAGACCTTGAAATGCTTGAATGAATCATCCACAGAGTAGTTAGTTCTGTGGTCGCAGCTCAATTGTGCACAACGATCCCTAAACAGAAACATTATAAAAAAAATGTTCTTTCTTCGTACTTTCCTCGTACTGTTTTTTTGCTGTTTTTATTTTCGGTGGTTTTCAGTGATACCTTTTGCTTCTTGCTCATCAACATTTGAAAAACATCCACTGGAATTTAACTCATTGTCACCCTCCTATAGGAATGACAGACACGAATAAACGATTAACAGTTCATATTAGGGAAAAAAAACTTTACATTTTTGCAGCTCTTGATTCCGGCAAAAAGAAAAAAGACGTTGCCAGTGAATTCAGAATTTTGCCATCGACACGGCAACTTTCTTGGAAGACCGGGCAAAAAAAGAAGAAAAATCTCGGGTTGCAAACGTATGCGACCTGCTGCATTTGAAGACATTGAAAAAGCCGTTTTTATGTGGTTTAGTGATGCTCATTCAGTTGACAAACTTCACAATATGAGGAAGAAGAAAAGGATGATTCGGCTACTGATTGATAACTGTGCTGCCCAAAACATGCTTCCGCATTTAGATAATGTTCGAGTTGAATTCCTCCCACCCAATTGCACAGCAGTGCTTCAGCCATTGAATTTGGGCATCATTCGCACCCTGAAAGTGAATTATCACAAGGAAATTGCGAGAAACATTCTCGTCAGCATAACTTGTAGACAGGAGAAGATTAATGGAAATATATATATATATATATATATATATATATATATATATATTATATATATATACAGTACAGGCCAAAAGTTTGGACACAGCTCCTCATTCAATGTGTTTTCTTTATTTGCATGACCATTTACAGCACTCCATCACTCTCCTTCTTGGTCAAATAGCCCCTACACAGCCTGGAGGTGTGTTTGGGGTCATTGTCCTGTTGAAAAATAAATGATCGTCCAACTAACCTGACTTCTGCACAACACAACTGCTGGTCCCAACCCCATTGATAAAGCAAGAAATTCCACTAAATAACCCTGATAAGGCACACCTGTGAAGTGAAAACCATTTCAGGTGACTACCTGTTGAAGCTCATCGAGAGAATGCCAAGAGTGTGCAAAGCAGTAATCAGAGCAAAGGGTGGCTATTTTGAAGAAACTAGAATATAAAACATGTTTTCAGTTATTTCACCTTTTTTTGTTAAGTACATAACTCCACATGTGTTCATTCATAGTTTTGATGCCTTCAGTCATGAAAATAAAGAAAACACATTGAATGAGGATTTGTGTCCAAACTTTTGGCCTGTACTGTATATAGTGGAACCTCGGTTTGTGAGCATAATTCATTCCGGAAATGTGCTCGCAGTCCAAAGCACTCGTATATCAAAGTGAATTTCCCCATAAGAAATAATGGAAACTCAGATGATTCGTTCAACAACCCAAAACTATTCACATAAAAATGATTAATACAAAATATAAAGTAAAAATACATAAAACAAATTAACCTGCACTCTACCTTTAAAAAGAATCATGGCTGGTGTGAGTGAGTTTCTAAACTCTTGTGGGATTCCACCCAACGGGATGACATGCGGAAGAGCGTCCCAAAACAATTGCAGTCTCCCAGCACTGTAGCAGTTCGCTATAAAAGTGTATCCAAAAAGATCGCGGACGTGCTATAAGCACCTGCCGTCGATGGGTGATACAAGGAACATTATAAAGATCCCGCTACAATAAATAACCGCGCTGTTGCTGTTTCAAGCTGAATAAAGCTGGTGTTGTTAAAGTACTGAGACTCAGCTTCGTGTTTTGGGGCGCAAGACGGGGACTTGCACTTCACAGCACAAACGTACGTGAGCGCGCACACACACACACACACAGTCACAATGCTGTAGTAAACAATATATGCTCGTATGGATGTTAACTATATGAGTGAGGCACGCAGACTCAGACGGAGAATAGGAGACGATTGCCCTCAAGAGAACAGAGAGAGAGACACGAGCGAGAGAGATAAGGAGAGAGAGACAGATGCGCGAGCGAGATAAGGAGAGAGAGAGAGACGCGCACGCGAGCGAGAGAGATAAGGAGAGAGAGACGCGCGAGAGAGAGAAGAACCATCAGCTCAGTTGTGATCACATGACGCTCAGCAGACAAAGTGTATCCATACTACTCGTATTGCAAGACATTGCTTGTTTATCAAGTCAAAATTTATTAAAAAATTTAGCTCGTCTTGCAAAACACTTGTAAACCAATATACTGTATATATATATATATACTGTATATATATGTATGTATATTGTAAAGGGCAGCCCTGACACAGACAGATGTAGGGCACAAGTTCAAAGCACACAGGGCTAAAATTTTCTTTTTCTCCCCTCATGGAGAACGTCTCTTTCTTTGTTTTTAAAAGGTCAGATGTGGACCATTATGTTCACATGTGTGAATACTGTTTATATACTACTGGATAATACTGCAAGCCAAGTTGTACTTGTTTTATATTTTTTTTTCAATACTTTGTAATGTACATGGGTACTGTGCAATAGTGTGACGAATTGAATTTATTCTTGACATTTCCACTTTAATCTTGACACTTATGACAAGAATTAAGTCGACATTTTGACTTTATTCTCGACATAGTTTTTTTTTTTTTCACTGTGTCCGTATTTTTTTTTCTTCACTGTGGCCCTAATACGATTCCGTAGGTCTATACCACAAATAGTATTATAAATGCAAGTTTCAGTTTTATTATTTACTAGCAAAATACCCACGCTTCGCAGCGGAGATGTAGTGTGTTAAAGAAGTTATGAAAAAGAAAAGGAAACATTTTAAAAATAACGTAACATGATTGTCAATGTAATTGTTTTGTGACTGTTATGAGTGTTGCTGTCATCAAGGATTTGATTATCATTATTTCTTTCAATCAGGTTCGTATTTGGAGGATGTGTTGTGTTCAAGTTATATTCTGTGTTTGTCAACTGTTGTAAAGATAACAGGTTTCATTCATTGAAGTGTTCACTACCCAAATCGGTACTCGTGAATCTAAGATGTTTAACATGCATTCCCGGTATTAAGTTGTGGATTTGCCTGCGAATATTTAGCGGCAGCGTGTCTATGAACTTAATTTAAAATTAAGCTTTACACCTTGCTTTCCTATTGATATGTCTACAAAGGCTTGTTCAGCTTCAGAGGGTTTTTCCTTTTTTACTGCATCAATAAACAGCTCGTCTTCCTCTTTATCTGAGACATCATACATTGCATGCACGGGTTTACCTTTCCCATTTCTGCAAACTTTAGCGAAATGGTTCAATATACCACATTTTTAACACTGTCTTCCTTTAGCTGGACATCGACTTTTTCCACCATGTGCTTTGTTTCCGTAGTAGCTGCACTTATGAATATGCTTGTATGCGTCACTCGCTTCATATTCTTTTGCTGCCTTCTCAATTGTGTAATGCGTTTTTCGTTCAGTGCTCTTTGGAGCTTTTGCTTGTTGTCTGTGTACTGCGTTCACAGTCAGTTCACGTGAGCCGCTTGAAGTACATGCATCGAAGGTTCTCAGCTGTGCTTGTGCTATCTTGTGCCACCTTGCGATGTCCACAGCTTTATTTAATGTTAGCTCAGACCCGGCACTTAAAAGTTTCTCTCGCACTTTCGCTGAGTTTGTGCCAAACACTATTCTATCCCTGACCATCTCGTCTTCGTTTGCATAAGCACAGTCCTTCACCAGCAATTTTAACTCTGTTACAAAGCGATCAAAAGTCTCATTTATACCCTGCATCTTCTCATTAAACTTGTATCTTGCAAATATCATATTCGTCTTAGGCAAGACAAACGCCTCAAAGCGGTCATAATAAGTTTTCAGTACCTTGGCTTCCTCCTGGGTTACAGTCAATGTGGTAGAAATGTCTTTTCCTTTTTCCCCAGTCCACAGGAGCAGGTAGCTGCATTTCTCACTCTCGTCTTTGCCTTTTAGCGGGCCAGTAAACATAAGCTCCACGTGCTGTCGGAACTTTTTCAATTTTCCCAGCAGGTTTAGAGAATCCCAGACAATTCGTGGCGAGGGAACTCCAACAAAATCCATGACTGTCCTCTATTCTGACACCATGTCTTGTTTTCACAAATTGTGAAAAATGAAATGATGGCGAGACTTTCTTTTAAAGTATGCAGGGGAACTTTATTTATTACAGCTCTGACATTCACGGCATCCGTGCTCTAAATTAACTTCCATAATAGTAACCTTGAAGTCCCTTTTTCTGGTGCCCTCCTGATGACATAGGTGCCTAAACCATGCCTGATAATAATACATTTCAATGACATATAAATATTACAGTGATCACCTCGATAGACATCTCACCACCTAAATTGCTACTTGTGAATCTAAGATGTTCAACAGGCATTCCCGGTACAGTGTAACCTCGGTTCACAACCATAATTCGTTCCAAAACTCGTAAACCGATTTGGTCATGAACCGAAGCAATTTCCCCCATAGGATTGTATGTAAATACAATTAATCCTTTCCAGACCATACGAACTGTATGTAAATATATATATTTTTAGTTTTTAAGCACAAATATAATTATACCATAGAATGCACAGCATAATAGTAAACAATGTAAAAACTTTGAATAACACTGAGAAAACCTTGAACAACAGAGAAAACTAACACTGCAATAGTTTGCGGTATAGCGCTACCAACCACTGGCTAAAAGCACTTTTTTTAATGAGTTTTAAGCACAGGGAAAAAATGAACATTTGAAAAAATCCGTAATTTAATAAACCACCAAGAAAAATAACATTGCAACAATGCACGCTACGAACAGATCGCTGGAAACAGAAGTGAAAACAAAATCAAGACCAGTGCATTCTTTAACTGCCTTCCTACCTTAATGCGTCCAGCTCTCTCTCGCGCTGCCTGTGTGTCTGCATCCCTCTCTCGCGCTGCCTCTGTGTGTGTGTGTGTCATGCTCTCTCGCGCTGCCTGTGTGTATGTCGTACTATCTCTCTCGCGCTGCCGCTGTGTGTGTCGCGCTATCTCTCTCGCGCTGCCTCTGTGTGTGTCACTCTCTCTCTCGCACTGCCTGTGTGTGTGTGCTCGTGCTAACTGTGTGTGTGTGTCTGTCTCTCTCTTGCGCTGCCTGTGTGTGTGTGTGTCGCGCTCTCTCGCTCTCTCTCTCTTGCTCGCTGCACAGGAAATGCACAGGGAGAGACTGAACATGTACAAACCGAAAGGGAAACTGGCTTGTTGTTAGCGGCTGCATGTCTATGGGCAGGCAGTCAATTACGTGGGAGGCGTGCTGATTTCCGCAGTAGCTGCACTTATGAATATGCTAAGCACAGTCCTTCACCCGCGAATATTTACCTTATATGGGCAGGCACTCAATTACGTGGGAGGCGTGATGACACGGGACGCAACTCTGCCTCACACGGCGACCAAGCTGCTGGCTATGGCCGTATACAGTATATGGACGAAAGTAGGTTCCAGTTATGACCATTACGCTTAGAATTTCGAAATGAAACCTGCTTAACTATTGTAAGTAAGCTGTAAGGAATGAGCCTGCCAAATTTCAGCCTTCCACCTACACAGGAAGTTGGAGAATTAGTGATGAGTCAGTGAGTGAGTCAGTCAGTCAGTCAGTGAGAGCTTTGCCTTTTATTAGTATAGATTTATATAGCTTAGCTTGAAGCAAGGCCCATATTAATGCAATTTGCCTTAATGATGTTCAGTTGGTAAAGATGTCATCACCAAGATGCACTTGTTTTATTTTATTTCATTTTAATTTGGTGAATACTGTGTAATGCACCTGGGCTTGAAGTCTTGGAAGTAATAATATTATTACTGGAAGTTGCACTATTATTTATTTTATTGTTATTATTTATTAGTTTAAATATTATGCAGTTTAATGATGGTGAAGTTGTTTAAAAAAGTCACTTTAATGTGTCAGTGAACAGAGATTGTTAACATTAACAAAGTGTAGTTGGTTTACAAAAAATATGTACTATTTATTCCTTTTCTAAGACATGTTCAGTGAAAGAGAGAGAGAGAGAGAGAGAGATGCAATCAAATCAAAACCGACAGGTGAGGCTCAGGCTTTTAAGTATGCGGAGTACCGTGTGGGAAGCATAGTATGCGACAGAGCAGCTGCAAGTAAGCCCAGCAAGTAAGGGAACAATGTGAAGGTAGTCTGTCAGCATTTTTAGGAGGGGTTTTCCAAGGAGCGTCTATATCCTCTAGGGGTGT
>JANRMT010027041.1:71798026-71828654 GCA_026402145.1 Polypterus bichir lapradei
CGAAGATGACAGCAGAATGAAGCAGTTGCTTGTCTGATAGCCCTAGAGCTCGAAGAAAGTACCCCAGTGTGACGGAACCCATGGGTATGCGAGAGACGACGGAATAAGACCTTCTGGGAGGAGGTGGTGGAGAGACACTTCACAGAAAATCTCTGGCTGCAACATTTTAGAATGACACGGTCGACTTTTGAGATGTTGTGTGGATTCATCAGTCCTGATGTTGCGCCCATCACAGGTTGCCACAGACCACCTGTTCCAACCCAAAAGCAGATTGCCATCGCCCTTTACAAGCTGGCAACCTGCGCTGAGTATAGACTAGTTGGAGAAACTTTCGGGGTTAGTAAAACTACCGTCCATCGATGTGTATATGCTGTGTGCACCGCCATTAAAGAAAAATTAATGCGGCGTTATATCAGACTTCCGACTGTAGCGGAGGCCAATGAAATTGCATACCGCAATTCCTTGGTGCATCTTGTGCCACAGATTTACGGTGCGCTGGATGGCACGCATGTGCCTATTCTTCCCCCGACGGAAGGCTACCGCGATTACATTAATCGCAAAGGGTGGCCATCTATTGTTCTCCAGGCCCTTGTTGATGACAGGTGCATGATACAAGACATTTGCGTTGGCACTCCTGGAAGTGCCCATGATGCAGCTGTGTTTGCAGCATCGGATCTGTACAGGTGAGCCCACCTTTCAACATCCCTTCTCAGTGCGATAACAAATGAATTAATACTGTAACCTGCTTCCCTTAAGGTTTTTAATTAAAACTGAAATTTGAATTAATACAAAATAACGATGTTTAATCAAAAAAAACTAAAGTTAATATTAACGAGAGAATTTCTCATATATGCCAAAACATCTGCCATTTAATAATAAGAAAAACATGTTTAGATAATGAAACACACGGTTTATTAAATATTTTGACTGGCACAGTAAATTACTTTTGCGGTTTTTGTATTATTTAGACATCCTGAGAGACACCCCCAGGCTACAGTTGATGTGGAGGGAGTTCAGGTACCCCTTTTAGTAGCAGGAGACCCAGCCTATCCGCTACTGCATTGGCTCATCACGAGAAATAACGAGTCTCTTCATCAGACCATGCGAACCGCTCCGCTATTCTCGTTTTGATTGCACGTGATGAAAATGTATCATGTGACACATTTATTTGCGTTAAAGCCCTTTTTTTCTGACAAAAAGTGTTTCCAATGTAGTTTTTGCGACATCTGAAGTATCAATATGGAATTTATGCGCTAAAGTTAAATGGAAAAATATTATGTCGACATGTACAACATTTTATCGATAATTAGCATTTCCATCAGCTTAAATTTGAAGCGCTAAATATTTTTTCGCAAAAACTCCTTGGATGGAAACCTGGTTATTGTTAAAATAATATGTTAAAGCACAAACAAGTAGGGAAACCTGTCTTAATGTAGCATTCTGTAATAATCAGGATAGGATTCAGGTAATAAATGTGGGGATAGATATGATTGAACCATTACGGTCTACTGACCATAGTGTAATAGACTTCATAGTCTTTTGGCAGTGTGCATATTCAAACATTTTAGCAGGACAAATTTTAAGCACATAGGGCAAAGGTTAAATTGGATAAACGGGGATAAGCTTTTAAATGTGGGGACTGTCGATGAGCTGTGACTCAGGTTTAATAGTGTTTCATGTATAATGCAGGACAAGTCTATCCCAAAATTTAGATGTAAGAAATGAAATAGAAGTCTCTGGTGGATAAATATAGAGCTAATAAAGTAGTTATAAAGGAAAAAACAGTATACTGTATGTGGTATAACACTAATAACTCCAGCACTAACTGTACTGAATATGAATGACATTGTGAGAGCAATATTTAAAAGGGATATTAGGAAACCTAATAGGCAGTTGGAGAGACAAATTGCAGAAAAGGCAAAAGGTGACCGTAACAGATTTGTTCAATAATTTACTGGTAAAAGAATGGTCAAGAAGAGGTGAAAAGTATTAGGAAGGGTGAATATGATCTAGCAAATGCTTTGAAGTTGCCTTTTATTGAAATTTATATGTGTGACAATATCAATTACCTTCCAAAAGTAACAGAGACTACTATGGATTTAGGATTTGGATTTAGTGATTTGGAGATTGAAGAGTGAGAAGTATTGATTAGATTAAATAGGTCGAAATCTAACAAGCTGCCAGAAAAAAACATGCTTAACGTGCATTATAGGTAAATTAATAGACACAATTCTTTAGGACAATATCAAGAAGCACCTTTAAAGAACAGGTGTATTACAAATAGTAAGTATGGGTTCAGACAGGGAAGGTCCTGTTTCACTAATATGCTGGATTCTGTGAGGAAGCAGCAAAAGTATATGAGAAAAGTGGGGCACATGATAATTGTTTATCTTAATTTTCAGAAGGCTTTTGATAAGGTACCACATGAAAAGTCAGTGATGAAACTGCAACAACTGGGAATTTAAGGTGCATTGTGTAGGATGGTACAAAATTGACGCAGACACAGAAAGCAAATGGTTATGGTGAGGAGAATTTTCTCAGAATTAGATGGTGTTAAAAGTGATGTCTCTCAGGGATCAGTGCTGGGTCACTGCTGTTTTTAATATACAGTACATAAATGGTCTGGACAAGAATATAATCAATAAGCTGGTTAAGCAGGCAGAAGAAACCATGGGCAGGGCAGATGTTACAAAGGCACCTGAACATTTTACAGATTTGAGCAGATTTACGGCAGAGGAAATTCAGTGTAAGTAAATGTAAATTATTATAGGGTGGTCCAGATCTAATTATGCAATTTTCATTACGCTATAACTTAGTAAGTTTATTACCTAGAAAATCACCTGCAAAATCCTGGACCATTGAGAAGTGTGTGAACTGATGACATGAAGAATCGTCTTCGCGCCGAACTGGAATCGTACCCACATAAATCAAAGTCATCCAGACGATATGGATCTGCATAATTAGATCTGGACTGCCCTGTACATGTATGATTTGAATATATAGGGTGATCCAAAAAGAAGTACCACATTTCAAATGTTTATTCTAGCAAAACGCTACAAGATAAAATAAATTTCATTATGACACAAGAAAGGTTATACAAAGCAGATTTTTTTTTACTGTATTTTAAAAATGATGTGTTCAAGGTGGTGGCCATCATTAGTGATACACTCTTCGAGACGATTTCTGAATGCTTGCATTACTCATTCAGTCTTTTCAAGGGGAATAGTGGGGATTTCATGGCAAATAATGTCCTTGAGGGCTTCAGGGTTTTTAGGTCAGAGTGTGTATACCTTCGAGTTGAGTTAGCCCCACAAGAAGAAATCGCATGGAGCAAGATCAGACAAACGTGGAAGGACACCTGACATTGCTGCGCAGGTAGATCAGCTTCTCTGTAAACATGTCTCACAAAACTTGCATGGATGTCCGCACAGTATAAGCTGTTGCTCCATCCTGTTAAAACCAGGCATCCACCACATCCATTTCTTCCAGTTGGGGCTGCAAAAAGTTCTCTAGCATTTCAATGTAACGTTCTGAAGTGATGGTGATCGTTGCTCCACCCTCTTCAAAAAAGTAAGGCCCTACAATACCAAATTCTGTAACAGCGGACCAAACTGTAATATGCTCACTGTGCAGGGGTGTCTGATGAAGTTTGTGAGGGTTGGTTTCAGCCCAATAGCGAAAGTTTTGTTTATTTACACAACCTTTCAAATGGAAATGTGCATCATCACTGCACATGACAATGGCATCTCGATGAACGGTTTGCAGAATGTTCATGAACAACTCTCTGCGGCTTTCCCAGTCTCTCTCAGTGACTTCCTGCGATACCATTATTTTATATGAATGGAAATTAAGGTCTTCATGCAAAATCCTACTTAAAGACATGTTGGAAATGCCTAAGGCAGAACATTTTTGCGCTCTGAATGTCTAGGAGACTGCAAAATTGATGCCGTTACAGCTTGGATGATTTCAGCCGTTCGTACAGTCTAAGGACGACTTGGAGATTTTCTGCTCAATGTTGTACCAGTCTGTCTAAATTTAGCTACTCACTGAAGAATTGTTTCCCGATTTAGGATGTCACCGTTAGGAGGAAGTGCGCTTCGAAGGCGTGTTGCTTAGTGATGATGGATTTGTTGTTTTTGAAGAACGCTTCGACAGAAAAAGCATGCAGTGCACCAGACCAAGGCATGTTGCCGACTGAAAACTACAAGGGATCGACTAACAAATGACCCCCACCACAACCCACTCAGCTGCCTGTACCTTGCTCAATGAACTTGAGAAATGTGGTAGCTCATTTTGGCTCACTCTGTATAAGATATGAATACAAATGGGAGGTCTGAAACTTGAAGTTGAACCTTATGAGAAGGACCTAGGAGTCATTGTGGACTCATCACTATCTACATCAAGATGGCATACAAGTGATTAAGATGGCCAGCAGGATGTAAGGTTATATATCATGATTTGCAGAGTACAAGTCAAGTGAAGTTATGCTTAACTTATACAGTAACTCACTGGTGAGACTTCTTCTGCAGTACTGTGTACGGTTTTGGACTTGGGGAGAGATTAAATGAGTTTCACCTTTTCAGTTTAGGCAAATGGGTATTAAGAGGCAACATTAACTAAGTTTTTAAAATTATGAAAGAAGTTAGTACAGTAGATCCCAGCTGTTACTTTAAAATAAATTATTCAACAAGATTAAGAGGACTTGGATGCAAACTTGTTTAGGACTGATTTCTCACAAATGTTACAAAGTTTTTCTTCACACAAATAGAAATAGACACATTGAATAAATTACTATGCAGTGTGGTAGAGGTGGTACTTTAGGGACATTCAAATTTGAACTTGATGTTATTTTGGACAGTCTAGGTGAATAGGAATAGCAAGTTTGCTGGGCCAAACGGCCTGTTCTTGTCAATACTGCTGTAATGTTTTAATGTTTGTGGAGAATCAGCCCTGGCACAGACAGGCAAACACTGATGGTTCAAAACCACACACGTTTATTTACAGTATTTACAATAAATAAAGTCCTACTCACAACCCAGTGTCTCAATCACCAAACACCCTCAAGTCTGGGCCTCCCAAAAGTCCTGCCTTCACCGCCTCCACTCCTCTCCTCCGCCAGCACCTCTGGGTGTGGCGGAAATGCTGACGTCCAAGGCTCCTTACTTGTTCGGGTGCCCCCTGGCGGTGACCACGGGCCCCTATAGGGTTGAGCTTCCATGCTCCATTCCCGTGACCTCCACACCAACCAGGGTGGCGGCCCTCTCCTGGTCCGTCCAGGTGTCACGACTGGGCATAGCCCCCAGCCGACCACCACAGTTCTAAAGTAATGTGCACACCTCTAACACCAGGAATTAATTATTTCATTAAATATTGAAATGGTTTTTAGTTGTCTTTATTTGTTCTACTGCTCTTTAATTCAATCGTCCATATATTGGAATAACAAACCAATTTTAGCTTTGTGTAGTGAGGAACATATCCTGTCAGCATCTGGCAGAACAAATGGAATAGATTTCAATAAGGCACCCATCCATTACTGTATACACTGACACAAAGTCCATTTACAGTTACCAGTTAAGCTAAAACAGTTATCAAAGGGATGCAGGAAAGACAACTGCAGTACCCAGCGAAAACCTCGCACAGACTGAAAGAAAAATACAAACGCCATACAAACACTAACTAGGCTGTGATTTGAACTTAGTCTGCTGGAGTTAAGAGGCAGCAGCTGCACCCACCACTGCACTACAATCCATATTAATACCAAGCTGTACTTCTATTGTGTTACATCACTGTGCTCTGATGTTCAAATAGACAATTGTATACTTTCTACTTTCAGACCTTTAATTCAGAGTGTACTCTTTTAAGAGGCTGCAGTACTGTTCTTATATAACAAAGAACAAAGCAGCTTTCATTTGACATGATGATAAAATATAAGGGATCCTCACTATTGATAGTAAAGCTATCATTACCATTCCCAGGAAAACTTGCCACTGAGAACAGATACTTTATACAGTATAGAGAATTAAGTAAAAAATATAACAATCATTTCCTTAACCTAGGGAAATGCCTGTATACAGTACAATAGGAAACTACACTTTCCAGTCTGGTCATTTAGTTTTTCATTACTAGGATTTCTACAATAGAAGTCAAAGGTCTAGAGCAGCAGATTGTAACTAGAGGGCAAAACTTCCATGCAGCATAATTCAGAGCCAAGTCAATTAGTAGTCTGAAACCATAAACTGTTATTTAGGGTAAAGATTAACATAATAGCACTTTATAAATTAAAAAAAAAAAATGTGAAGTTTATTCCTTTTTCCTAAATAAGGGGTGAATTATATAGGTTTATACAGTTATTATTATGCACAGAGTACAGTGGCATTTTTACTTGTGTTTGCAAATCAACAGACAACATGTCTCCACTTTACTGGCACATATGCTGTGAACACGACTTCAAACCACAAACTCTATATCTGAGATGGAAAGGTCTGAACAAGTTCCATAGCAGAGTTCATGCATGTTTGCTGGAATCATTTGGCAGTTTCTATAAGACAGCTATTTCTAAAAGTACTCCAACAAACACCAACGTTTTTAAAGCAATAAGCTGATTTATGTGAACATTTTGGCTTTACATAATGCAGTTTATAAAGCTGACACTGGTTACTGGGTGTGGAAAAGAAAGAATTAGAGATTATGTAAAGGCTAAGATGGAATAGCTGATGAAACTGAAACATTTTAAGAACAATTTAAGCTGTAAATAAAAGAAAACATAGAAAATGAGATAAAAAGGTTAGTTAATAGTGACTAGAATTATTGGAGGCCAGTTTTAAGAAAAACATCACCAGTGGATCCCAGACTCAAGGCTAGAAAGTAATATGGCTACTTCCAATGAAAAAGGCTTGGTTTTAAAGAATAGGCATAGAAATTTGTCACACTGGACAGGAACCCATTTGTGGTATACCTAACACATTTGCGATTAAGGGCCAAATGTTTGGAGGCTGCAACCTGAGTTTAGCAGCAGCAAAATAGAGACAATACCTTGTTTAACTGAAGCAGCACCCGCGATAGGGGTCATGGGAGGGGACATCCACTTTCAACTTCAATTTATAAGTCCAGTCATATAACTCAACCATTGACTGCTGCTTGGAGGACTCTAATAAAACCACTTTTTTCCCAGCTGGATGAACTTCTGAATAACAGATGGTAAAACTCTGGCCAGTAATTTAGCCTGCAGTTTACGAGTTAACTTAGGAGACTGGACAAAAATTAGGACATTTGTCTGGGAATTTTGCCCTGTTTTAAAGGGTGCCTATGCTGAGGAGTGGTAATGGGGTCCTTGATTGCAGAACAAAGTTTAGTTGAGCCATTAGATGGATTCCATGCTGGTATTGTTTTCATGCAAAATTCAAATCTCTCTTTGTTTAAATATTGTTATAGGGTGAAAATCAAATGAAATTAAATATGTTTTCATGTTTCTATAATATTTTTCATTTTGAATTCACCATCATTGGCCTGCTCTCAAAACAAGAGTTGGCTAAGACCACTTCTTAAGCTACAGATCTGGAAAGAGTAGGGGCTGTTTTTGTGGCCCCTTCCTTTGCCTGCCTCATCAGAGAGTAGTCAGTCCAACACTGAATTTGCCTGCCAGGGAAAAATCGTGCCTCTTATAGTGTAGACAATTGTTCCATGGGGATAAAATGGCGCTAATGTATAAACCAGCTTCAAAATTGCCTTGACTGGAGATTTATTTAACACTAGCATTACCAAAGCCTATGAAAAAACTTGTAATCCCAGCCCACCTTAAATCCATTTGCACCTCTCTGTCAGCGTCTTTTGTGTTGTAAATGTGTCGATCAACATGCCTTGCCATGTCCCAAAATAAACGTTTTGAGTAGTGAGCTGCTCTTATTGTTACTGTTATGCAGTAAAAACATACATTTAATTTGAGTCTGTAACAGCTGGTGTAAATGTATGGCACTTGTAAAGATTCATTTTTTTTTATTATTCAGTTATATTCTCTCGGTTGTGTTCACGCACCTTACACAACTGTGTTTGATCTTATTCAGGAAAAGATCCCAGTCGCCCCACGAGAGAAAGACTTTCCGAGACTAAGGTCATAAAGCTTATGAAACTGTTTCTGGACAAAGTCAGAAACATAACAACAGTTGCGTGGCGCTTCCACCTGCAGCTAAAGTCACTTCAGTACACATGTACTTTGTGAGCATGCTCATGTTGATCAAACAGAAGAAGCTTTGCAGTTTACGTGTGACTTTACGCTGTAGGAAGATACGTAAATAAATCAAGGTAAATAACATTCAATCTGGCTTTTATATATGTAACAAATAATAATATAGTAATAAATATTATTATATAAAGACCATCACAAAACATAATCACAAACTGGACTTTGCACGATACCTTGGCAAGCTCTGTAACCATGCTGTTTCACTGAAGGACAGGTGTGGGGCATGACGCCCGATCTCTTGCTACATCCAAACTGTGCCATCTTTTGCCTTTATGCCTGGTGCAGCTGTGTTGTTCTTATATGTGAGTGGACGTTTCTTGCGGGGAGAGCTTCTGTTCTCTTTCTCCGATGTAGAACCCTCATCCTTATCTGAGTTCACCTCTGTTATAGCACATCTTTATTTGAAAACAGTAGTGTCAGATCAGGGGGAGCATGAATGCGACTGAGAGAATAAAACTGAATAAAAAAAAACAAAAAAACGCTAACCTTTACAAGCACCATACATTTATACCGGCTGTTACAGACTCAAATTAAATGTATGTTTTTATTGTATAATAGTAACAATAAGAGCAGCTCACTACTCAAAATGTTTATTTTTGGGATACGGCAAGGCTCGAACCCATGACCTCTTGATTATGAGTCGGCAGTTCTTACCGGTTATAGTCTTGAATAAAAGCACACTTGTTTTGTTATACTTGTACCTTTTATGAAAGTGCTTATTTGATATTTGGATTTCAGTCTTCACACATTATACACATCATGTCAAAATTTTGTTGTTAGTACTAAAACATGAAAAAGTTTGTCATTTAGGTTTGTGTTCAACATTTCTTGCATTTCCTGTCATCCTATACTTACATATATCTTTTTAGTAATGGAACACACGTGAAATGCATGTGTTCCAAATAACGATATATTATTTACCCTCTGCAGCTCCAGGTACCTCACTCCGAGATAAACAAGGCTTGAGCTGGGAGAGCTTTTTGCCCTTCCTGCAGCGGTGGGGGGATGGGATAGCAGGCTGCTTGCTGCTTTTGCGTATAAACACATTTACAAAACAAAAGACGCTGAAGGAGAGGTGTGAATGAATTTAAGGTGGGCCGGGATTACGAGTTTTTTCATAGGCTTTGGTAATTCTAGTGTTAACTGCTTTATACTATAAGGAAAATGATGTAAAACAGTTGTTGGTACATACTCAGTATGAGTATGCACAATTTTGCCTGGGCTTATGTTGATTTCCATCATACAGGTGGTAAGGTTAATTTGTAAAACACTGAAAACCCAAATAATGTCACCAAAAGACACAGTTCTTGGAATCCATCTATTTTTCAAGGAATAAAAAAATGCAGTAATTTTGAATTTTCAGAGAATATTCTTTTTATAGCTCAGCTTCCTTTGACACAAATCTGAAATGTAAACTTTAAATTCTTTTGCAGGTATCTCCATTTCAATCAGATTGAAAGTTTAGAGCCTGAATCCTTTTCATACTTGCCAAAGCTTGAAAGACTGTAAGTTTTTTCTTGTTATAAAATATTTCAGTATTTCATTGCTGGGAATTTCAAAAGATTATACAAAATTTGCTAATTTGTTAGAGATATTTTATCATATGTTGAATTTATATACATGGTACTAATTCAAAAGATTACACTATCTGAACACATTTTAAAAATTCACTTCAGAACATAGGCCCGTCAGTTATTTTGATATTGTATTATGGTTTCATAGTAATAATGCTTTATGCTTACAGAGTTTGGAGTCATGGAGGAAATGGAAACAATTCTGGCTATAATGTACAACGTAATATATTAACCGTGAATGATAAGCCATTTCAGTGAAACTGTATTTCATTATTATAAATGTGATTACTTAATTGAGTGCCTACATTTTCTAACACAGAATGTGCAAAAAGCCTTGGTACATCTAAAAGAAATACAGTAGACCTGTGTCTTCAAGCAAGAAATCCCCATTTACAAGTCTTAGATTCATGTACAAATATCAGCCATAATTTGGAATAGTTTAGTGAACAGGGATTGACAAACTGTAATTGAGTGAATGATTTGCTTTTGTTAACTCTTTTTGGCAAAGCAAGTAAAAAGATTAATAGTATAATTCATCATGTTATATGCTATATTTTATAGCTGAACCAAATAGTTACTATCTATAAATAAAGTACTCCAGTATATCAAAACTTTCACTGTTAATTTTCCTTGACTTCTCACTGTTAAATTACCACAAAGTGTATATACTACAGGTTGACATTCAAAAATCCGGCAACCTCCGGACCTGAGGAGTGCCGGATTTTGGATGGTTGTATATGCTGTGTATATTTAACAGAAAATGACTACCTGTACATTCCTTTAAAGAAACAAAACACTAAATGAAAAGCAAATGGTTTGAACAGACATGGCGTTACCAAGTTTATTTAGCAGTTTCACTTACTCTGTGATCGACAACGCAAGATGTTTACGTTTTACACTGCCTCTTTTCTTTGCTGAATCTATAATGGGGCTATACTGCAGCAAATACATGATAAAATGAGAAGGAATGAGCAGGAATGCCTGTTAGCTGGTGCAAGCAAAACCCAACAACTGATTATCGACTACAATGCCATCAAAACATAAACGGTGCCTACAGAAAACAGTGACACGCCAACACTGTAAATTTGAAATTCCGCTCCGAAATCCATGCCGGAAATCTGAAGGAACCGGATTATTGATGGCCGGATTTTTGAATGTCAACCTGTATATGAAAACATGTGACTTCTACACTGATTATAGTAACTGTGCTTTGTACCAGTATTAATAAGAGTACTTTTTCTTTGTTCAACAGGTTTTTGCACAACAACCGGATTACTCATGTTGAGTTGGGGACTTTTTCACAGTTACAGTCAATGAAAAGACTGTAAGTAATGTGGGTTATTTTGTAAACTGTTATGGTTTTGTACCTTCTTATGATAGTGGAGGACACAACATTAACATAATATTTTCAAATCCTGCTTAATTTATTTGAAGGAAAGAAGATGCCTATCCTGGCAGCACTGATCGCAAAACAGAAAGCAGCCGTGGGCAATACACCCAGAGCCACACAAAACTGCTGTTTACCTAATTGGAGGGAAACACAGTTACATGAGAACATAAATACTCAACCCAGAAAACCACAGAGTGCAAGATGTGAACCCAGGGTTCTGGATCTGTGAAGTAGCAGTGCAATCCTGTGTACTAACACTACCATGTTATCCATGCTAGAAGTCATTTCTTCTGAATAACAGTAATCCATGTAATGTAATGTACCCTGGAACATTGAATCATACATTATATTCTACAGTCCTAGTACATATTATTGTCTGTTTAAAAATAAATTTCCTTCTTATTTTAGGAGGCAGTATAGTATTGCATTAGAAAACTGCTGCAGTACTACAACTGCACAATAAATTATGAAACAGATGTATGTAGTTTTGTTTCAGTTTATAATATGAGAAACCCCCCCCCAATCCCCATCCTTCCATCCAATTTATGAATTTGCACAATTTAATACATGGGCACCAGGAGCCGTTACCTAATTTGGCAGCTTTATAACTAAGGTACTGAGGTGTAGGGCAAACTCATGAAAACTCCCACAATTCATTACAGGTCAATTTAGAGTCACCCATCAAGCTAACATGCATGTCTTTCAGATGTATGGTAGAAACGTACCCAGAGATTTTCCAGCCACACCTTTGGAGAAACTCTTCACAGACAGCGAGAGTGTGGGACTCAAATACTGTATGACCACTAATCACTAGTCACTGCTCTATCATATTACCTTATTATAGGATAAATACATAGAAAATGTATAATTGGCTTGTTTGTGTGATATAAAACAGTTATTATTTAATCTTCAGAAAAAATCATGATGTGTTAATACAGTATATCAATAGAGGGAAGATGTAGAAGAAGTGGGAATTACATTTTGCTTTTGTTGATTTGAGTAAATGAATAACAAATGATAATCTGTATAAAGCACATTAAAAATAAATGATTGAATTACATTAAAATTGGATTCAAATTTTAATTTCTATAAAATCAATAATAAAAATTAAAACAAGAATTACTGAATTTGAGATGTATGACCTCATGCATGTTCTTTTGTAGACATTTTTTCTTATAACACTAGGTTCTCCACATTCTCCACTTTAATGAACAATCTCTATTTCTAAGGAAATTTTGGCTTTTAAATTCAAATTGTAGCACTAAATTTCCAGATGATTTTCTTTCTCAATATTGCCTCCACTTAAATTGGAATATGTTGGCAAACAGCACACAAAATAAATTAATACAAACATTTGAAATTATTAGCATTTTTCTTTCCTTATGATGCTACATCTATACTGTAACTACTGTCACTTGAATGTGAAATAAAACATTCATCTTGTCAATACTGCATCACTAAAAAGGTTACATAAACGATGTTTGTTAAATTAGTTGCCATATCTGTACAATATATTAATGAAGTATCCAGTATGAATTCCTTTAATGAAATAGAAAATAGAAAAAAGCGAAGGTAGTAATAAAACTAATCACATAATCCAATCACTCTATTTACTAAATTGTTAACATACTAAGAGCACGCTGGCAGTTATTAATTATTTTGGTTCATGCACTTCATTTGTTGCCTGTCTTACTTTTAGCCGATTGGACTCCAATGCTTTGAACTGTGACTGTGACCTTCTCTGGCTCGCTGACCTACTGAAGCAATATGCGGAGTCTGGAAATGCACAGGCTGCAGCTACCTGTGAATACCCCAGGAGACTGCAAGGGAGATCAGTTGCCACTTTGACAGCTGAGGAGCTGAACTGTGGTAAGGCCTTTTATCACCAGCATGACCATCTCAATTCTGGGCTCATAGCAGATTTACAATGATATCTGTTATTTCATGCAGATGTCAGTAGTGACAGAATAGTCACAGAAACTGTGTGAGAAAGTATATGTAAGTGATTAAAATATGAATACTAGAAACAAAAAAAAGGGATTATCTTGCTTTGTACAAGGGAGAAAAAACAAGGAATACCCATTGCTAGATTATTCGATGGACTAGTGATTCTTATTTTATCCATCTGACGCTACAGCATAAGTATTACAGTCATCCGTATATCAGTTGCTGAATTCAAGTGAACTCACTCAGAAGTAGGAAGAGCTTGGGAAACTAGCATCATGGAATATTTTAAGGGGATTGTCTGTTTTTTCAGATGTGAAAATGTTTTTGTGAAATACAGGAGAATTACATCTCACAACAAGGCCACGTGTGCTACATTTAAGTATTTTTGCTGTTTTAAAACTGCATATACTTTTTAATAGTGCACATTTATTTCTTTTTTCTCAGCTCCTCATTTGATCAGAAGCTTTTTTAGCAACATGTAATCTTGTAGTTGTGCTTAAACAATGTACTTACTTCCTAGCCACATATACCTTTCATCTACAATTGAGATACCTTAGAAAAGATTATTTTACTTAATTTAGAATTAGCTTTGCCATTGGGCAAATAGAAAATGACACCATAAATTAGGGGTCATTGTAGCTGCATTGCTGTTTCCTAGTTATTAGATCCTTTGTGCACCTTTTTGCTGGGTTGTATTAATATGACTACTAATATTAGTGAAAATTTTCTTCAGCCAACTCCTAATTGTCCGACAGTTGAAAGAAGTTTAGACCAAATGTCCCAGGAGAGAGTTTGAGTGTAAGGCTATGGATGTCCCTTGTGAAAGGCAGGTTTCACTAAATTGCCCTTTGCAGCTAGAATTTTGCTTTTTGACTTAAACAACTTTAAAAAACTCTCTTATAATTTTGGCAGTTGTGTGTCATAAGAATTATTGCTATATATTACTTGCCAAGAATATCATTAAAAGGAGACACGGAATTATTATAAAAATTCGGAGACATTTATCTTTATGCAGCTTTATCTTGGAACTGGTTCTCCCCTAACGCAACCATCAGTCCATCTTCCAGTTTTATTTTTACCTATATTGGGCCAACAGGTAAAACCTTGCTCAGAAAGCATCCCAGATTGCCACTACAGACCTCAGCCTATCTATTCTCCTCTGCTGAAGGAATATCTCTTTGTAAAATGAAAATATATAAACAGGCTCAAAATGTGATGCAACTTCCTCACTATAAAGAACAGTGGTTAGCAGCAATAGGAAAAGAAAGCAACACTTTGCAAAACAGGAGTTAAACAAGTTATGGAGGAGTTGGCAAAAATAAATTAATGTTTTCCAAGACTTGTTGAAGCCCACAAGGATCGCCCTTTGCAGCACCAGAATGGTATCTTCCATATGCCCAGACTGCGCTGTACAACAGTGTGTGTGCTTTGGTGTCACACCATGCATGATTTTGAGATTCAGCATTTAAATTAGCAGGTATTCACGAAGAGGACATGGAATTGTCTCCTAGGACCCTCCCATCAGAAAATGCACCATCTCTTGTCATTTGACACACTCTAGAGCTGGACCAGATATAAGCATCATGGGCAATCCCAGGCTGCTTTGCCACAATGTCTGCAAAAAGCCCCTGATGATTGGATGCATATCACCTTGACATGAGCCCTGATAATCCTTTTTGATAGGTGTAGATGGGATTCAAGAGCCTAGGAAGATGAGAGAAAAAGAGCTTGCAGAGTATATAGACCTGCGCTTTGACTTCCTCGGGCAGTATAGTCGGAAATGGTGCCTCCGGTTGACCAGTACAAGTTTCATATCATTGATGTTTCTAAAGGGCAATTCATTTTCTCACTTTAAAAGATGTGACTGATTACAGAGCAGTGTTTCCATTAATTAATTCATCATAGTTAGAAAGCTCCTCTTTTGCGCTAATTTATAATCTACATATAATTTGATGGCTATATTGCAATATTAACCTATAATAATAATAATAACAATAAATAATGATAATTTATTATTATTGTTGTTGTTGAAGTTGCAATTGATCGTAAGAGCATCAGTGTGTTTTTTGTAATCTACTTAATGTGACCTCTGTCTTTCTGAGACAGAAACACAGGCAAAAGTCAATATAAAGAACGTTAAAAATAACAAGTGGGATGGGTCACTCCTTAATGTATGAATGAGATTAAGTATTACTTTAGTTATAAAGGGTTTCGAGAAACACTTGCTAATTAACAAACAATATTTAGTATGAGACAAAGTAATTAGTGTTACAAAGCTTTCAGGAAATGCACCCCAGATTGGTCACTTTATTGTGCTTTCAAGGCATGCATGAATCTATTTCTGGACTAACTCCATAATGCGATAAAAGTGGCAATAACGAATGCATTTGTGTGTGTGTTTTGGATTTTTTTTTTAAATAATAAGCACAATTCTTGTAATCGTGCTGAAGTTCTCCTGCAACATGTGCTAATGTGGTGCTATGGCATTCCCACTGTGAATCCATTTTCATATGTAGCTCATACTCACATGTTTCTCATGTATTATTACTCCTTTGTCTAGGTGCAGTCACGCACAAGTATGGTACTGATTTTAATTCAGTACTATTGATGCTATAAGATAAGCTATTACTGTTACATTTTTGGAACAGTGTTTCAACTTTATAACAAAGTATTGGTTCTTCTGACACCCCCAGATGGACTGGTGCCCTGTCTAGACCTGTTTCTTGGCTATTTAGACTTTGCCCCAAAGCTCTGAATTGGATATATTGGCCTGTATTACCATTCCCGAAGAATCAGTGGTTTGTGAAGGGGGCATTTCTAATTAAAGCAGGCTTGACTTTTTTGGAAGACTTTAATCTTACAAATCCCTGGATCTTGTTATGCATGTATGGCCTTAGACATAACTTGAAAGTACAGAATTCTGATAAATGGATCTGTGGATCCCAGATAATATAAATTCACTGTGTATGTTAAAACTGTGTCTAATAAAACGAAAAGTGCAAAACATAAGTTAAGTTAAAGAATGCAATTATCTGATTTGTTCAGGGTGTGGCATATAACTGATTTAGAAATCTGCTAATATTGTAGTATTATACCCTTACATAGTTTGGTGCAAATAATACATGTATAAATAAAACTTTCCTTATAAACATATATAACTATAATAGGAAGATATATAGTCAAGAATTAAAAAAATAAACATAGGTCATGTACTGAAATCCTGTCATCTTATTATGTTAAAACAAGTTAGTTAACTCTTGTTTTACAATCCTTTGGTGTATCATGTAAGAAGAAAACACCACATTTTTTACTTAAATAGTGCAAGAAACTGGTCATAATTTTTGCAAATCTCTGAACACAAGAAGTTGTTATCTGATATCCAAGGTCAGAACACACACAAAATCTTCCCTACAGTTCAATTGACTAATCTCATTTATGGCACTAGCTTTACTGATATTGGCCTCCCCTTTCTCAACAGATATACCTTTTAGACTTTCAAAGTAAAAAAAAAATCCATTCTACAGTTACAGTACCTTATTTTTGTTTTATTCATTTTGAGTATAATGTTATGTAAAGAAGCCTGCCTTATGTTAGCCTGATATCAGGACTGCGATCAAGAGTAGTTTTTCACTATATTGAAGAATGTCATAATAATTCGAAAGAGTTAAGATTGGCTTACCAGCCTAAGCACATAGTTTTTCAAATATGCAGTTAAAGTAATCTACTAGAACTTAAAACAATTTTGTTTATATACATACTGTATAATTTATGAATTTTATCTGTTTGTTAAAAAAGTACAACAGTATATTGTACATTTCTACAATACCTGTCTAACTGATCAATGGGAGGGAATTTGTGACAAGGTTGTCCCTCATTTTCAGCATCCTGTTTTTGTAGAAGTTCCAAGAATCACTTCAGAGCCCCAAGATGTGGATGTTATCTCAGGGAACACTGTCTACTTCACCTGCAGAGCAGAAGGCAACCCAAAACCTGAAATTATCTGGCTACGTAATAAGTAAGTCAATTTTCAATACATTTTACTGTTGTTTTTTTTTTTTTTTTAATAGTCAACAACATTCCAAAGCACTTTGCAGAGCAGTAAAACACAGGTGCACATTCAAAGAAATGTAGTAAGGGCAGAGTAACTGAGCCTGTCCTCATGAGCTGAGCCTCCTGCCCATGTTGATACTACCCATCATGTCAAAGCCTCTTCATTCAATTTTCCTGATGGATCTGTATTTTTAATGGTCTTTTATGTTACTAATCTGATCTAAGTACAAAAAAATATGCTGTTTGGTCGACCAATTCAACATAATGCTTTCAGACAATAATTGCTCCCCTAAATATCTTCTCCCTCAAACAGATTGTTTTATTATGTTCCTACCATACTATAGTCTCAAGTTCTTTCTGAAATAATCATCATTTTAATTATTTGCCAGGTAGGTTAATGGCAAAGATTTCTTCATCATTTCTTAATTTGCCTCTCTTGTTTATGCATTCAGTGGTTTAAAATACTGTATGTATGGATTATGGCTAAGCCAAGTATTCTGATTGATCAAAAATGTATATCACTATATAATAAAAAAAGTATTACACTTACGGTATATATCACAGTATAATCTATGTGCATATAAGTTTTAGCCAGTGTCTAGTTTAGGTGCTTCTTTTGACATAATTTTAGGTTAACAGTATGTAGTTCTCCTGTGATGTTTCTTTTTATAAGGACCATTTTAATCAACTAAAGTAATAATAATGACAACAAAAGTAATAACACATTTTAATTACATAGTGCCTTTCCCATGCTAAAAGTGCTTCACAGAATTTCAGAATTGACAACTGGGAAATAGCAGAAAAAAAGATCCAATATACAATATTGGATACAAAATAATACGAGGGATGTTCAAAAAGTTTCTGTACTTTTATATTTTCATTGGAAACGGTGAAGGAAGGAGGAGTAGTAATTAAGCATTAAAAAGTTGGTATGACACTGAAAAAGTTGCTTTGCAAATGAAGGTAATTACCGTATGTAGAAAAGTGATGTAATTTGTTTTTGAATAAGAGTTAAAAAAAGTGCAGATACTACTTGAACGTCCCCTTGTATCAGCATAAAACAGTAAATAAAGATAAACACGTGAAACACAAAGCTTTGAATAAGAATAACAGACAATAAACCACAGAAAATACAAATCCTACAATAAATCCCTGAACAAATAACAGAATTTGTGATACAAACACAAGTCATCCTGAGCACCTGGAAGTATCAGAATGCTTGGTCAAATTAAATGCCTTCCTGAACAAATGAGTTTTAAGTTGTGTTTTTTTTTAACAAAATGGCATGTCAGCTGATTTATATTCAAAATATCTTTACTGGTTAAAATAAAAAATAATAACTGAACAAGAACTAAATAAATATATATTGCACATCAGTGGTGGCTAGTGAATCAAAATTTGGGTAGGGGTGCAGTTTTTGGAAGCAGCCCTCTCGTGGTCCTCGTCAGAGTGCCTGTCCAATACCAGATCCATAGGACAAATCCAGGCTAAAATGTATTATACTCATTCCACCCTGCTGCCCAATCTGATGCCAGTTTTCCCATTTCTACTGTGCTCCAAAACCATAGTCTTCTTATTCTTCCCATAATTTACCCTATAGTCATTCCACTAAGCCTGCAAAAAAAAAAAAAAAAATAGCCTTATACTATTGTCTATATCAGTGTTTCCAAACCTTTTTTTCAATAGTGGCACACTTTTTGTAAACAAAATCATCCCAAAGCACACTACTGTCTTACTAACCACAAACACATTCTGATACATGTGCTTAACTGTCCAAAGGGACAGGACTACTGGAGAAGACAGTAAAAAAGCTTCTCCGAGATCAGCGTTTGCAGACACGGCACTTAGTGACTACTTTGGTGGCATCTCCAAGCTGCTTTGCGCTTTTGCTTGCCCCTCTCAGAGGCAACTCATATGCCCACTATCCACCAATGCTGTGAGGCTTGCTGCCGACCACATACCCAGGGCAGATGGACTCTAGTGGCCTGGAGATGCATCTGAACTGCTTGAAGTGCTGTGTCTGCAGCATAGTGATCATGGAGCTGCTTTTATGCCAGCTTCTCCAGGTAGTCCTGACCTTCTCAGACAGGTCTTGACCACCTGCAGAGCTTGTCCCTCTCAGTTCCAGACCCTAGTGTGCTACACTATTATTTCCACAGCACACCTGGGTAATTCTCATGGTATACCACTGTACCGCAACACGGATTGAAAAACACTGCTCTAGATAACTACAGCTACTTTCATGCCATCTGCATTTTTTTAGAAAGATGTTTTAGGTCTCATAACCCCATCATTGTCCACAACACTTTGACACTTTGAAACAGAAAACAGGGAATACAAAAAAGGATTACTTACATCACATTCAGTTAGCCAACTCTGTTGGTCATAACAGGAGAGGAAAACATCTGTGTGTAAGCTCATACTTGATCACTTGCCTACTGCTGAATTCTTAAGTCAGGTCATTCCGGTCCAAGCTCCTTTATCTTCTTTTTTTCTTCTTCAAGTGAATGATTTATGAAGGGGTGTTTAAAGAAATAACCAAATTTTCTTTGATTTCTGAAGTTTCACTTGAAGTTGCCACCTCTGTAAAGGCACTCTTGCTAATCAGTAGCTACATGAATGGCAGGTTGGAACAGAGAGCCATTGACATGAACTTGAAATAGGGTGTTGACGATTGTCCAATCACATTACATTAAAAAAACCTAAATAAGTATTAATTCGCTGCCAATACATGTCGGGGCACAGAGTACTGCGTGCCAGGCAAAATCTGAAAGCAAACAATTAAAGGGAATCCTCAGGTCACCTACTTACCAAATGATCAAGGACTTACACACACTCTCATTTGGCCAGCACCCTTCACTTAGGAAATATAGGTATTCACACATAAATTAAACAAATGCAACCAATTTTTAATGAATGTTGACATGTGTTGACACCCGGCACAATGTGCAAATAAAGAAATTTATTTCATGATTATTTTACTTTAGCGACTTAATATAAGTAGACTTTGTAAAGTATTTGGAGGGGGAGATACAGTATATGAATCAAAAGATGTAAAATAATTCTTATTGTTACCTACTTATAATTTTCTCCTAACTTTTTAAAGAGTGAGTACTGGTCCTTTTCCTTTGCTGATTTTAACATGTGCTTATTTTGCACAATGGTTAATTCAAGGCTACTTTATTATTATTATCATCAGTGTTTGAAGTGAAACATTGTTCCTCAAAGTGGGAATCTGTTTTCATGGCTTCTTAACATTTGCGGGAGCTGGGGAATAATAATTTCATGGGTGGGGAGACGGGTCATTAGGAGGAGGGATGGGAGTCCTCTTGCTTGTGGTTGTGAAAAGTGCTGGCTCTTTCAGAAGATAACAGAATGCCCACTCTCTTTTGCGACAAGTAACAAAGGATGTCTTCAGCCATGATAAAAATGCTATATGAAAATTTCTACAGGTTGACAGACTTCTACTGGTGTCTCATTTTTACTGGTATACCATACACCCCTACCTGGCACACATAATTTTTGTTCCTTTTGTGTTGTTTTATTTGTACATTTTATAAGATATGTACTAAGAATTTCTCAGAGAGGTTTTATGTAGTGTGTGCTCGTTTTGTGTAGTTTAACCACTAATATAAAGCAATCTGTATGTTCTGATTATTGGATTATATATTTTTTGTGTATTTTCTAGTAATGAGCTGGACATGAAGCATGATGAACGTTTAAATTTGCTTGAGGATGGGACATTAATGATTCAGAACACCCAGGAAACTGATCAAGGAGTCTATCAATGCATGGCAAAAAATGTTGCAGGGAAAGTGAAAACCCCTGAAGTCACCCTTCGTTACTTTGGTGCACCATGTGAGTAGAGCGACTGTAATCTTGATTAAAAAAAGGAATTTTAAAACTGCAGTAGTGAAAGAAACAGAAAAGAGTAGAAAAAAAATCTTTATGCTATGACTTAGGAGCCAGATTCTTTTAACCAAAGGCGAAAGAGAGTACAAAGTTGAGACAGAAATTTGAAATTTAGGAGAATACTGCTTTTCATTTTTGAAGACATTTTGTTCAGTAATATACTAATTGCCTTATTGCATAATCCTTGTAATACTCAGCTCAGCTCATTCTTCTTTTCTGGTAGCCTTTGGGCAGAGAGTTGTTATTGGAATCAGACCCTTTCAGCACACAAAAGAATAATCATGTCTGGAGCAGAAGACTCCACTGTCAAAGAACTAAACTAAAGATTGGCAGTAGGCAACTATTGTCTACCATAATGAAGCAAGAATATTTTTTTCATCAGAATAAATTATGTAATTCCTTTTAAAGTGATGTATTTGAAATGATACTTGCTGTACCTATAAAGTAATCTTTCCAAGCATAGTAAAAATAAAGACAGAAAATGCACTTTTATCATTGCATTGGTAATAAAAACGTTATAACATTGTTGTTCACCAGAACCAAAGTGAAACAAATTGTGTGAACACATCAGACCATACTGAAGATTTCAGACAATACCAGGCTAATCGTTATTTAAAGCAGTAGCTTCGATCATGAGCAATGACACTGTGAGCAGGTGCTTTTCAGAGTGTTAGTGCAGCTTGTAATATTAGTTATTAGAATTAAAAATATAGTACTTGTGGCAAAAAAACAAACATTTTAAACACTTAGAAGGATGCAAGTTTCATAATTGGATGACACATATGCTAGAAAAAGACGAACATTACACATTCCAAAAAAAAAATTTCTGAATGTACATTAGACAAAAGCATTGACAGTTCCTTGATTTCATTAAAAAACGCTGTTGCTTTAAAAAAATAAAACAACAGAACACTCCTTTAAGCCTCCTCAGATATTAAGAACAAAATATTATATGAAAAGAAACATAAACAATGGCAGTATAAAGCAAGTCTGCAAAACAGTCTTGACTACTTAAAGCATATGCAAGTAAAAACAACACAAAAAGCATGTTTTAATTGGCTGTGAAATATGACTATGACACTTTTGAAACATACTCAATTACAGCACTTTAGTTTTCACTGACATTTTTTAGAGTTGCTCAGTAATGTTTTTAAATTAATTATTCTATTTTTTTAGGCTGCACAGGCAAGAGCTTGTTTTTCTAAACCTAAATTCTTCAACAGAGTTGAAGGCTATACAAACCCAATTTTTGCCAGTAGAATGGCAAAGATCAAGGACAACTATTTGGAAGCCATAAGTTTATATATCAATGTTTCCTAATAAGCCACAGGCACCAAATGTTGACACAAGTTTGGAATTTAGTGCACACACATGCCCATATGCTGGCCGTGCCATTAATTTCACCAGAATGAAATCATACGCATATAACACAATTAAATCAAATGTGAACATGCATTTAATATAAGTAGGTAAAATAATAAATTGTGTGTTTTATTTTCACATGTGTGCCTTGTTATGGTATTACACCCTGGCCCTAATATTTGTCAATTTTTTACGAATCAGTATATATTTAAAAAATATTTTGAAATAAAAAAAATGCACTGCTTTTATAAATACATTAAAATGGCATCAGAATTTTTGTATGTATCATTATATGTTTATAGTGTCATTAGGGAATTGATGACAGTGTTTGAGGGCAAAATTATGGATGACGTCCAGTTACTTACCAATTTAATCTGTGACCAGTCCCTTCTTTATCATAATTTCTTGTTTGACTCTTATTTAGATGAACCTTTTGATTTAAAGGAATTCTCCACCCAAAAATTATCATTTTTGCATCTGTTATTTACCCCATGTTGTTTGTAGAGATGGTTGAAGAACATTTTTAAATTGTATGTATTCATGGTAACAATGTGCATATTTGTTAAAGTACTGGTAAATAAACCATTTCTGAAAAAATCCTACCATGCACAAGTGAGATGTGAGCCTTTAAATTAAAGACACACCTCCCTCCTCATTAATTGGTCAGGAGGTCTACCTAGTAATAGCTGGTTCATTGGTTACCATGGCACTTCTTGTGACATCAACATTGCAGAGCATGGTCTGAGAGAGGTGTGAAAAGGGAAACAAATTAAAAGATAAAAGAAATGTGACTGAAAACATCAGCTGGTGGAAGGTATGCCTCATATGTGTCATCTATCCATTGACGTGCTTTTGAGAGCCGTAACCACCAGTGGCAGACTTTGTATTAAGCCAGACATGAAATAAAATAATTTCTCAGATCACTACACTTTTCCAGAATAAAGTAAGCAGAAAAACTGCAAAATGAAAAATGTGAAATTTATAAATACAATTTTCATTTCAAAATAGAGAGCATAACCTTTGGCAAAGTAAATTTTGTTATCTTAACTAGATACTTTTTTTATATATGCAGATTATTCTCTGACAGTTGTTTTTATTTCTTTTTTTTTTACAGCAAGACCAAGTTTTGTAATTCAGCCTCAGAACACAGAAGTGTTAGTGGGAGAGAGTGTGACGCTAGAATGTAGTGCAACAGGCCAACCTCACCCCCGGATTTCTTGGACCAAAGGAGACCGAACTCCCTTGTCTAATGATGACCGCATAACCATCACAAACTCTGGGGGTCTGTACATCCAGAATGTCAACCAGGCAGACGGAGGACAATATATTTGTTTTGCAAGCAATAATGCTGATACTATCCAAGCTACAGCCTACATTATTGTACAAGGTAAATGTAATCAAATGTTTCAAATGTGCTCCAAGTCCAGTTTAATTACATCATCTTATTGAATATACGTTATTTGCATGTAAAGCACATGAAAAGGAAACTAGTTTTTATGTATATCCAGTATATACCCATTCAGTATATAACATAAATAGGAAGTCCACCCTATTTAATATATGCATTTATTATAAAATGTGTCTATAATAATAATAATACATATACAGTACCTAATCTACTCAGACTTTGTTATATTTGTTTCATGAATGTTAATTTTTTTTTTCAAAACACTCATTTTTAAAGTGATTTAAAATATACTAAAAGCCTCAGTGATTCACTGTATTATATTTTGGCATTGCATTTCTAAAAAAAAAAAAAGTTTTTTCTTTTTTAATGTCAGATGTTATATAAAAGTAAAAGCTGAAACTTTTTTGCAAGTGTAAGTCTGTTGTGTCATCTTCAACCAATGAATTTAATAGTAAATTGAAGCAGAACAAAGTACAGTTCTTACTGTGTTTCTTTAATGCTTGCGTGCAATGTAATATGCCAATTAATACACTCACAATAAAAGTCTCTACTTGTTGCATTTTTACATCCTCTAGTGAAAAAGAGAGAAATGATTACTTCTTTCTTGCTGAAAGTATGATCTACAGTTGTTAACAGTTCTCATTTTAACAATGATCAGTATAGTCTCTCAAAGGAACAGGGTGTGTATAAATGGTATTTAATATTGGGCAGGGTGTAAAACTCAGATCATGGAGTTCTGCACTAGCTGAAAGTTTTTGTTTTGATCACTTTCTTAATGAACAACCAGTTGCTGCTACTAATAGAACATTCTTTGTTACCTTGTTTTCATTTTTTTAAGAAAATACAGAAATACTTTTTTCTATATTATCACTTAGATATGGTATTTCTAGATTTCAATCATCTTAGAATGCAATATTTTTAGTGGAAAATATGGCTTGGTGTAACATTTATTTTTAAATTTGTTGACTTCTGTGGTTGTTTGCAGCAACACCTCAATTCACAGTTTTTCCCCAAGACCAAACAGCACTGGAGGGAGTAACTGTTGACTTTGCCTGTGAAGCACAAGGATATCCTCGCCCAGTGATAGCCTGGACAAGGGGTGGTAAGGAAGAGTATAACTTTTTAGTTAGATTCTAGCACTTTCCTGCCTTTGTCGTTTTGCATTACATTGCAGATATTGGGTAAATGCCATTTTACTGTTATCATAGTATTAACCTCGGATCTGGAATCCTGCTGCTAATTTCAAATGTATTCTTTCATCATGAGTTTTGAAAACAGAAATATTGATGTTTAACTGAAGTTATAGTGCTCCATCTCTTTCTCCTTATTTACAGCAATAGACAAATAATCACTTTGTTGTATTCATATATTATAGTATTTCTCATATTACAGTCTAATACATTATTTAAATCAAGTAATTAATAAACATAGTGTAGCTCTATTGATAAATATTTTTCACATTTGTATGTATTTCAGCCCTGATTCATCTGTCTTTACTTGCTAAAATAAGGCAAGGAAGTTGTAGAGTGTCCAGTTTCTGAAAACCTTTGGAAATATCATACTGTATTTTGCCCCTGCACTTTCCAAATGGAATAAATTAGAAAAAAACAGCACTTTGCATTTAAACTTAATGTTCAATTTTCTTTTTCTAAGCTTTTGTGTTTTTTGTAAACCATATCATTCATCCATATAATATAAATTATCAAGAGTCTATCCCTCAGTACAAGGTGCAATCCTGGAACCAACAGCATATGGGAAGGGTAGCGCTCCTAAAAGAAACACACACAAATTTTGTGCCTTGGTTAACTGTAACTTGTTTATTACTGTTTGAAAAATATGGGGAAGAAAAGACTGAAACATGTCCACAAAAACGTTACTCTCCTGGTTCAGTATTTCACAAAACCTGTTACTTTAGGTATCTTATTCTTATTGTTACATTTTCAGCATTGTGTGGTGTGTAACGTGATTTCTTAGCCTTTCTGAGGAAATGTTCAAATATTAGCAGCATAACTTGTGGCTCATTTTAAAATAAGTTATTCGTTTGGTGTTGGTATATTGTTCTAAATCTTAATTTGTGCCTGGTTATTAATGTTTTTAACATCAAATATGTTTTGATATAGTTTACATTAATTAATTACCTGACTTGCACATTGTTTTTAATTGCATGATATCAGTTGGGACAACTATACAAGAGAAGAAGTCATTAGCAGTGTTTTAATTTTTCTCTTATATGGTACTTGTGGATGAAAGCAGTCAAGTCTGTGTATAGTTTACATAGGATTTTCAAATTTCAATTTCAATACAGTTTTTACTTTCACTTTCAAGTTTGAGCAGCACACACATAATAAAATCCTCTGTCTGCATTTTTACATTTCTATGCCTTCTAAAATCACTGAAGTGATGGAATGACTACAAAAATTATCCAGGTATTGATTCACAGCATAGCCTGCATGTACTATTGTGTTCTTGGCTGGATGAGACCAAAGTGACATCCCTGAATTGTTTTAACTTAACTTAACTACAAGAACACTGAAATATTTCTGACACTGCTGTGTTCTACTCACTCATGGATTAGGACAGGGGTGTCGAACTCTGGTCCTGGAGGGCCGCAGTGGCTGCAGGTTTTTATTCTAACCATCTTCTTCATTAGTGACCAGTTTTTGCTGCTAATTAACTTCTTTTGCTTTAGTTTTAATTAACTTGACTCAGGCCCCTTAGTTGTCTCTTTTTTTTAATTAGCAGTCAAACAATAATGAGGCCCAAAACGAACCGCCACATGACCAGCTCACCTGTGCCCGTCACACAATATCTGAAAATAAAGAAAGGTGAAGGTCTCGGTAAGGTTGATCTCTCAGGTCACCAAAACATTTTGACAAACAGAAAGTCAACGGTTTTGGAAATGTCTGCTGTGGCAAAATGAGAGCAGCAACAGACCACGGAATTAAATAACGGGCTTAATTAACAGCAAGAATCAGCTTCTCATTAAAAGATTGGTTGGAGTTTGAAATCCCAGTTTAGCTGATCATCTATTGTCTCGTTTCACATCTCATTTCTGTTTGGTTGCCATTTCATGAAGAAACGAATAAATTCAGAGCAGTGAATCCTTTAAAAACAGGGCTATTAAAATGAAGGGAAAAAGAGTTAATTAGCAGTGAAAACTGGTCAATGATTAGGAAAAGGGTTAGAATGAAAACATGCAGCCAATGCGGCCCTCCAGGCCTGGAGTTTGACACCCCTGGATTAGGAGATACTGACTAGTCTCTCAAGATGCAGGCAGCATCACCACAAACTATTCAGAGTATATCAAAAAAATATTTATATTCTGATGATCTCAGTAAATGATAATAAAGGGATCTTTCAGCTAAAGTTTGATTTTGAGAAAAGGAATAGAATTCAGCTATTCAGAAAATGCATTCTAATTCAATATGCACCAAAAAATTAAACTAAAAATTATTCATTGTTCACACATATCTAAAATTGTCTAAAATGTTTCCAGGGCTAAATACAACCTGTAAGCAATGCCATGAAATGTCTGCATCACTGGGTCACGTTTCAGGAATGTTCTACACTCAAGCTATTTTAGGCAAAAGTTTTCATATATCTCTCAGTCTTCAATCTAAAATCACTCCTAATCCTTTAACAGCAATATCTACCACATGGGATAATTTTGTGCTATGAAAAATGGGTTTGGACATCCTATAGCACACTGGTTAAACAAAGAATGATTTTCCATAGCTAGAAGAATCTTAATCCACTTTCTGTAACTTGATGAGAAGGCAATGTTTTGTATAATTTCAAATTGCCAAAAATAAAATTCTTCTTATAATGTAACTGTAACCAAGTATGCACACCAGGCTTCTGCTAAACCTTTCATCTTATCTGCAGTTTCATTCTAAAGGAAAAACCACTGTAGGTGGAGCACTCATGTTGCACAACTTGGGTCGGAGTTGAGTGCTGAGTTTCATGATTTATGTTCAGAACAGAACATATTGTTATAATTTTCTGGATTTGATCAGATTTTATTAATATGTTTTGCTCTAAATAATATAAATAAAATGAAAACAGAATGGGTGTGCAAACATAATTTGTATCTTTCCTTTAGGCAGCCCTTTGCCAAATGACAGGAGACATATAGTTCTTTCTAGTGGATCACTACGAATTTCTGGGGTTGCTCCACATGACCAAGGACAGTATGAATGTCAAGCTGTTAATATTGTTGGCTCTGTTAGGACTGCAGTGCAGCTCTCTGTGCAACACAAAGGTATTGATTTTACTTTTTTTAAATCAACAATGTACTAAAAATGTTCAAATTAATCCAACAATAGTTGAATATTTTGAATCAATTTTGTGTCAGCCCAATCCTTATTATTTCAGTTTATATGAAATGCTAACCTTAATATTTAAATTTTACTTGAAGAATAGATGCTTTAGCAATGGTGTCTTTGGACATTTCCTTACTCTCTCATAAATTCTTCAAAACTGGTAGTGATAGTTCCAGGTACAGTATGTCTTTTGGCCACAGTTGCACAAAATTACCTCCTTACTAGGCTGTCTAATAGGGGAGCACATGATTGTTGTCATTCCCCATAAATTTTTAAGAGCCTGTATTGGACTAAACAAGATAAGAAAAAGAGTAGATGAATGAGTTCAGAAGATAGAAGGGAAGGATTTTTTTCTTTTTTCATTTTCATGAAGTTTTAATTATGGTATCTTTTAATCTATACTAATAAAAGGCAAAGCCCTCACTGACTGACTGACTGACTGACTCACTCACTCATCACTAATTATCCAAGTTCCCGTGTAGGTAGAAGGCTGAAATTTGGCAGGCTCATTCCTTACAGCTTACTTACAAAAGTTGGGCAGGTTTCATTTCGAAATTCTACGCGTAATGGTCATAACTGGAAGCTATTTTTCTGCATATAATGTAATGGAGTTGAGCTCGAAAGCCGTGGGGGCGGAGTTTCGTGTGACATCATCACGCCTCCCACATAATCACGTGAACTGACTGTCAACGCAGTGTGTAGAAAACCAGGAAGACCTCCAAAAAGCGCAGAAGAAAACATGCATTATATAATTGAGAAGGCAGCGAAACAATAAGAAGCGAGCGACTGACATATACTACCATATTCATGAGTGCTGCTACTTCGGAAACAAAGCACGGTGGAAACCTAAAGTTTAAATTAAGTTCATAGACAGGCTGCCGCTGGTGTTTGTAATTTAGTGCCTGCCCATATAAGGCCATCCGTCGGCGGCAATCCAATAGAAACACTGCCGCTAAATATTCACGGGTGAAGGACTGTGCTTATGCAGAGGAAGATGAGATGGTCAGGGTGGTGTTTGGCACAAACTCAGCGAAACTGCGAAAGAAACTTTTAAGTGCCGGGTCTTAGCTGACATTACATACAGCCGTGGACATCACACGAGATGGCACCAGCACAGCTGGGAACCTTCGATGCAAGAACTCCAAGGGGCTCACGTGAACTGACGCAGTGCACAGACAAAAAGCAACAGTTCCAAAGAGTGCTGAACAAAAACCGAATTACACAATTGAGAAGGCAGCAAAAAAATATGAAGCGTCTGATACATACAAGCATATTCATAAGTGCAGCTACTGACGAAACAAAGCACACGGTGCAAAAAGTGAATGTCCCGCTAAAGAAAGACAGTGTAAAAAAAAAAAACCCGTGCATGCAGTGTGTCACATCTCAAATAAAGAGGAAGACAAGCTGTTTATTGATGCAGTAAGAAACAAATCGATGAATGAAACCTCTTATCTTTACAACGATTGACAAACACGGAATGTAACTTGAACACAACACATTGTACAAATACGACCCTGATTGAAACAAATAATGATAATCAAATCCTTGATGACAGCAACACTCAATAACACTCACAAAACAATTACTGTATATTGACAATCATGTTACGTTATTTTTAAAATGTTCCCTTTTCTTTTTCATAACTTCTTTAACACACTACTTCTCCGCTGCGAATATATATATATACCCCGATCTACATACTCTCAAATAGACAAGCCACACGCTGTGGCGCAATTGTAGAGGCTTCGCCTCTAGTGCCGACATCCGAAGTTCGATTCCCGGGAGGGGATATACTGAGTAAGTACGCGTGCTTCTTGATTCATTTTAACCTCGCATCTCCTTGGTTTGGGACGTATGAAAAAATATGCGGTTAACGCAGAATCATGTTACATTATTTTTAAAATCTTTCCTTTTCTTAGCACAAGCACAGCTGAGAAGCTTCGATGCATGTACTCCATAACAAAAAATAACGCATTTAATCACACTTTCAATTCCAAGCAAAGGGGAACTTTTCTCAATGCATGATTTCCTGATACATCGATTACACTGATGCACACATCACAGCTACAAAAATGTTAGAGTCGGAATGAAGCGCGTTCCTACGACTGATCCGAGGAAAATTTCATTTCAAAAAACTACCCGAGCGAAGCCTTGATAAAAGCATGGTTTTGTGCACAGTGAAAAGCAAGCAAAATTAGATGCATTACAGAAAGCGGACTTTGTGGCTCTTACTGGGGATCATTGGACTTCCGTGACCGTTAGTAATTCTAATTACATCTAATTACAAAATGTTCAATGATCACACTGTTTTAGCCTAATGTACAAAATAATTTTGGCTAAGGTTACTCAGAGTTTAAAGATTAAGTTGGTCACATTACCTTTTATGTTTCTGACTTATTTTTTTAAGAAGAAAAACTGCACTTT
>JANRMT010027041.1:71840393-71886168 GCA_026402145.1 Polypterus bichir lapradei
ATAGATAGATAGATAGATAGATAGATAGATAGATAGATAGATAGATAGATAGATAGATACTTTATTAATCCCAAGGGGAAATTTACATACTCCAGCAGCAGCGTACTGATAAAAATAATAAATTAATTAAATTAAAGATTGATAACAATGAAAGTATAACAGACAGACAATAATTTTGTGTAATATTAATGTTTACCCCCCCAGGTGGAATTGAAGAGTCGCATAGTGTGGGGGAGGAACGATCTCCTCAGTCTGTCAGTGGAGCAGGACAGTGACAGCAGTCTGTCACTGAAGCTGCTCCTCTGTCTGGAGATGATACTATTCAGTGGATGCAGTGGATTCTCCATGATTGACAGGAGCCTGTCAAACTGTGCAGCTCTGTGCTTACAATAGAGCCTGCCTTCCTCACCAGTTTGTCCAGGCATGAGGCATCCCTCTTCTTTATGCTTTATGATGCATTTTCATACATCAATGTAGCTTAAAAGTGATTTACAATAATAATAGTCAAAGACAAAAAAAGAGCAAAAATAAACTAAAGAACAGTTATTTATAAAAAGTTATAAAAGGGAGAAAAAAAAGTGCCAAGCTTACTAAAGAAGTGCCATGTGTTCTGTTTATTATTGACTTTTAAATGCTGTCATTTTTTTACTTCAGCACTTAAGAGTATACAGATTATTTTGAAGGGCTTGAGCTGATATTATAATAAATTACAACCTGATATTTTAGAAGCTGAAAGAAAATTGAGTTTATAAAATTTGGTTCTTGTAAATCATAGGTGACACATATATAAAAGTGTGTTTATTAATGGTAACTGATAAATTAAGAATAGTAATTCACCTCTTTATGCTTTAGATAATTCCACATGTAGAGGACTATAATAGTACTTAGTTATTGTTAAATCCATCCATTCATTATCCAACCCGCTATATACTAACTACAGGGTCACAGGGGTCTGCTGTAGCCAATCCCAGCCAACACAGGGTACAAGGCAGGAAACAAACCCCGGGCAGGGCGCGAACCGGGATCTTCAAACTGCGAGGCATCAGCACTACCCACTGCTTATTGTTAAATGCACAGAAGAAAAATCATTCCTTATTAGGATCACACTTTTATTGGCAACTTGTAATTATTATAATAATAATAATAATAATAATATTAATAATAATAATAATGCATTTTATTTATATAGTGCTTTTCCCATTCTCAAGGTGCTTCACAGAGCCTCATAAAGAAACAACAGATATATGTAACATTGGATACAGATGTTTCCTGAATAGAACATTAAAACAGATAGATACAGAAATATGTAAAGCCATTAAATAGAATAAAAGTCAGTAAATCAGAGTAAAATACTAAATTCAATACTAAAAGAAAGCCTAGCAAATAACATAATTTGCGGTAAAACATACACACAAATTATACTAAGCATCTAGAGAGACAGGAAGACTGAAAGAGGAGGCAGGTTAAGTTAAAAGCCTTCCTGAACAGAAGGGTTTTAAGTTGTTTTTTAAAAGAATGAATGGAGTCAGCTGATCTAATTAAATTAGGGAAGTCATTCCAAAGTCTGGGCGCTATATAGCTGAAGGCCCTGGCTCACCAATTCACAATTCATTTTTAAACGTGTGTGTTTTAAAACCGCCACTAGACATATTGGTAGAGTGTTAATTTTGTCACACAGAGTCTAAAAATAAGATAAAACTACATTTGCTTAAAATGGGTAAAAATCACTACAGAAGTCTTACATGATAAACAAAGATAAAAAAGTCAAACATTTGTGTAAAACATGGAATATAAGAATGATGATGGAGTGCAGAAAACCTCCGGACTGAGTGACTGGTTCACTTGAAAGTTTTACCTTAAGTAGCCAAAGAAAATATTTATTGTGATACTCTAATAGCAGCTTATACTCTATATGTTTGGAAAAATTGAGGAAGCCACCTTTTTAGTTTCAGTGACACAGTGATTATTACTGTGGGCATATGGATCCAGTGTTTTGGGCCTGTTAGGCCACCCCATCGTTTTCATTGTGGAGTTTCATGTAGGTTTTTCTCCATTGTGGCCACTAGGGGGCATACCTGCTCGCTAAACCCAACACATACACTAGACACAAGTCCAGCACAACACATGTTTATTTAAGTGTGGGAAAATGCTTCCCAAATTGTTTCCCCCTGCACAATCCCAGCACACAGTACAACGCACAAGGGTATAAACACTTTTCTCCTCTTCTCTCTGTCATTTGTCTTCTGCCTCCACTACTCCTTTGACAAGCTTCGTCCTCTTCCTCCCGACTCTGGCTCCTCAAATGAAGTGAGGCAGTCATTTTTATGCTGCACCTGGAAGCACTTCAGGTGGTAAATCAGTATTATCTGGAAGTACTCCCAGGTGTGACAGAAAACCCAAAATAGGGCTCTGCAGCTCCCCCGACAGCTCCCATAGAACCAAGTCCAACTCCCATTGAGCCCTGCAAGGATCTAAGGTGCCACTGCAACCCATGGAGACTGCCATCTAGCACTCTGGGGGAGGCAGTGCCCAGTGTACATCAGTTCTCCCAGTCCTTCCTTTATGACAGCCTCCCAGCCAGGACAGGGACCCGGCCATCCATCACACCAGAGATCATGAAGGTTACATTAACTCTGAGTTCTGCACTGGGCCCTGTGTGAGTGTTCATGTGTACATGAGTGGACCATGTTATGGACTAGTAACCTGACGAGTGTTGTTACCTCTACACCCAGCACTAATAGAAACAACCCTCATGACTTTGCATTAAATTAATATGGTTTGAAAATGTTACCTTCTTTTTTCTAATCATATGTACTATATAAATCTTTTTGCTTTCAACATTTACAGGATGGCGTGCAAGTAACACAAAGTGGGAAATTTCATATTAGCCCTGATGGTTTTCTTGTAATTCATGATGCTGGCCCTGCAGATCAAGGTCGCTATGAATGTATTGCCAGAAATACTATTGGATATTCCTCAGCTAGTATGGTTCTAACTGTTTTGGGTAGGATATAAATATATCTTTATATACTTTGTTTACTGAACATGAAAATATTTATAGTGCCTGATTGTTGATTAATTAGTTTTGCTTCTGAATAAGGGAAACAAAATTATTTTACTATTTTGATGTTTTAGTTAATTGCTGAAATTACTGCATGCAAGTTTTTAATAAATTGTATGACTAAACTGTATTTCAGAAATTCACTGCTACAGACACAGAAGTAATCATTGATGGCGTATGAATCATGTTTAGACCAATTATGCCATAGAGGAGTGCATTAATTTCAAAGTACATTAATTGTTTTGGTCCAGTATTAGTTTGAAATTTGTGATAAACCAAATGATTTTACATTTTGAATAACAGTATTGTTAACTGTTTCCCCAAATTAAAACTGATTTTACACTTTGTGTAATGTGCATCCTTATGATCAGGGCTGGATCAAGGGTACATTGCATCCCTTGGCAGTGCTGGTTGAAAGTGCCCACACAGAGACGTCCAAAAGAGTCTCCCTTTTAGATCTGCACGGTTGGATCCATAACTGAAATTGACAAATGACCGGTTCCCCATGAAGATCAGCCCCCTTGTGCATATGAAATTGATGAGGAGAAAGAGGGAGTTGGCATACATTCCAGAAAACGGGGTTTCAAGGAGGGATTTTGGTGCCCTTAGGCCTGTGCCTGCTTGGCCTACGTGAAGAACTAGCCGTACCTATGATGGCATTTTACAAAGCAGTTTGAGAGGGCTCTTGTTACTATGGCTGATGTGTTCTAAATTTTTCTTTCTTTCTCATCATTTGAGTTTTGAGTGATAAGCTTTTTATAAAGCTGTTTGTCAGAACAGAGTTTTATATTGCCAATTCTGTTATTTGCAGTAATTTTTATTAGATGCTGTATGTCTGTCTGAGGTAGATGTTCTATACATAACATTTTTATGATTACATGATTACATTGTTGAGAATGACTATAGTGAGTTTTTTAAAATTCTTTTATGAAATATGTATTTGAAAGTGTGTTTAATTCTGTATTTTTTCTCCTTTTGTAGTTCCAGAAATAAGTCGAAATGGAGATCCTTTTGTGGCAACTTCGATTAGAGCAGCAATAGATTCTATTGACAGTGCAATTGACTCCACACGTAGGAATCTCTTTGACGGGTATGATTTCATTTTGTAACTGAATAAAATGTATTTTTGTCTTTTTTGTGAGCAAAACAAGGTGAAATTTGAAAGATGGACTTTAACTCAAGATTACTACCCCTTTCTTCCTTTTGAGGTTTTTAATTTCTTGTGTCAATGCATCGTATTAATGTGAATTCAAAATAGGATTTTTTTTCTCTTATTGCCACACTAGATACTACAATTTCTTTGTTTTTAAATTCCATCCATCCATCCATCCATCCATCCTCTTCCGCTTATCCGAGGTCGGGTCGCGGGGGTAGCAGCTTAAGGAGAGAAGCCCAGACTTCCCTCTCCCCGGCCACTTCTTCCAGCTCTTCCGGGAGAATCCCAAGGCGTTCCCAGGCCAGCCGGGAGACATAGTCCCTCCAGCGTGTCCTGGGTCTTCCCCGGGGCCTCCTCCCGGTTGGACGTGCCCGGAACACCTCACCAGGGAGGCGTCCAGGAGGCATCCTGATCAGATGCCCGAGCCACCTCATCTGACTCCTCTCGATGCGGAGGAGCAGCGGCTCTACTCTGAGTCCCTCCCGGATGACTGAGCTCCTCACCCTATCTTTAAGGGAAAGCCCAGACACCCTGCGGAGGAAACTCATTTCAGCCGCTTGTATTCGCGATCTCGTTCTTTCGGTCACTACCCATAGCTCATGACCATAGGTGAGGGTAGGAACGTAGATCGACTGGTAAATTGAGAGCTTTGCCTTACGGCTCAGCTCTTTTTTCACCACGACAGACCGATGCAGAGCCCGCATCACTGCGGATGCCGCACCGATCTGCCTGTCGATCTCACGATCCATTCTTCCCTCACTCGTGAACAAGACCCCGAGATACTTAAACTCCTCCACTTGGGGCAGGATCTCGCCCCCAACCCTGAGAGGGCACTCCACCCTTTTCCGGCTGAGGACCATGGTCTCGGATTTGGAGGTGCTGATTCTCATCCCAGCCGCTTCACACTCAGCTGCGAACCGCTCCAGAGAGAGCTGAAGATCACGGCCTGATGAAGCAAACAGGACAACATCATCTGCAAAAAGCAGTGACCCAATCCTGAGTCCACCAAACCGGACCCCTTCAACACCCTGGCTGCGCCTAGAAATTCTGTCCATAAAAGTTATGAACAGAATCGGTGACAAAGGGCAGCGGAGTCCAACTCTCACTGGAAACGGGCTCGACTTACTGCCGGCAATGCGGACCAAGCTCTGACACCGGTTGTACAGGGACTGAACAGCTCTTATCAGGGGGTCCAGTACCCCATACTCCCGGAGCACCCCCCACAGGACTCCCCGAGGGACACGGTCGAACGCCTTTTCCAAGTCCACAAAGCACATGTAGACTGGTTGGGCAAACTCCCATGCACCCTCCAGGACTCTGCTAAGGGTGTAGAGCTGGTCCACTGTTCCGCGACCAGGACGAAAACCACACTGTTCCTCCTGAATCCGAGGTTCGACTATCCGACGGACCCTCCTCTCCAGAACCCCCGAATAGACTTTTCCAGGGAGGCTGAGGAGTGTAATCCCTCTATAGTTGGAACACACCCTCCGGTCCCCCTTTTTAAAAAGGGGGACCACCACCCCAGTCTGCCAATCCAGAGGCACTGTCCCCGATGTCCATGCGATGTTGCAGAGACGTGTCAACCAAGACAGTCCTACAACATCCAGAGCCTTAAGGAACTCCGGGCGTAACTCATCCACCCCCGGGGCCCTGCCACCAAGGAGTTTTTTGACCACCTCGGTGACTTCAGTCCCAGAGATGGGAGAGCCCACCTCAGAGTCCCCAGGCTCTGCTTCCTCATTGGAAGGCATGTTAGTGGGATTGAGGAGGTCTTCGAAGTACTCCCCCCACCGACCCACAACGTCCCGAGTCGAGGTCAGCAGCGCACCATCCCCACCATATACGGTATTGACACTGTACTGCTTCCCCTTCCTGAGACGCCGGACAGTGGACCAGAATCTCCTCAAAGCTGTCCGAAAGTCGTTCTCCATGGCCTCTCCAAACTCCTCCCATGCCCGAGTTCAACAAACCTCCAATGAAGAATAAAAACTGTGGACAACGTTTTCCCTTGCCCGGACGCGGGTCACCGGGGCCCCCCTCTGGAGCCAGGCCTGGGGGTGGGGCTCGATGGCGAGCGCCTGGTGGCCGGGCCTGCACCCATGGGGCTCGGCCGGGCACAGCCCGAAGAGGTAACGTGGGTCCTCCTTCCCATGGGCTCACCACCTATGGGAGGGGCCAAGGAGGTCAGGTGCAGTGTGAGTTGGGTGGTGGCCGAAGGCGGGGACCTTGGCGTTCTGATCCTCGGCTACAGAAACTGGCTCTTGGGACGTGGAATGTCACCTCTCTGAAGGGGAAGGAGCCTGAGCTAGTGCGTGAGGTTGAGAGGTTCTGGCTAGATATAGTCGGACTCACCTCGACGCACAGCTTGGATTCTGGAACCAATCTCCTTGAGAGGGGCTGGACTCTCTACCACTCTGGAGTTGCCCCCGGTGAGAGGCGCCGAGCAGGTGTGGGCATACTTACTGCCCCCCGACTTGGAGCCTGTGCGTTGGGGTTTACCCCGGTGGACGAGAGGGTGGCCTCCCTCCGCCTTCGGGTGGGGGGAAGGGTCCTGACTGTTGTTTGTGCGTATGCGCCGAACAGCAGTTTGGAGTATCCACCCTTTTTGGAGTCTCTGGAGGTGGTGCTAGAGGGCATACCTTCTGGGGATTCCCTCGTTTTGCTGGGAGACTTCAATGCCCACGTGGGCAATGACAGTGAGACCTGGAAGGGCGTGATTGGGAGGAATGGCCCCCCCGATCTGAACCCGAGTGGTGTTTTGTTATTGGACTTCTGTGCTCGCCACGGATTGTCCATAACGAACACCATGTTCAAGCATAAGGGTGTTCATATGTGCACTTGGCACCAGGACACCCTAGGCCTCAGTTCGATGATCGACTTTGTGGTTGTGTCGTCGGACTTGCGGCCATATGTCTTGGACACTCGGGTGAAGAGAGGGGCGGAGCTGTCAACTGATCACCACCTGGTGGTGAGTTGGCTTCGATGGTGGGGGAAGATGCCGGTCAGACCTGGTAGGCCCAAACGTGTTGTGAGGGTTTGCTGGGAACGGCTGGCAGAGTCCCCTGTCAGAAGTAGCTTCAACTCCCACCTTCGGCAGAACTTCGACCACGTCCCGAGGGAGGTGGGGGACATTGAGTCCGAATGGGCCATGTTCCGTGCCTCTATTGTTGAGGCGGCTGACCGGAGCTGTGGCCGTAAGGTGGTCGGTGCCTGTCGCGGCGGCAATCCCCAAACCCATTGGTGGACACCGGCGGTGAGGGATGCCGTCAAGCTGAAGAAGGAGTCCTATAGGACCTTTTTGTCCTGTGGGTCTCTGGAGGCAGCTGATAGGTACCGGCAGGCCAAGCGGAAAGCGGCTTCGGTTGTTGCTGAGGCAAAAACTCGGGCATGGGAGGAGTTTGGAGAGGCCATGGAGAACGACTTTCGGACGGCTTCGAGGAGATTCTGTTTTTAAATTCATTTATTAAATAAAACAAAATCAATAATAAGTACCTCCCCCCACAAACCCAAGGTTATGATCAGAAAAAAGCAAAACATCATGTAACAGTGGAGGTTCTTATCAACCTCTTGAACCCTCAGGAACGACGCCAAACAGCGGATAAAAGTATAACTATTATTTATTTTACTATAATACATGCACCAAGCACCTTCCACTCCACACTACTCATACAGTAACTAATCAACAATAATACTCTCAAAACACAATCCTCCTCTCCCAGACACTTAGCCACCCTTCCTCCCAGCTCAGCTACCCCCTGACCCGGAGGTGTTCCTGCCCAACAGTCCACAAGTCCTTATCACTTCCGGGTCAGGGTAAAACTCTTTCTCTTCAACCTGGAAGTACGTCATTTCTCCTGTTCACGTGACCAGGACGTACTTCCAGGTTATAGGGCACATAAGAGTCCACGAGCCTCCCTACAGCGACTCCCAGTGGTCCCCAAGGTATCCAGCAGGGCTGTGTAATGACAACTACAAAGTCCATGAGGCCCCGCTGGAATTCGGGGCACGTCCATGCTGTTGGGAGAGCTCCTCCTTGCGGCCTGAGGGTGAGGGCTGGAAACTCTCGCCGGACATCCATCACAATCATATAAATAAAGAAGGCAGATAACAAGGCTTATAAAGTATATACTTTTTAAGAGTCAAACAAATCCTATCTTTGGGAGCACTGGAATATACTCTTAAAAATAAAATATCTATTTAAATGTTTGCCTAAAATATAACATTCACATGTATTCTGAGGGAAATGATGGGAAATTTGACTAAGTGAGGGTATAGTGTAGAGATAGGACATTTAGAGTAGTAGAAAGAGGAGAAAAAAGAAGATAACAGTGGGTGATATGGAGATTTTAGTAAGAGATGAGCATCAATGACTTTCAAATTTTAAGTCTATTTGGAGGAATAAGTAAGAGAAAGAAGCCAGAATACATAACGGGGGACACAGATCTTGAAATGTGCTTAGACCTGTAGTGGGAGTAAATATAACTGTGTGTTTATATTGTTGCATGGTAAGATTTGCAAAATTTGGCAGGGAGTGAGAAACCATTAGAGAAGATTCAATGAAATGTTAACTGGTATAAGTGCATAGATTATGCCATAAATTAATGGGCGCATAAGAAATATAACTGAAAATATAGAAAGGAAGAACATCAATTAACCCTGAAATCGGTTTGTGCAACATATTTCATCTGGAGCCTAACTTCATTCCAGATAAGTTTGGAATTTAGAAAAGCAACCTTTATTCATTCTCATAGGTAAACACATGCTGGTAGGCAAAAGTTCAGTTTGATCTAGAAACTCAGAAAGTTACCAGATTATCAAAAATATGTTGTTAATTGTGGGATACACTTGAATTCAATATGGGATGAATATTAATAGCAAGGTAACCTAAATGACAGGCAATGGGGATGTCAAAATTGAGGTCTTCTGACTGGCTGAGGATGTTAAGAAGAAGTAACAATGATTTGGACTAATCATCCAGAGATAGTGGTGAATGTATCAAATATTATTATATAAAAGAATATCATCTTCATAAACAAAGACAGCATAAGTTTAGAAGAGGAGGAGAAATATGATGTGAAAATATGGATTGCTGTGGTAAATGACTTGAGGTAGGAGGCAATGAAAAGGTGCAGTAAGGAATAACCTTGACAGGAGTCCCTTTGCATTGAAAGCAGGAGATGCTGACATTTCCTTATATTCCTCCTGTTTGGCAGAAGTATGAAGTTTTGAACTTGTTAATAAAATTGTCACCAAAGCCTTTTTTGCAGGAATATCTAAAAGTAAGGCAAACTGATCAAACTCCATCTCAAAATGAAGGGAGAGAAGGGCTTCTAGAGAATTTAGATTAAAGGCTGCATCAGTAAATTACAAAATTCTGAATATGTTATCCAACACCTGGTATTTTTGGATAATGCCAGTTTGGTCCTGGTGAATTAGTTTCCTATATAAGGGTTCAGTCTTAATCCTAGTGAAGGTATATAGCTTTAGGACCTTTACTGTGTTTGATCAACAGAGTCATTTCAACCCTGATTAGACTAGGATGTACCTTTGCATTCTTAATAGACCACTTTATTATGGAGAGCAACTTAGCCAATCCTTAAAGAAAATTCAAAACCCTAAAAAAACCTCAGAGAGTTCCTGAGTAGTAATGAGGGTATTCCAGTGCATCTTTGATAGACAATACAAGATTCAGTCTAAAAATGAATGATGCCATCATTTTCTAAAATGCAGCACCTTTTAGAGATGCAAATTTGACTTCTGTCTCTTTATTATTCTTTGCCCTGCACATTTAAATTCAGTTTTATTGTGAAATAAAATATCAAGAAAGTAGTCACTGTGTTTTAGTGCACTGAGACCTTTCACTTTCCATTAAATAGCATGTACATATAAGCAGAAAAATCCTAATTACATGTGTGGTTGTTTAGTAGCAGCTATTAAGAGAGATTCAGTACAAGCATAATATGGCCATCTAAAAAAAAAGATTCTTAACAAGAATTGTTTTATTCTTTATATTTATAACAAACACAAAACATTAATGAAAATAAACAACATTTAGAGGTCACTCCATGTGGCAGTTTTTATGCCACCTGAACTGAAATGCAGACAACTGTTCCACACTTGTAAGTGGAAACATTAACACTACTTTTGATGAAAACCAGTCAAAAAAAACCTTTTATGTTCTTTGTTCTTTGTCAGTATATCATTGTACTTTTCGATGAGACTTATTCCTCTTTCAGTTGTGCCGATGACTATCACCATGCATGCCAACAGTTCACAAAATTAGTTGAAGATTGGATCATCTGTCCACTGTTCTAGCGGTTTCTTGAGAAATGACTGGGACCTTTCTTTGCCTTTTTCCATAAGGACAGAAAGATGGATGTTGTTCTTTCGGTTACCAGATTCTCCAACTTCAGCTTTTCAGATTCAGTGTTCAGATTCACTGAGGAATAATGGTGGCCACCGCAGGCTTTGCACCATCTTTTACTTTGTTTCTACTGAAACTATCATGAAAAAGGGCTGAAACAGAAATTTCTATTTACTACTAGAATGTTCTTGAAACTTCCACTTACTGCTATGCTCTCTCTCTTTTTTTTAACTGTTTATGAATCACTCAGCCAGTTATGACCTCTGCACAAGAATACATACGTAGTACCAATACAAATGAAATGTTCAGAATGGAACGAGCTCTAAATGTTTCACAATCAGGCCAAAATTTCACAAGGAAGCAAGCTATGCATAATAAAAAAAAATAATGCTTGAGAAGAAATGATTCTACAAACATCAACTCTTGGCATTGGTTTGTGGAACACCCCAGTATGTAGTATGCAATCAAGGAAAAATAACTGAACAGATATTTTAGGTATACAGTATATTTAGCTTTAAACAGGTTAAGGTTTAACAGGACTAGCACAAATGTTTTTACATGGTCACAGCACAGTGTGCAATGCAGGTTTGACTGGTGGGTTGGTCAGGGCCTGCATGGAGTTTGCATGCTCTCACCATGAATTTGCAGATTAATTGATATCAATACGTGTGATTAACTGCAAAAGTTAATCTGTTTCTCACACTGATTTCTGGAAATGTGTCAGTAATCCTTTTCATTTACCAAAATACATTTAGTCCTTCATGTGTTGTGAACTAAATAACATCCACCTCTTTCCAACCAGGAATAGAGCTTGATATGGATTTAGAATCTTTTAATATATCTTAAGGTTTTCAAGTGTAACTTAATCACAAAAACTTTGCTTTATAGTTTCATATATTTTGAAAACCATTATATAATCAAGACCACTTTTTTCTGTTAGTTAAAGTCAAAAGAGCATAATTAAATTCTCTGTGATTCAATTTTGGTATAAAAGTAAAATGTAAAAACCTCCAAGGGGATGATTAAGAGTATCATGTTTTCTTTTTTAAATGTAAGAACATTTTATTTTTGCACTTAACTGGAAAACGATTATTCAATAAAGTAACTGTTAACAATGCAGTCTATAAATGCATTTGACTTGCATTTGCGTTATTGGTTTATAGCTGTACCTACCACACAGAAGATGTGGATTGTTTTTCTATTGTTTCATACAAAGAATTAGTCTGCCTTGTTTATTTAGCACAGCTGAAGCTCTAAAGAAAAATGCATTTGGATGCAATTGGTTTTCACATTTAAGATAATATTTCAGTTAAGAAGTAGAATAGAAAGAGTTCAGTTTTAGCAGTATTATTTTATTATGTAAGATAAAATATTGTCATTCTTTTTCCCTGTAAAAATGTTAATCTTATTTATTGTTTGTCCATTTATGCACTAAAGCAATCCACGAACACCTAGTGATCTTCTGGCCTTGTTCCGCTACCCCAGAGATCCTTACACAGTTGAACAGGCAAGAGCTGGAGAAATATTTGAGCGGACTTTGCAGTTAATTCAGGAGCATGTTAATAAAGGTTTAATGGTTGACATGAATGGAACGGGTAAGTAAAACAGTAGATACCATAAATTTTACATGCTTCAATAACCATTTTTTCATCTTTTTTTTATTAGAGGTCTGTTTTGCTTTTTGTACTTGCACAACAAAAATAGTTTTATTCATATGCAGAAAAATACAGTATGTTGTGTTTATCTCATTTCCTTATAATGTGTTTCAGAACATTGAAAGCAGAGTTAACACCAACTTGCATATAAAATACAATGCCTGGGTTATTCCATACTAGATTACTAACCTCTTAAAATTTTAGTCACTATCTTTTTAGGAGATTTAGCAGTGCTGGTGGTACAAATACAAGTGAAAGTTCAGTTCCCAGCTCAGTCATTGTTAGAGTGCAGTTTGCATGCTCTGTCCTTGTTGTAATGTGCTTTCTGGTGACTAAATTGTCATGAGTTGAAAAAGTATATGCTCCTTTCGGCCTGATTCTTGCCTCATAACCAGTGCTGCTAGCACAGACTTCCACTCTAGCTGATCCTGTTTTAGACTGTGCAGGTTAAGGGAATGAGAGGGTGGCCAGAGTTTGTGAAACTATGTAAGTTTACCTCAGGGCATACACGTTTCTGTGTGCTTGTTATTTATGCCAACACCAAACACTCGGCGTTCAGTGAGCATACACTTCGTCAATTTGTACATTACTTAACGGTATAATTGCTTCCTATGTATGCTTAACATTTTCCCTTTACTAACACAAAACAAGCTTGTGTGTAAATCCCATCAAAATATACAGTACATTTGTCGTGTGACATTAGTTATATCAACTAGTACAAACTCTAGTGTAAGAAATGTATGTTATTTTATGTATTGATCCAATAAAAATAAATCTTCTTTGAAATTTATCTTATGATGAGTATAGCATAGCAATGAAAACTACTCAAACCAGATATGGCATTTATTGTGCTTCATTAAATTGCTTCATTTTTTGTCTACATTGTTGGAAAAATATAATGAATGTGCTTTCCCAATTTTTTTTCTGATTGAAAAGTACATTTTATTTTTAATTATTAATTATTGCTGTTTGTTAAAGTACAATAGCAGACATTTAAATAAGGTGAAATGCACAAAATACCATGTTTGTAGTGCACACAAAATCTGTGGAAGGAAATCAGAGTAAAGATGGGCAAACATCAAACACGTATATGTGGCACACTTGATACTCAACAGTTTAGAGAGATAAAGCACACATTGGCCAAATGTAAAACAGCTATTTGTTAAACATAAGCAGTAGCCTTCATGAGCACTGTTAGACATTTTATACCCTTTTACTTCTATTAAAGTGGGTTTAAGTATGAGTGTTGTGACTTGCAAGTCTCTGTCTTGCACCTCAAAACACAAGGCTGGGTCTCAGTACTTTAACAAAACCAGCTTTATTCAGCTTGAAACAGGAACAGCTGGGTTATTTATTGTAGCGGGATATGCCACTCTCCTATACACAGACACAGCAATCAGGCAGGGTCGTAGCCAGGTTAGTGGCCAAGTAATACTGTTCCCTGCATTTATAATGTTCCTTGTATCACCCATCGACGACAGGCACTTATAGGGGTCCCAGCAACTGTTAGGCTGTCTTTCACAGACGCGACGATCATGCTTCGGGATGCTCTTTGGCGTTTCGTCCCATTGGGGGGAGTCCCAAAAGAGTTTAGAAACCTTACAATATTTTAAATTAAGTGACTGTGTTGTTGGTTTTTGCTGTCTACATTGTGTTTAATTATATGCCAATATCCTTCAAACGGTGAAGATCAATAAATCATTTTGTGACAAAAAGGACATTATTTTTATGATCATATTTAATAGAGCAAAGAATATTTCATCTGTCAAAATTGCTACTTTACATTATTTTGTAGCATTCTGGATTTTTCTGCATCTGTCATAGTACTTGTACAGTTATTGACATTCACTATATGGTCAGTTTAATTCATGTAGTAAATATTTATCTGAAATAAATAACATTTTCCTGTAAGTTCTAAGCATTTTTTGTGCTTTTCCTTTTGCTCAGAATGCATGCATAATTTCACCTAACCAACAAAATACATGCATTGGTATTTACAGTTGCGGAAAATGTCAAAACTGTTTTCCTCCATGCAATTTTACTTATTTGCAGTCCTTATCTAATTCACAATCTCATTGTTTTTGTATTTGCATAGTGAGTCAAACGTACCACTTTTGTCAATAAAATTCTTGTTTTACTCCCCAAGTGGAATGTAATCATGTGTAGCAAACTCTCAATAAAGCAACTTTTCATGAATTTTGCTGAATTATCCAGACTGTAGCCAATATGCATTTGTGCTGTTACTCTCAAGAAAATTTTCATTTAGCTTTTATGTAAAGTTTAGTTTTTTTTTTTTTTTTTTGCATTTTTCAGCTTTTCGCTACAATGACCTAGTATCTCCAAGATTCTTGAATATGATTGCCAACTTGTCTGGCTGTACGGCGCACAGGCGGATAAACAACTGCTCTGATATCTGTTTTCATCAGAAATATCGAAGTCACGATGGCACCTGCAACAACCTTCAACACCCAATGTGGGGAGCTTCACTTACAGCCTTTGAAAGGCTCCTCAAACCTGTCTATGACAATGGATTTAACTTACCCCGAGGAGTCTACAGTGAGAGACAGAATAACAGCCATCCTTTGCCACTTCCACGCTTTGTTTCTACCTCTATGATTGGGACAGAAACTATAACTCCTGAAGAAAAATATACTCACATGCTTATGCAGTGGGGGCAATTTCTTGACCATGATCTTGACTCCACAGTGGCCGCCCTAAGTCAGTCAAGGTTTTCTGATGGACAACATTGCAGTTCAGTATGCACTAATGATCCTCCTTGTTTCCCAATTATGTTTCCTCCTAATGATCCAAGGACACTTAGAAATGGAGCCCGTTGCATGTTCTTTGTCCGCTCTAGCCCTGTGTGTGGCAGTGGTATGACTTCCCTTTTAATGAACTCCGTTTATCCCAGAGAACAGATTAACCAGCTTACCTCCTATATTGATGCATCAAATGTATATGGAAGTTCTGACCATGAATCAGAAGAAATTCGTGATTTAGCCAGTCAACGCGGACTACTTCGGCAAGGCATTGTCCAACGCTCAGGAAAGCCTCTTTTACCATTTGCTACTGGTCCTCCAACCGAGTGCATGCGGGATGAGAACGAGAGTCCTATTCCTTGTTTCTTAGCTGGGGATTTTCGAGCTAATGAACAGCTTTGCTTGACAGCCATGCATACTCTGTGGTTTAGAGAGCATAATCGTATAGCTACTGAGCTGCTCAGGCTCAACCCCCATTGGGATGGTGACACCATCTATCACGAGACACGAAAAATTGTTGGTGCCCAAATGCAACACATTACTTACAGCCATTGGCTTCCCAAAATCTTTGGAGAAGTTGGGATGAAAATGATGGGAGAGTACAAAGGCTATGATCCTAATATTAATGCAGGAATTTTCAATGCCTTTGCAACAGCCGCCTTTCGTTTTGGTCACACAATGATTAATCCTACACTTTACCGACTTGATGAACATTTTGAAGCTATTCCTCATGGTCATATTCCACTTCACAAAGCATTTTTTTCCCCATTTAGGATTGTTAATGAAGGGGGAATTGACCCACTTTTGCGAGGTCTTTTTGCAGTTCCAGCAAAAATGAGGGTCCCTTCTCAACTTCTGAACAAGGAACTTACAGAAAGACTTTTTTCAATGGCTCATGCAGTTGCACTAGACCTTGCAGCTATGAATATCCAGAGAGGCAGAGACCATGGAATTCCTCCATATAATGATTACAGGGTGTTCTGTAATTTGTCATCGGCACATACATTTGATGATCTAAAGAACGAAATAAAAAATTCCACAATAAGGCAAAAACTTGAAAGGTACGTAAAAATGTGTAATGTCTCACTGTATTAGAGGCAATCTTTGTTTGGGTTTTATATTGGTGTAAATGAAAAAAGTTAAACATTAAAGGGCCATAATAGAAAAAAGATATATTTTCATACATCAGTAGTAGTAACAATAAAAATTATTGACTTTTGGAAATGTTTACATGGGACAGTCAGTGGTATAACATAAGGAATTGATCACTCACAGCATTTAAGCCATGGTTTGTTTTGCAAGCTGGGTGCTTTTCAACTTGAGTTTGTAATACTTGCCCATGTTCACTGTATTTGACCCTGGGGAGTCTACATATACCTCAGATTTAAAGTTACAGTGTCAGGATAATCAACAACTTAAAATCTGCCCAGTGTACATGTTCTTGTCCTGATAGATTCTTTGTCTCACTGAAACCAGACATATATACATCTGGAGACAACCATAAGTGAAATTTGCATAAGTATCTAAGTATCACACTTCTAAACCAATCCAACGCCTCATAAGGTGACGCTCTAAGTAGGGACAGTGATTTCGAACTGCAAAGATTAGATGTGTTCTTATTAACCTGGTCCAATAGAGAATAAGCTTCTGTTTATGATGACCTGTTTACAGTCGAAAAGTCTCCTAAAAAAGCCCTTTTAGATATATAAATGTGTGTTGTGTGTGTGCATAAAGCACATTGCATATTTTGGAAATAACTATAACCTGATGCAAGGGACAAGTTTTCATTTAGAATCAGATTATACATTGCTGCAGGTACTGTGTGTGCTTTCTGTTGTTCAGCACTACGACAACAGTGTAAGAGTTAATGTTACCTTGAAAGAACTGACATCTATAGTCATAAAAATATAAGCTGCAAAATATGCATTCAAAGTAAACAATGTGTCACAAAGCTGTCAAAAGGACTGCTGTTAAGAGAGCTGATACCAAGGAGCCACGGGAGATGAGGATTTCAGTACTGAAAACACCAGAATCAACAAATCTGCCTAACAACAGCATTGGATGCACAGAGAAGGCTGTACAACATCCACCTTCTGAGTGCATGTCTAAATGAATAGCTTAAGAAATGTAACATTACTGTCTAGTGGAATATGCAAACATGCCATGACAAAATGGTCGCAGTGTTTTAACACGTTGTATATCCATAGACCACAATGCTTTATAAATGCTCAATTTACACAGGAGCTCCTGAATGGATAACAGCATTTTTTGCTTTTTATTTTCTTTCAGTATCAAGTCTTTTGTTCAGTATCTTTTGCTTTCTCTCTGAAACCCCGGCAGTGGTTTAAAATGCATGGGCTGGAGGAATTGGGGGTGGGTGTTTTAGGAAGAAGCCCTGTGGGTGTAGCCTTTGCAGAGCAGTATTTCACCACTAGTCACGTCACACTTTTTAATGGGATTCCCCAGACATGTATTCTCATTTGAGAATCACATCTGGCCCCGTGAGACTAGATAGATTCTGACTATCAGCAGTCCTACAAGTTTAAAAATGGGTAAGAAAGGCTGGAAAGCGAAAATATTTAACTAAAGCCATTTCTTTTAATTTAAAATGTGTAGAAGTACTGTAGCCTCCTTTGAAAATATATTGAAATAAATTAGTGTAATTTGAAAATTCTCTGCATGCAAGACATGCTTATAGAGGATATTCCTTTAGTTACTTTATATTTTTTCAGATAGCCTTTTATTGCCATGCACTCTAATTCTAATTTTAAGTGCATTTGGGCATCAATCTCCCTGAAGTCTGTCAGACAGGCTATATTTTAGAACAGGTTATTTATTACATTATGTAATGGTATTTTACTTTTTCTCCAGACCAATAAAAAACATTTGTTATCAAATCTATTATAAGATATAATTTTAAAATATTGTGTGTATTTATCATAACACAGGTTCCTAAAATTGCTCTCACAAATGCATTTGTAAAAAACATTGCTTGGTCCTCTATACTTTAATGTACATTTTTATAATTTCATGTAATGATTTGTTGATATTTTAACTAAAAATGTATATGAGACAAGAGCAATCTCAGAAATGCATTGGAAAGAGTATTTATTCTAGTTTTATAGGTAAACATAATGTTTCTTTACATTTTGTTTCTTTAATTTTTGGAAAGAAAGAACTTTACTTGCATGGAATGAACTCAGTAGAGGAGTTGATTAATTGTGTCTTTTAGCAAGCAAAGTTTAATTCAGTAACAGTGGTTAGAAAAAAGTTTACAACGCATTAAAAGAAACAAGTACTGCAAAGGAACTGAATTAAGACATTTAAAGAGTCATAGAGAAGAACAGTTTGTGACATATGTACTGTATAACAATCCAAAAAATCACTAGAAACAGCATCTGTAGAAGTAAATATGCATACATCAAAAGTGCACAAAAAGTTTAACTGATGGATAGAGAAACCACGAGAATGCTGGAAAAAATAAAAGGATTGATAAACTTTAAATAAAAGCCTGGTGTTTCTTAGGAAAGTGAATGTAGTAATTAATTTTCTATACTCTTTTAAAGGATACATTTGTAGATTTTATGAAAAAATAAACTTTTCCAGAAAACTAAGTATTTCTAATGAACTTCACAGAATACTTTTTATCCCATACAAACCAGACATTTTTTTAAAACTTATTAATAACCTATTAATGTACACTTATGTACAGAACAATCTTATGTGGCACATTGTACTTAACCCCTATTTCTTCTTCTTTGTTGTGTTTTTCTCCATAGGCTTTATGGCAGCCCTCTGAATATTGATTTATTTCCAGCTTTAATGGTGGAAGATTTGGTTCCAGGTAGTAGACTTGGCCCAACTCTAACATGTCTGCTTGCTGTACAGTTTAAAAGACTAAGAGATGGAGACAGGTAAAATGATGTTTATGTTATACTGATATATTCTGATCAGAGTCATGTTGTAAAAATCTATCCAGTCTATGCAGTCTGCACTATACACAAGGCAGACCAAGGCAAACCACAGACAGAATGCCAGTTGTGATGAAACATGCTTGGTTAAATAAAGTTCAAAAATTATGACAAACTATTTTGTAACATAAGGTGTGAAGAATTAATAGATCTACAATATTAAATCCTGTTAATATATTTTACAGTTAGAACTGTCTTGATTAGGGATGGTTTAAATTCAAAGCAGATAGCTGTCCAGGGCCAGGTTTTGAAGGACCCTGTGCTTGGTAACCCACCATACTACCAAATACACAATCCCTCTTTAAACACACATAAAAATATAAATACATACAGTAGATGTTTAATTATTATTAATGGCAGAGTAATCTCTTCCAATTTGTTTACATTCAAATCTTAAATTTGTGGTAGAGCACTTGTGTTATTTAAAACTGAAGACACATTTGCACCATGCTAACTTCTTCTTTAGCTAAAAGTGCAGCATTACTAAGCTATCTTGGAAAAGAAATTAGCTAGTAAAAAAAATGGTAAGCACAAGCAGAGATAGGGAAAAATGACTACATGAGTGCAAGAATAGAAAAAGGTAGCACAAAGAAATGGAAGTTTGTCACTTAAAGGTTACTTTAAAATGTCCATTGTAAATCTCAAAGTAATCTGTGGTAAAGGTCATGAAGGAGTCTTTGTGCGTTTTTAGTTATAAAGACAATACAGCAGTTCAGGCTTGTGCAGGAGCACTTCTGCTGTGAAGCAATGCTGGCGTGGGATGTTAAATGGAGAGGTGAGCTGATTGCTGGCTATGTTCAGGTGCGATCAACTTAGTTGTGTTCCATTAAAATTCAGCAGGTCTTCAGGCAGAGAACCTGCACCTACAAGGGTTTTAAGGAGCCTAGGGAAACAACAAGGGGAGAAGGATAGAAGTACAATCAAAGAAGACAGAGAGTGAAGGAAGAAGTCAGGATTGTGGCAGAGCTAGTGCAGCTGTGAGGAGCATGGCAGTCGAGGAAGAAGCCATGTGCTTAGCAGTGGCGCTCCTGGGGAAAGGTTGCTCTTGCTGAGTAATGAAGTGGAACAGCATCAGCCATCTGCTCTGACAGGTCCTGTGGATGCCAAGAGATGGCGGAAAGGGAGGGAAGGGAGTAGTGCTCGTGGGGTCCCCACTATTGCCAAGGGATGGGGTGGAGACACGAGCCAATAAAGGGTTGACAGTGCCTGCCACCTGACATCTCCTGCTGCTGAAGATACCTTAAGGATGAGTAGAGGAGAACGTAGAATTGGAAGGATGCACTGAGGCTCATAATTATTTTTAAAGGACTGATCCTGACTGTGTTTTAATGCTTGATTTTATCCAATTTGGATTACTTATTTAATCTGATTTTAATTTACATGGGCACTATTTTTATGGGATTATGTATGTATTTGATGAAGGAAGCCCTGCACTTTTATTTATTCTTGGACACTGCTTTGAGTAAATGCACAATACTGTACACATTTTACACCACCTTTGTTGTTATGTGAATCACCGTAGTCCATCTCAGATCATGACTATCAATGACCCAGATCCAAGGAGGAAGTGCCTGCTGTGGGCAAGCCCAGCATGACATGACCTCGATGAAAAGGATACTAGTGAGTCCACTGAAGATACTTGAAAGTATTATATAGTATTAACAACAACCAATTTCCTCACCTCAATGCTGCTTAATACAACCACTTTTTTACATATGAAGCCCACCACCCCACCCCTCACAACACCATTTCCACACCTGGGCCTAGCTTACCACTTGAGACAGCCCTGGGTTTACTGTTTCTAAAACTGTATACTTATTTTGTTTGGTTTTATTAAGCTTAAGTACCTGAAGTACATTCAGGTAAATCCTAAAATTTTGGGCACGATACTTCCAACAGCAGTATTACTTGTAATGATACAAGATTAAAAAGGTTTGCTTCTTACCATTTTTTAATCCTAGTGCCCTCTATTTAGTGTTTTAATCAATATCTTTTATACAATGTCTTTCACATACATAGATCACCAGTAAAAGTAATATTACAAAAAAAAAAAAGAAAACAAGAATACAATGTAAAGCTACGCAAAAGCAGTGCAATATAGAAATATTAACCCATCACAAGATATAATGGATAGCCATTTCTGTTTCATTTAAACCAAAGTTAATGAAGACCATGACTGACTGTGACGTAACAGGATGAACACAGAAGTTAACAAGGCATGTCATAATAGGTTTTGAAGCCATAAGGCCTTTAGTATTGTGGGCATTTTAGTAGTAGATACCATAATACTCAGACATACATTTTAGATCTGTTTTCATGATGTTTTCCTTGTAAACATAAAGTGTATAATCAGATTATTTTTGTTCAAATTTTAAAGGGCAAAGCTGAAGGTTCTGTTTGTTCCTAGATCGGAGTTTCAGTCCAAACCTCCTGTTACAGTAAGCAAGTTTATGAGACAAGTACTAACATGTGCAACATTAAATCTGTTTCAGCCTACACTGATAGCATATATTCATATACTACATGAATTGTAGACAGAACATTGATATAAGCTTATCTTTTAACCAATTTTCTTAGATATGAGCTTATCCTGTGTGGAATACAAGGCGCTCCAGCCACCCCAACCCAGACACAGACAGGCGGAGACACAAGTGTTGCACATCACACATTTATTCAAGACCGGGGAAGCGCTTTTCTTCACTCCCCAGAGCACCAAAGTGCACGATTCACAGTCCTTCTCTCTCTCTCTCTCTCTCTCTCTCCTTCCTCTTGCTTTCTTCCACTTTCACTCCTCCTTCAAGCTTCATCCACTTCCTCCCAACTCTGGCTCTTGGAACCTCACAGGTGGCACAGTGGTAGTGCTGCTGCTTTGCAGTAAGGAGACTGTGGAAGATTGTGGGTTTGCTTCCCGGTTCCTCCCTGTGTGGATAGCGCTTTGAGTATTGAGAAAAGCCCTATATAAATGTAATGAATTTATTATTATTGGAATAGTAGCCACTGCCTCCTTTTATAAAGCACCCGGAGGTGCTCGTTGACCTACTTCTGGCAGCACTTCTGGGTGTGGCAAACATGCTGCAAACAATGGCTCAGCAGTTCTCCAGGTGCCCTCTGGCACTGGCCACGGGCCCCTGCATGGCTGAGTTTCCATGCTTCCAACCTGTGACACTGCTGCATGCCCGGGGGCTGCCCTCTAGGGCTCCAGGAGAGGTAATGGTCTGGATATGCTCTCTTTCCTGGAACTTACATTATAGGGATGTTCCGGTCGGTCACACCTGTTTATCATGTTAAGAAGCTTACAGATGTAGTATATGTAAGCAAGTGCCGGCTTGAGATTCTGCAACAAGAAAATGGAAGCCGAAGTGTTCTAGACAGCCATTATCATTCTGAATTAGCCATTCACTCCTTATGTCTCCTAATAAAGGGATCAGTAGGCTAAGGAAGGAGTATATCATTCAGTTTTTTAGTTTAGTTTAATTTAGTTTAGTTTCAGTTTATTATAATACTTTCTATAGAGATTAAAACTCTGTGAGGTTGTTCATTGACTGGATAGTTAGACTGCATCATTTGCATCCATGAGGAGACAGTAAATAGGAATAGTGGGCAAATGTTCAAGATAGTCATTATACTTATTAAGTTTAATTGAAGTTTGTGATTATATTAAGTTTGTTGATTTATTTTATTGATTTAAATAGCATGTATATGTTACAGAACTGCCTTGGTTAGATTTAAACTAGAGTATTACCATCACAGTAAGGTGCATGTTTGACTGAAGGTTTAAACAGAGACTTATGGGATGCATAACTGTAGTTTATATGATCCCATTTGTGTCAAAAGTTTTTTTTTTCTTTTAGATAAACATTAAATGCAATAACACTCTTCAAGAGCATATTTTCCTGTGACTGTCTTGTAAGCAGATGTTGTTATAACTAATCAGCCACCTCCCTCAACATTCTCAAATTGTAGCTTCACTGTTTTATATACAATCCCTCCATACTTGGCTGTCCCCAGTTCTGTGTCCAGGTTTTAATGTACAGGTCTGGTGGTGATGATTCTATTCAAAGCAAAGAAGGTGTTGGAGTGCCATTTACAACTTTGCCTGGGGCAGCAAAAAAGCTTCAGCCAACTCTGGACATAGCAAGTTAAAACCTGTGTGGACAGAGCATACACCTTTTTTCCTAATCAGCTTTTCATTCTGTTTGTTGTGTCAATGTGAGGCAGCCTCAGTTTTGTTTTTGCATTCTTTCTCCATCTTCACAGTTGTAATGCTATATGCCATATTGTGTGAAAAGGTAATGAAATGTCAACTTCTGAGCAAGCTCCTGCAACACATCTATCACTTTTGTATCAAGTTACAATGGTGGCTTCCTGATGTTTTGACAAATTTTTACCAATGTGTTGTATCTACCATTGTACCATGTACACAAGTTAGAAGTACACACTTATTTGCAGTATGTATTAAATAATTCCTTCAACTTTTTTTTCTATATTAATCTTAAGTGTAATGGCTGATCCTTCACTTCTGTTTCTCTGAGGTAACAGGTTCTGGTATGAAAATCCTGGTGTTTTCACTCCAAGCCAACTGACACAAATCAAGCAGACTTCCCTTACACGAGTCATCTGTGAGAACAGCGACAACATTACCAGGGTGCAACCTGATGTCTTCAAGGTGGCTGAGTTCCCTCATGAATACATCAGTTGTGACGAAATTCCCAAAATGGACTTGAGAATGTGGCAAGATTGCTGTGAAGGTAATTCTTTTTATAGTCACTAGGGGGCTTTGCCCCCTGTTTACTTCGCTCGCCAACCCCTGTGTTTGGTTTTCCAGATACACACTTTTAAGATTTTTGTTTTCTTTGAATTGTTGCTATTTCATTAGTTTCACTTTTATTTCAGAACTTCTGTAAAAACAATATTTGGAATCTTTCATGTCTCAATATGCTGAATCTTTTAAATGAGGTCAGTGAGACATGTGTTTAATGACTTTGCACCATAATTCAGGATAGGTTTCTGTGTTTGGAATTTCAGCACAGACAAAACGATCAACATCATCAGCAGTTAATTTTTTTTGCAAAGTAACCAATAAATGCATGTGAGGTAAACCACGTTTTTGAAATTCTCTGACTTAAACTTCAAAGCCTTACAATATTTACATACTTCTGACATGTCCATATATTCGATCTCTAGTCGCCTTTTCGTTATTTCTCAGAGTAATAATTTCTCTTTGTTTGCGCGAATACGATGTTTACTTTCTTTGTTTTGACACTGTTGTTTTTTTCTGGTTTCATATTCTGTATCATCTTGATCTGTATGTGTTTTGCGCCTACGTTTTTTTTGAGTCGTTTGAATTCCAGTTTTCATTATCTCTAACCTACTCTGCATGTGTTTGGCCCCCTTGTTTTATAAACTCTTTATGACGTTTTACTTTGTTTTCTACTCTGTCTTTTATTTCTGACCTTACTTTGTCCTGCTCTTTTTTCAATGACACCTGGTCCGTGGTGATTATTTTCCCTTTTTTGAGTAATAATTTCCATTTGTTTGCGCTACTGCAATCTTGACTTTCTTTTTTTTATCCTTTCTAATTTTCCTACTTTCATAATCTTTAACTTTCTCCACATGTGTATCGTGCTAACTTTTTTTTTTTTTAGCCTTTCGAATTCCACTGCTTTCATAATCTCTAACCTGCTCTGCATGTGTATAGCGCCAACGTTTGTGAACGTCTTTATGAAGTTCTACTTTGTCTTTTACTCTGTCTTTTAATTCTGAGCCCGTTTGGATGGGCTTTGTTTCAATTCCACTTTTTACGGGCTGATAATTACGTTCCTTATTTTCTGAATTTGCACCTAGATTATTTTTACTTTTCTCTCCAACGCTTTTGAGTCTCTTTTCTCCGCACTGCTTTCTTCTTCGCTTAGTCGTCGACGTTTCATTTATAACGTATTGTCCTTTATATGCGCTGAGACCCTCGATCCGTGTGTGCTCAAATCCTTCACACGACTGAATGTTTTGCTGCCCGTTGTCTTATTTGATATTGATTGTAAGTAGGGTGTGTCTTCCAAGAATCTCATGTTCTACGTCATCGCAAGACGGTCCTGGGTCAATCTGTTTGCACAACGTCTCATGTTTAAGGTCCCCGCGAGACGCTCCATGGCCATTCTGTTTCTCTTCGCGGGTCTTTTAAGTGTCTTCCGTGATCTTAGCGTGAAGATCACATCTCAACGCCCTAGTGTTTCTCTCCAGGATTTTTTTTTATAATAGAGAGATTTATTTAAAACCTACACAAATGTCTTTTTTATTAGCATCAAAAATATTAATCTATGCTAAACATTTTATATAAACTATCAGTCAAGCAAATTACACCTTTTATTGGCTAACTAAAAAGACGCAAGCTTTCGAGGCATCTTGCCTGAAGAAGAGGCCTGAGCTGTCTTGAAAGCTTGCATATTGTAATCTTTTTAGTTAGCCAATAAAATGTGTCATTTTGCTTGAATTCTCATTGCATTCATAATGGCTACTACAGTACAACACCCTACTACTATAAGCTATCACAAACATATAGACATTTACCTGGAATATTAAAACTAATGTCAAATTACAGCAGCTCAAAATTGTCAGATTTAATTCTGTTTCAGTATATTTGCAGTATATACTCTTGAGCACTGGGAGGTCATGTGGACTCTACTGTGCATCTGGAATTTCTGCTAGCATGATGGGCTGTCTACGCCAGTTATTCCATATTTTAGATTTACAGATATTTATCATTCCTGTTCTAATACATAGGGAAAAAGAATATATAGTCTATGCAAGTTGATATTTTGAGCATTTTCAATTTTCACTTGCAAAATTTTATATTTGTAATTTTAACATTTGCTTTTTCCCCCCTTTATGTTTGTTGGAACGTTTGCAGGTTTAAATGATGTATATAGCAAAAAATACAATAAGCCAAAAGTCAATTTGCAGATATTACATTTTTCTTTGTGCACAAAACATTTCAATTAATGTTTCCAAGTGTGATTTTGAAATTAAATTTTTAAATTTATCAGTATTAATTCCAAACATTCCCTTCAAAATCAGTTTTGTTATTTTTTGACCATAATTGCTTACCTTATAGATTTTCTATTATTGTCTGGCAGAAAAATTTTACAGGAAGCATGTAGGGATGCTCCAATCAGGTCTTTTTATGACAGATACCGATCGCCAATTTCATGTTACTTAGATAAGTGGACTCCATTTTTTTTTCCTATATCCCTTTAAAAAACTTTTTACACTAAACTCCTGCACCACCAGACGCATATAAGACTTATAATCTATATTAAAGTGTTACCTTTGCTATTTTTATAATTAAACTATAGACCACAGGTGTAACTGTTCATCTTTTATTAAAATGAAATTCTGTAGGCTTATTGTTCAGTGACCATTAAAATAGTAAATAATAAATAAATATAGATATAAAAATATATAAATATAAAATACAATATCACACAATTAATATTTGGCAATCAAACACTGACTAAATGTAAATATACATGTACTTATAGGCTTTCATCATTTTCAGTCATTAATTGCACTGCAGCTTTTTTTACTGTTAAAGTATACATTTACTGTATTTAAAAAGGTGTGTGTTTTTTTAATCAGTGTATCAGCTAGACATTCATAATTCTTGAGGTGTAATTATAAAATATGTATTGCCATTTTAATTTTGTAGTACTTGATTCTTACTAAAACGTGTACTGTATGACACACAGAAATACATAGTAAACACAGTATGAATGTTTAAAAATAGCCGCATATGTATTAAATGGACATAAGATGTTTACCAAGAAGACACAAGACTAACATGTTTAACAAGTTTATAAGTAAAAGACACATTTTGCTATTAAGATAACATGCCTATCATTTACTAAGCAGCAATTTCAAATTCTTCATCTATTCTTTTTCAAATTAAAAATATAAGCTGCTGCACTTAAAATAATCTCACTGTACAAACTGAAACAGTGTCCTCTTTAATTTAAAGGAGAAAATAAAAAGGTCTGAATTAATTAAAGTAGTTTTTCTATCCCTTTGTCCAAAAGCATAGGACGACTTCTCCAATTCCGCTTTTTCAGTATATTATTCCACTTTTTTAACATAAAGGCTAAACTATCTGATAAAACAAGTCTTGATTGCTCCTTGTTTACACAGCAGGGTGTTTGCTGCCAAAAAAAAAAAAGAATATAGGCAGTCCCCGGGTTACGTACAAGATAGGGACTGTAGGTTTGAACTTAAGTTGAATTTGTATATAAGTTGGAACAGGTACATTATTTTAATAATTGCTGTTGTTGACCGACTGTAACCAAGTGCTCTACCAATGAATGATGGAGTTTCACCTCTTTCTGACCTTTTTATTATTTCTACTTATTTTCAATGGTGATGGTTTTTCTCTTCTTTACTGTATCACCAGCACTTGCATCAGATTTGTGTTTCAGAGACATTCTTGAAGGGTGAAGGCAAAAGGTTAAGATGAGCTCTTCGGCACAGCACTGTACACGCTATCACAGCAGGAAGGCACCCGTCATCAGCACGTCTGATGTACTGAATGAGAGACAACTTCCTGCTATGTGCGTAACAGTACAAGCAGTCTTGCTATTGAGAATGAATGGGGCGGCAAAGGGCGGTTCACCATTCGCCCACCACACAGTCACCTCCACTGCAGTATGCTGCCTGCAGCGTCCGCCCACCGAGAACGAACACGTGAAATGGCCCCCTCTGCTCCATCAAGCCTCCATCCTGCACACGAGCGATAGCTGTGGCCCCGGTGACTATGGACCATGGGTCACCGCTTGCCGCTGGAAGCCGCCCGAGGGACACTACACTGCACGAGCAACAAAATTGCCCCCCTCCAGCCTCCATCCAGCCACCACTTGTAGCGTCCCCAGGCCAAATATGACGGAGCAGCAGTTACTGAGGCGCATGAATCGCAGCTGTGGCCCCGTTTGTAAGTTGTAGGTCGGATGTCCGTAACCTGGGACTACCTGTACCTTACGTAAAGGAGCACTGCAACTAAATTTCTGTAAATCTTACAAATTCAAGGGCTGAAAAGATTGGATTTTATGATCTGACAATTTACCTATCAACGATTTAATCATTTTTAGTAAAAATCAGCTTATTTAGATTGGTGGCCGATAGAAGCATGATGTTACCTCCAAGTCTCTCACATTTTGCTGCCTTCGCATTTGAGTCCTACAACAGCAAAGTATGGAAGGTGGAATGGATGTCTAAAATTAGGCAAAAGGTTATTTCTGTTGAAAGTCAAACTTTACTTTCATGTTCAGTCCCAATAAAGAATCAAGTAACAACAAATTATTCATGCTAAAATTAGTTTTTATAAAATCACTTAGATTCTTTATTTACTGTAGGTAATTGATATTTTGTAATTTTATTAATAACCTTTGTTCAGATCTACTATATAATAAAACACTAAGGTCTGGATGTGATTCCAGTCCCTTATAGTTGCAGAATTTTTCATTATGGCTTTGGTGTGATTGGTCAGTTTGACTTTGGAAGTGCAAGTGTTAGACTTACAAATGGCAGAAACAGCTTAGGAGACACAATGAGAGAGTTATCTTCAAAAACGAGAAGTATAAAAGCAAACAGCAGGTGAGAAAGGCATTTTGAAAATAACAACAGAATCTGATAGGAGGACTTTACGGGACCACGCTTAAGAGAGAAAGTGCCAGTGAAGAGACATTCACACACATGTGAACGAAGAGGAAAGGTTAATGTAAGGCAAGAGATAGCAAATATTTTTTAATTATTCTTTATCAGGTTGCTTGTTTAGTAAAATATAATACGCTTGACTTTCCCCAATATTCACATTTCTTAGTTACAGAGTTGTTAAAGACATTTATGGGTGTTAATGCAAGACAAACAGCTAATATGTGGTATATCCACCACCATAGTAATCAGGGAGCTCATTCAACTTACTAAAGAATACAGACTCAAAACAAATCCCAGATATGCACTTTACCCTGTGTGGCGGTCAGCTGGGGGCTTATGCCCAGCCAGGATGCCTGGAAGGGCCGGCAGAAGGATTATACCTCCACTGGGCCATGAGAGGGCAGCTGCCTTAGTCTGTATGGGGGCCACGGGAACCAAACATGGAAGCTCAACCTTACTGGGGCCCGTGGCCACCACAAGGGGGCACCCAGATCATTGAGGAGCCCTGGATGTCAGCACATCCGCCACACCCAGAAGTACTGCCAGAAGGAATACCAGGGACATCCGGAGTGCTACTGGGTGCTCACGTGGCACTTCCGACACACCAGGAAGTGCCGCAGAAAGATCATCAGAGCGTACCTGGAGCACATCCGGGTAAATATAAAAGAGGCCGCCTTCCTCCAGTTGGGAGCCGGAGTTGGGAGGAAGAGGACAAAGCTTGGGAGAGTGGAGCAGAGGCGGTGAAGTAAGGACCATTGAGAGGCCCGGACTTTAGATAGGTGTTTGGTGCAGGTGGCATTGTGTTGTGTGCGGGACAATTCTGTAAATAAACTGGGTGTAGTTTGGAATTGCCATTGTCTGTCTGTTGATGTCCGGGCTGGTTTACCACACCTGTAACTGATGCAGAAACACATGAAATTACAGGATTTTGTTTTTCAAGAACTACAAAAGCTTCTGTTTTTATTTAAGTTTTGTTCATTTCTGGGTTCACTACACAATGTGTAGAAGTAGTGGGAGCTCCAGTAAAGTCAAGCTATTTTCCACATGCAAGTAACTAGTGGCCACAGTTTGCAGAATATGGTACTAAAGACCTCTTCTCAACTGGTCGAGCAGCCCAGCCTGGGTTCTGAAAATAAAGAGGATAAAGGATAGATGAGTATCAATGACACCAAGAGGGTGCTGTCACCTATAGTTCTCTTTACTTTTAAGGTTCTCCCCAACCCTAAAAGTGATTCCCTAAAGAATCCTGGAAGTGAACCTTTTATGGAAAGTATAAGGGTCACCTCTGCCTAATCTCCAGAAAGAGGAAGGAGAAAAAGGAACAAATAGAAACAAAGAGTAGGACATCTAAGAGGTAAGAAAATCCTTGAGTGAAAACCAGGTTATTTGCAAACACCCTTGCATCTGCTGGAGTTCAGCCCAGATACAGCAGACAGGTGTTAATGTTTTATTCAGTATGTCTTTTTTGTTTACCCCCAGCACATTATCCTTCCTTGTAGTGTTTAATTAAATAAAATGCCTTCAGTAATGGAAACCACATGAATTGTCGTATCCATGTCAAGTCAAGGGGTACAGTCAGCCAAAATATTTTTCATTCATTCAAGAGATTCAAATAAACATTATTTTTCAAACAGCAGACATTTAAAGCAGTAACATGTGAAAGTAATATTCAAGTCTGACAAAATGTGTTAGTTTTACTGCCTTTGCTTACAGTTTAGCAATTATAATGTAACATCTGTGCAGTGGTACCTACATTACCAACCACTCTTTTTTAACATAAGTTATATTAATAAATAATGATCCAGTGCCAAAGCTAAACATTGTTGTCCAACAATGGAAATGTCTTAATGAGTTATTGTTTAGAGAAAAAAATGGCAAATGGCACAAGACAACAGAAATGAACTACTCCATCAAATAAATGAATTTGTGTCTCTTTACTATACTAGAAGAGTGATGCTGCATCTGTTGATCTCTCATGTTTTTATTGAGCATTCCACATGAAAACTAAATGGATTTGGACTCAGAAATTATAGATAAAGGTTTTAAGAAATTGACTTGCGATTGCTTTTCCTTCTGATACACTGGGTTGCATCCACAGGTGTGTATTAGATCAACAACTACTATTCTTGGCCTGGAGGGAGTGATTTGGGTGTTTGTGTGAATGCGCTCTGAGATGAACTGTTGACCTGTCCAGGGATGATTCCTGTCCTGATCCTAATGCATAGGGATAGGTGACAGCATCCAGTGACCCTGTATTGCGATGAGCAGATTAGATGATAGATAAATGTGTAGGCTGAAGTTCCCTGCTGACTACTGTGCTCATTTAATCTGAGTAGCCATTTGTTTTAGAAAAAAAGAAATCTAAGAATTATACCATGTTACTGAATTTTAAGCTGTGTCTTCAATATTTCCACAGAGCAATAAGCTGTGATGTGCATTCTGAGAGAATATTTAATATTGCATTTGTTTTTGTTTCTCAAAGCACTTTGTTCTTTATCCTGAAAGATAAAATGCAATCTGTTTCATGTGATATTCCCATTCATCAGGGTAATAAACATACTGAGTAAGTCTGAACATTTCAAGATATTATTATGTCTAGCATTTGCAGATTGCCTTTAAAATGAAGGAATATCCGTGTTTTGTTACTCAGACATGTCAAAAATTCTTTTGTTATTACCTACTTAAAGGAAAATGTACATCAAAATAAAAAAGCAGTGCCTTATTTTAACTGCTTTGTTTAACTACAAAAACAAAAAAGAGAATAAAAACAAGTTTCTACTAAACTGGCCTATGGAAAAGTTTTCAAAATGTAATGATTAAAGAAAAGATAATTATGTATAAAATTTTATGGATTTTTATAATCTAACGTAATGAAAGGATGTAACTTCAAAATGCTGGAGGGGATTTACTTCAGGAATGCTGCACCATTTAATTTCTCATATTTCTTTTTTACTTTAGGCATTCTTTTAATAATGGGTTTCAATCAGCCTTCCATCTACTTTAACCTCTTAGCATGTCAGCAAACTAAGACATGCATTGTTTGGCAGACATATATTGGAAAGTTTAAATCATCCGATTTGAATTCTCAGCACACTGTAAATAATGAAAAGCTATAAACAGAACAATGCTACTTTTATCTTTGTAAGTTATTGCTTTCCAGGATCTGTAAATATGTTTTATGTTTATAGATTTAAATGCACATTTTGTATATTAGTTTACCTTACAGTTTTTTTTTCAGATATGCTGATAGCTGTATTCTGATTTTAGATTGCAGAACTAAAGGACAGTTTAATGCCCTCTCTTATCATTTCCGTGGGAGACGTTCTGTAGAACACAGTTTTCTTGAAGAGGCTCCAGTTAAAGTGAATATGTTTTCTAGGTAAGTGGTTTGTGTGCTTTAGGTGTATTAGATGGGATACCTAAAATGTATTGGGGTCATTTTACAATATGTGTTTATTCATGTACTGTATATGATTGGGAAGGCACATGTGAAAAATAAGTGTGCAAAGTTTCGAATTTATTTAAAAAAAATGTATTTGAAAACAATTATTAAATCAACATAAGAAACTGAAGATACTGTGGTAATAATGCTGAAAACGCTAATTCCATTCTGACCTCCTTGTTACACATGTCTCTATGAACTGTTTCGTAATGTGTAAGGAGCTAGTTTTTTACATCTGTCTTGGCTAGTAGTGGCTGTCACATGTTTTCAGTTTATTTAAGTGGTGTGACAGCTCTTATTGTCTTGGCTCTGCAAGAGTAAATTCACCTACGGTACAAAATTCAGCTAGTCAAAATCAGTTGCAATTATTGTTTTTCCTTTAGTTAAGCCTTGTCATTTGGTATGAAATGTACATTTCTGTGTCATAGATTATAGGAAATGTAGTAAATTAGGTATAATTATAGAGTACTTTCTGTCCTCGAAAGAGATGCCAAATCACTCTACATCTTAAGTTATGTTCTACTTAGCAGTATTTGTAAAGCCTAACTTGAAATTTAATATTTCATTAACCCATAGTTTCATACATTTCTTAAACAAAACGTAGCAAAATTATTATTTATGGTATTGGGATTGGATTTTTTTGTTATATGAAGAAAAATGTTTAATATTTTGTATGATGTTTCATATTTCTTATAATTTATTTGCATTAGAAATGAAAAATGTTTTATCACTAGGAAAGCAAAGTAATTGAAAAGCTTCCTTTATTACCTACTGTATGCTTGGGGTAGTATTTTAACAAAATATACATATTTCACTTTTATAATTTTGTATTTATTCATTTTAGGAACACTTTGATTGTGTGTTTTACATTAATATTTTCTTTTTGGGTGTATGATTTAATATGATTATAAGTACAGTATGGAAATCATTGTTTTGTGTCAAACTGAATAATCTTACATTTAAATTGTCTTAACACTAGTATCTTTTTTTGTGAAATATGGATTTCACTAATAAGGTATTACAATGCATTTAAGAGAAAAGGGATATATACTTGTATTACAAATTGGAACCTGCTTTAGTCAAAGAGAAGCGTCACCTTTTTCACCAACCTTTTTTGGCCATTTTGTTTTTTAATACTTTGTACCTTTTTGACAAAGGTCCGGTGAAGAGAAATGTACAAATTACCCGACTGGTTGTCATTATTTTAACAGTATATTGAAGATCAGCACTACATTTTCAATGATTGCTTTTATATGTCAGTGGCATAAAAAAAGACCTCCTTCTTGGCAGAGTAAGTGTCTCATATCCACTTCTGTTAATGTTTTTAATTTTCACAAAATTACAGTACAACAGGATACGTCCATTCCTATTGCTGATACTTCTTCACAGCCTTAACTTTGAACTACTGAAATAATTTATGACAAAACGTTGGGCTTATACATGATATAAGGGCTTTTTGCAGGCACACAAAGAAGCGTGATGTGAGATGGATTTCAACACTGAATAACTTTACATTGAGAGTGGATATAGCGCAAGGGCTTTTACAGATATCAACATTTTTTATTTTTAATTTTCTTGCTTTGTAGTCATTCTGGTCTGTGCCTGTATATATATTTTTTATTTACTTATCTATCTATTTATTTAAAGAGCTCCTGTAAAAAGCCAAATTTCCTCCTGGGGACAAATAAAATTCTGCCTGTCTATCTATCAGTTATAACATGTATAGTATACTGCTGTTTAGTTTATGCATGCCTAACAAAAAGCATAAAAGATTTATACAGACCTATACAAGAAAGCAAAAAGAAAGAGACCTATAGCCTGTGCCACCTTGGTCCAGCGCTAGACTGATAATCATGTTTATATCCTAATACAAGAAGAGGAAAAAAAATGGCTTAAGAATTTTCAGTCTGACCTGATGACTTACAATGCAGAATAATGCCCAGTATCCTATATCTGCTTAAAAGTGTTTGTGCAGGAGCTTCACTTGAACACCACCCTGATTGAAAAGAAACACTGCACAGACTAACCATTACTATTGTGCATGTGTTGGACTCAGTCATTAAACAGTTTTTTCAAAAACTGACATTAAAAGCAGTTTATTAACCAGAAGCAGATTATATACAGTACACTTTAATTTAAAAAAATAATTCCCAGATCAGTAATAGTACACATCTTTTACTGCTGTCCAGTTTTTCTTTTGATAGTAATAACTGAAGAAAAGGTGTAAAAAATGGCCATATCATTAAACTATTTTCAGAATAACGACACCCGTTTTTCAGTTTCACTGCTAGTAATGAGTTAGATTTTATGCGGCACATCCACCACCAAATAGCGATACACTACCGGTGTTTGTGGTCCACTAAAAATGTCTCTTATCCTTCTGAAAATAAGTCCAGCCAGCTTCCTGTAGTATTAATAGAACCATTGTCTATTCACAGTTCTTCATTTCTGCCAAACTCCATGTTCCATTCCTTAACACACCGTCATTATTCACATTTTCCAGGTGCATGTTTTTAATGTCGTTTATATAAATGAAAGGGTATTTTGAAAAAAACTTACATTATTGCACATATTTAAAATATAGCTATACCCACTGGAACATTTTAAAGTTTAAAGGTTAATTTTATTTTGCCTTGCTAGTTTTTTGGTATATGAAATTTTATTAAGCATTCTGATTATCTGTTTAATTGATGAATTATTATTGTATTGCAAATGCTGACTACCATCACAAAACATTATGTAAAATTTTATTCATAAAGTATACAAGGAGGAGAAAATGTGTTTAGCATAGTGTAATCACAATTAAATGTGAATCAAGCAGGACACCTATAGATTTAGATGAAAGCGTCTCTACTACATCACCAGCTTTCTGTACGTGTTTTATTCCTACCACTTCAACTGATATTGCCATCTCTGACCATCAATGTGATGTGTCTATAAGTGATGATCAACTGAGGGGGCTACACAGAGGAAAATTTCCAGGACTGGTTGAAGTTACTCCTCAATTACTGAAGGCCAGTATTGACCAAATTTGTGGAAACCTCTGCTACCCTGAACTGTGTTTAACGGGTGGGTAGATATTCTTCATACGGTACTACTAATTTGCAGGGAAAAGATAACTTTCATAAACATAAACGATATTTAATGTGATTTGTTTAACATGATAAAGATAATTCTTGCTTTTATGTTTTGTCAGAATGTTTTTATGAAATATTTTGGAATGGAAATTTGTTACAGGTGGTTTAAAGCCCCCATTAGGTACACTTTTTATATTGTTTATGGCGTGGACTAGTGGTAACTAGGGTATAGCATTTATATTGCTGTTCTTTAATACATAAATCAAAAATGTAATTTTTATTTCTACAGTTCAAACACAAGTGACATAAACACAATCAGGAATGAATCACTGTCTGAAAATCCAATAAAAACCAAGACTGGAAATGACTTTAATGATTTTCAAGAATTTGTACTAGAAATGCAGAAGACTATAACCAGTCTTCGAAAGCAAGTGAGTTTTACATTGTTATATTATTATTATTATATTACAAAAACACCCACTTTTGGTTTTCCAGACAAATTTAGCGTTTTATTCTTTATTCCTAAAAAAATATATTATTGTAAAATAATGTATTTCACAAATTATATCCTTTTTATTCTTTATGAAGAATGATCACTATGATAAAACAATTTCTGAACTTTCTTCTTTTGTCTTGGTTGTTATTACATCTGTTTCATGGCTTCCTGTCGTACATTGGTCAATAATGACTTGCATTTATTATGTCTGCTTGGAAGAAGTTTGTTTTGTCCAATGTAGTGAATACAGTATCAACTGAAATTAAATTCACAATCATTCCAACAAGATGATTGTCATCCTTATATTTTTATATGTATCAGGAGAAAGCTGCTATAAAAATGTCAAAAACTGAAACTTTAAATTGGAATGAATCTCTTTTATTTGTTATACCAGTTCCTAATATAGACTTTAACTTATAACAAAGTAGAACTCATTTCAGATTCCTAAAGTAATTCTTTGGAATTCATTTGGAGGCTCTTAATCTTTTTGGCTGGTTTTTGCCATTAAAGAAAAGCGATTATGACAATATTGGAAAGAAAGTAAAAAGCAGATATCAAACTGGCAGTAGAAGCATAAAGTAATTTTATTTGTTTTTCAAATATTCAGATGCTCTCATTTTTTAATTATAAAGAAGACAAGTATAATATTAATTCTGGGTGGTCTTATTCTAGTATTCTTCTATTATGTACCATATTCAAGCATTTCGCAAAGAAAATATAATTTGAGGTGCATGCCTAGAGTGACATTTGCAAGGAGATCTTACTTGCACAATGGTTTTCTAGTCCATTTGAAAGAAAGTTTTTATATTATAGCTTCACAGAAACCATAAATATTACTTTTTTTTACCATATATCCTAATGCAGGATGAAATTCTTAGTAGCAGAGGGTAGTTAATTCTCACACCTTTAACATGGAAAAAGTTAGTGTGTTGTTTACTTTTCTAATTCTTTTGTTTCTCATACATTTCGACCAGATTAAGAAACTTGAAACTCGTTTGAGTAAAACTGACTGCACTGATGAGAGTGGGAGAGAGCGTGCTAACACAGAAAAATGGAAAAAGGACTCTTGTACCACATGTGAATGCAGAGTGAGTAAAAAATCTGACCCAGCATAAACATCTGAAACACTTGATAGAGAATTTTATTCTATGTAATTATTCTATGTAATTTTACTTAATAAATTTAGTAATAACTAGTGGACGTACCTGGTGTTGCCCATGTATACCTGTATTTGTACAGTGGGTTAAGGTAAGAAAACAAATGTTTATGTGTTTTGTAAATGTTGACCCTTTGTCATTGCTAGTTGAAATGCAGGTGTACCCTTCATCTACACTTGCACTTCTGATAACCATCAGTTTCTTTGCTATCATAAGTTGAGAATTTTTTTTTGTGTGTGACTGGATTTCATAGTTGCTATAACTCCTTGTTGGGTTGGAACAATGAATGCTACTTTTGTTTAATCCTACATCAGTACTCTGGATGGCTTGAAGAATAATTTAATCCATGGATTGTGGAAAGCATCTACAGTATAAGGGCCGGGAGGACTGGGGTCCATAGACATCACTGAAGCCATTACCAGTGGCCTTATTCAGTAATGTTATAAAGATAATTCAAAGTTGATTTGTTCAATGATATGATTTAAGATTGCTACAAATCAAGATGCTATATTGGCATCAAAGCCTACAATTACAATTGCCTCATCATAAAATGAACTTGAAGAAATAATTTACCATCAAGAAAAAGTAAAAGTTAATAATGCAATTTTAGTTGTTCTCTTTCAACCATATGCTGAACAGTGACTTGGCATGTATATTGCATTAAATTCTGTTTTATTATAACTTATTTCTATTGCACGTAGTGATGTTATGAATTTGCACAATATTATTGACTTTTTCAATGTAGTGTCATCAGTTTATTTCAGTGTTATTGTCACCTGTACACAGTGCAGTGAAATCTCTGTCTTCACATTTGACCAACACGAAGCAGGCCACCACGGTTTTTATCTGGCAGATCGACATTAAATTGGTTATGTATAAAATAACATCACAAAATCATAGGTAGTAATGACAGAAACAGTTGAGTTTCCTTTCACAAAATTAATGCCAAACTTCAGTTCATATGCAATTTCACAAACATGAAACTTATTAAAAACGGTGTTTTAGTTAAAAAAAAAAAATTTGTCAGGGTTGAATGACAGGAAAATTTCCTCCTAAAGGTTTTGGCAATAATGTATACCTCTTTCCATCACTGTATATTTCAGAAAAGGGTTCAAATGAAAATAAACAGTGAAAAATTGTCTTTTGAAAATTCCACATAGCTAATCACAACCCACAATGAGACAAATAATGACCTTTTAGACAAAAATGTAGTATAGCAAGAAAATTAAATTCTTATCTGTATAATTAAAAAAGAGCAATATCTGCAGCCCCCCTTCCCATGGGCTCACCACCTATGGGAGGGGCCAAGGAGGTCGGGTGCAGTGTGAGTTGGGTGGTGGCCGAAGGCGGGGACCTTGGCGGTCCGATCCTCGGCTACAGAAGCTGGCTCTTGGGACGTGGAATGTCACCTCTCTGAAGGAGAAGGAGCCTGAGTTAGTGCGTGAGGTCAAGAGGTTCCGGCTAGATATAGTCGGGCTCACCTCGACGCACAGCTTGGACTCTGGAACCAATCTCCTTGAGGGGGGCTGGACTCTCTACCACTCTGGAGTTGCCCCCGGTGAGAGGCGCCGATCGGGTGTGGGCATACTTATTTCCCCCCGACTTGGAGACAGTACATTGGGGTTTACCCCGGTGGACGAGAGGGTAGCCTCCCTCCGCCTTCAGGTGGGGGGACGGGTCCTAACTGTTGTTTGTGCGTATGCGCCGAACAGCAGTCTGGAGTACCCACCCTTTTTGGAGTCCCTGGAGGGGGTGCTAGAGGGCATACCTTCTGGGGACTCCCTCGTACTGCTGGGAGACTTCAATGCTCATGTGGGCAATGACAGTGAGACCTGGAAGGGCGTGATTGGGAGGAATGGCCCCCTTGATCTAAACCCGAGCGGTGTTTTGTTATTGGACTTCTGTGCTCGTCACGGATTTCCATAAGGAACACCATGTTTAAGCATAGGGGTGTTCATATGTACACTTGGCACCAGGACACTCTAGGACTCAGTTTGATGATCGACTTTGTGGTTGTGTTGTTGGACTTGTGGCCACATGTCTTGGACATTCGGGTGAAGAGAGGGGCGGAGCTGTCAACTGATCACCACCTGGTGGTGAGTTGGCTTCGATGGTGGGGGAGGATGCCAGTCAGGCCCGGTAGACCCAAACATGTTGTGCGGGTCTGCTGGGAATGTCTGGCAGAGTCCCCTGTCAGAAGTAGCTTCAACTCCCACCTCCGGCAGAACTTCGACCACGTCCCGAGGGAGGTGGGGGACATTGAGTCCGAATGGGCCATGTTCCGTGCCTCTATTGTTGAGGCGGCTGACCGGAGCTGTGGCCGGTGCCTGTCGGGGCGGCAATCCCCGAACCCGGTGGTTGGACACCGGCGGTGAGGGATGCCGTCAAGCTGAAGAAGGAGTCCTACCGGACCCTTGTGTCCTGTGGGACTCTGGAGGCAGCTAATAGGTACCAACAGGCCAAGCGGAATGCGGCTTCAGTGGTTGCTGAGGCAAAAACTCGGGCATGGGAGGAGTTTGGGGAGGCCATGGAGAACGACTTTCGGACGGCTTCAAGAAGATTTTGGTCCACCGTCCGGCGTCTCAGGAGGGGGAAGCAGGGCAGTGTCATGGTGGGGATGGTGCGCTGCTGACCTTGACTCGGGACATTGTGGGTCGGTCGTGGGAGTACTTCGAAGACCTCCTCAATCCCACCAACATGCCTTCCAATGAGGAAGCAGAGCCTGGGGACTCGGGGGTGGGCTCCCCCATCTCTGGGACTGAGGTCACCGAGGTGGTCAAAAAACTCCTTGGTGGCAGGGCCCCGGAGATGGATGAGATACGCCCGGAGTTCCTCAAGGCTCTGGATGTTATAGGACTGTCTTGGTTAACACGTCTCTGCAACATTGCATGGACATTGGGGACAGTGCCTCTGGATTGGCAGGCCGGGTGGTGGTCCCCCTCTTTAAGAAGGGGGACCGGAGGGTGTGTTCCAACTATAGAGGGATCACACTCCTCAGCCTCCCTGGAAAAGTCTATTCGGGGGTTCTGGAGAGGAGGGTCCATCGGATAGTCGAACCTCGGATTCAGGAGGAACAGTGTGGTTTTCGTCCTGTTCGCGGAACAGTGGACCAGCTCTACACCCTTAGCAGAGTCCTGGAAGGTGCATGGGAGTTTGCCCAACCAGTCTACATGTATTTTGTGGACTTTGAAAAGGCGTTCGACCGTGTCCCTCGGGGAATCCTGTGGGGGGTGCTCCGGGAGTATGGGGTACCGGACCCCCTGATAAGGGCTGTTCGGTCCCTGTACAACCGGTGTCAGAGCTTGGTCAGCATTGCCAGCAGTAAGTTGAACCCGTTTCCAGTGAGAGTTGGACTCTGCCAGGGCTGCCCTTTGTCACTGATTCTGTTCATAACTTTTATGGACAGCATTTCTAGGCGCAGCCAGGGTGTTGAGGGGGTCCGGTTTGGTGGACTCAGGATTGCGTCACTGCTTTTTGCAGATGATGTTGTCCTGTTTGCTTCATCAGGCCGGGATCTTCAGCTCTCTCTGAATCGGTTCTCAGCTGAGTGTGAAGCAGCTGGGATTGGAATCAGCACCTCCAAATCCGAGACCATGGTCCTCAGCCGGAAAAGGGTGGAGTGCCCTCTCAGGGTTGGAGGCGAGATCCAACCCTGAGTTCAAGTATCTCGGGGTCTTGTTCACGAGTGAGGGAAGAATGGAGCGTGTGATCGACAGGCGGATCGGTGCGGCATCCGCAGGGTGTCTGGGCTTTCCCTTAAAGATAGGGTGAGAAGCTGGGAGGGGCTCCGAGTAGAACCACTGCTCCTTCGCATCGAGAAGAGTCAGATGAGGTGGCTCAGGCATCTGATCAGGATGCCTCCTGGACGCCTCCCTGGTGAGGTGTTCCGGGCACATCCAACCAGGAGGAGGCCCCAGAGAAGACCCACGGCATGCTGGAGGGACTATGTCTCCTGGCTGGCCTGGGAACACCTTGGGATTCTCCCAGAAGAGCTAGAAGAAGTGGCCAAGGAGAGGGAAGTCTTGGCATCTCAGCTCAAGCTGCTGCCCCCGCGACCTGACCTCAGATAAGCGGAAGAAGATGGATGGATGGATGGAATATCTGCAGTCTTAGATCAGATCTGCTTTGGCCAGCAGAAAATTTTGTATACAAAGATAGCATTGTCCTCACACAAGCCCCAGCACACTCCTGCTGTAGTCCCCATGTCAACTCTAGTTTTTATGTTGCCCCCCACAATACAACTGCTCTTCCCGATACGCCGTATACCTTATATTATAAGTTGTACCAATCACAATGCACATGCAAAATTTTGTGAAAATCAGTTCAGATGCTTTTATCCAAAGTGACTTACAAAAGAGGTAAACAATCAAGTAACATTAGGCTAGGGCCTGTTTGTTCAGCAAGTGTAACAGAATAGATAACATGGTTGCCACAAGTGAGATGTAATATCTCATGCATTTACAATCATAGATTACAATCAATAAAGCAATTAAAATTAACCAAATAACCAAGAATATAAAGTATTGCAGCGCAAAGTTTTTTTTTTCTTTTCAATTAGACAGGTAATCACAGAACAGATGGGTCTTCAATCGCTTCTTAAATACATTAAAAGAGTTAGCAATATTTGGAGGTAGGCAGCCCATTCCACCAACTCCGTACCACTCAGGAAAATTGTCTGGATTGAGACTTGATGCCACGTAGAGGTGGCATCACAAGACGCTCTTCTGTGGCAGACCTGTGTGGGTGAGAAGGAATATAGCACTTCACCAGTGTCTCCATATACTCAGGTGCTGATCCATTGACTACTCTGTAGACTAACATCAGGGATTTGAACTTAATGTGTGCTGCTACAGGGAGCCAATGTAGCAACCTGGAGAGAGGAATGACATGTGCCCATCTCAGCTGGATAAATACAAGACTGGCTGCTGCATTCTGGATCATCTGCAGCGGCTTGATAACACATGTGGGTACTCGTGCCAGAAGCATGTTGCAGTAGTCCAGACATGACGAGATCAAAGCATGGAGAAGTTGTGCTGCATACACTGTCAGAATGGGTCTGATCTTGCATATGTTGTACAGCACAAACCTGCAAGAACACGAAACAGTAGGAATGTGGTCAGAAAATATATAGCTGCTCATGAATCACCACCCTAAGGTTGCAAACTGACCTTGCGGGTGTTAGCAACAGTGAGCCAAGCTGTACAGAGTTGAGGAGTTGGACAGTCTGGCTAGCCAAGATCACAAGAAGCTTGGTTTTTGCCAGGTTGAGCTGAAGGTGGTAGTCCTTCATCCAGGTTGAAATATCAGTAGGACATACAGAGACTCTAGCTGATACCGTATTGTCCTCTGGAGGGGGGAACAACAGGTACAGCTGTTTATCATCGGCATAACACTGATAAAAGAACCTATGCGATTGGATGATGGAGCCCAGTGAGGTGGTGTACAGAGAGAAAAGTAGAGGACCCAGCACCGATCCTGAGGGTACACCAGTGCATGACAACTCTACTTACCAAAACATAGGATCTGCCCAAGATGCAGGACTCAAACCATCTGAGAGCAGTCCCAGTGATGCCAAAGCCAGAGAGGGTGGCAAAAAGGTTGTTGTGGTTGACCATGTCAAAGGCAGAAGAGAGATCTAGGAGAATCGGCATTGATGACAAGTTGGTAGCTCTAGCATGGTGTAGCTGGCTGACCACAGTCAGTAGACCCATCTTCAAGTGGTTCCACTTCAAGCCAGACTGGTTGGTATCAACTTACAAAAGAGGTCAACATAATCAAGTAACATCTCTCTGGGGACTGTTCGGGAACAAGTGTAAAAGGACAAAGGTACAGAATTGATCATCACAAGTGAAGGGCCCAGAACAAAATACAAGTGAGTTATGAAAGAGAGAGAGGTTAGGAGCATGCGAGTTACAAGTCACAAATTTACAAAAACTAAGAGCCAGTATCAGTTAGACAGAAATTCAGTAAACAAGAAATACTTCTTGAACACACTGAGAGGGTCATAGTTTCAAATGGAAATGCATAGTTTCAAATGGAAATGGACAGCTCATTCCACCAGCCAGGAAGAGATTTGATACCATCTCAGAGGTGGCAAACAAACAGACATACAAACGGGCAATCAAACAGCTTACGATGTTATTTATATAGATTTGGTAACATTCATGTTATTTTATAGCACTGTCACTTGCTATATATGGAGTTTCTTAAGTGCAAATGATAGAAGCATATACACTTTCATCTTTCTTTAAACCACTCAAACCATTTTGTGGAGATCTGTAGCCTAGCCAGACAAACCAGTTCATCGCAAGGCACACACAAACATTATCTCACAAGTATTCAAGCTGAGGTAGTTTAGAGTTTTCACACAATTAGACAACATGTCTTTCAACTGCAGGCAAACATGTCAAACCTGTAGAGGAGATTTGATTTAACACAAAGGGTAGCTTCAGTAATGAGGCAACAACCCAATCCACTGCCTCGTCATACAACCCTCATCTCAGTGTATATAAAGCCAAATAAAGTACATGTCTTTCAGACATAACAAGAAGAGCATGGAGGCACCACCAGGAGAGAGGATTTCAATCAAAGAAAGAACGCAAACAATAGATGTTCCTGTTCCTACTGATATACATTTCCTGAAACCTTTCACTCTTTATTTGACAAATGTAGCAGTAACTACTTTTTGATATTCCTTTACATACTAAACCTTAATTTTCTAGGACATTCACCTAATATCTCTTTTTTAGACTAATCAAAAAAAATGGAAAAGCATTAGCTGAAATACGGGTCCAGCACAGAAATTCTCAAGACATTTTTTGACTTTAAAGTATACTGGCATAAATTTGAAGGGAACTGTCTACTTACATGAAGTTTAGAAAAAAATGGATGCATTTAAAACTGTATAAGAAGGTTTTTACACCAGTCTAAATGAGTCATTGGGAAAAGAAGGTTTAGCAGTTTAGCACTATTTTTATATTTCTTGGCTGGCCTTGGCACATCTATGAATTACCAAGGAAAAGCTGGCTAAAGTTGCTAAACACAGAAATGTCTGCTCTGTCCTGCTCACCATGTTGCAACAACAGGGCTCATAATAAAATCCAGCTCAAAAATGAAGTGAAAATGAGTTGCATACTAAATATAGGTGTGACCGTTTTTAAATTGTAATGCCGTATTTATATGTTTTATACTAATATTTATGTCTTCGTTAATGAAACCTAATGAAGTTTACATGAAAGCTGGGTGCTTTATTCATCGTTAAATTGCAAGAAACTTCTAACAATAAAAAAGTAATGGTGTAAAAAAGAGAATGAAAAATGAATTAAAATGAGCACATTCCTGTGTGACTAAAACTATGACAGTACATTGTACCTTTTGAGAAACAATAAGATATGGTAACACAGATAAAAAATGTGAGGTTTGTAAAACTGATAAAAGTTGCCGAAAAGGCAATTGTGACAAATCACTGTAGGGTTTGAATTTTTCAGCAAGCGATATCTGAGTATCCCATCCATCCATCCATTATACAACCTGCTATATCCTAACACATGGTCACAGGGGTCTTCTGGAGCCAATCCCAGCCAAAACAGGGCACAAGGCAGGAACAAACCCTGGGCAGGATGCCAGCCCAATGCAGTCTGAGTATCCCACCTATTTGTTAAAAATTCAGCGTGGTTTAACTTAATAAAGCAGAAAAATCCCACAGCACTTTCAAAGCAAAAAAAGATCATCTTTGTCACTATCATACCATTATAGAGAGTGTTGTAAAATAAAAATACATGATGTATGCATGCTTGGAGAGTGTGATGTTCTGACCGGTCATCTGACAGACGAGTGAGCTGAGCAAGTGGTGAGATTATTCACTTTTTAATACAGTGTCATACATAGCCACTGTAAAGACACAGAACCTCCATGTTTATCCTTGGATTTTATGAATATGGCTACAATTGTACATTCAAACATCCATTTTCAGACTGAGATTTTTACTTTTTCAGTCACTGGAAGTCAGTGCTTATTCCTGTTCCACGAAGCTCAACCAAAGATCCAACCTTGGATGGGGACACCAACCTCACACACATCTGACTACACATCTATCTAAAGTATATTTAGTACTTTGAAACTTCTGCTTTGGCTAGATATTTATTAATGTTTTGAAGGACAAGGCAAATTTTTTCAGTCATACTATATATGATGCGTTAAAGGATAAGTTTGATATTTTTCATATCAAACTTATTTCTTCACAAACACAGCATAAGTGCATTTGCCATGTGAAGTTTGTCCCAAAGTTAAGCGCATTCCATAGGTTAAAAAAAACTACCTTGTACACACTGATGCTTAACATGAGGAATAGAGGAAAAACCTAAAAATGTACTAAATAAGTCCATTTTTTCAAGCAAAGATGTTTGCTGAGTATTGATCTACATTTTACGATTACACACACATTATAAAATACAAGTCTTTTTCAAATAAAAAAACAATATTATGAGATTCAGCCATCTTAAAAAAAACAGTTGTGCGCTACAGCTCATCACTTAATATCCCTGTGTAACAACCTTCCTTCTGGGGAAGACCTCTTGAAAGACCAAATCACAGTACAGTAATCCCTTGCTATATCACGCTTCGACTTTCGCGGCTTCACTCTATCGCGGATTTTATATGAAAGCATAACTAAATATATAACGTGGATTTTTCGCTGCTTCGCGGGTTCTGCGGACAATGTGTCGTTTTACTTCCTGTACATGCTTCCTCAGTTGGTTTGCCCAGTTGATTTCATACAAGGGACGCTATTGGCGGATGGCTGAGAAGCTAACCAATCAGAGCACGCAGTTAAGTTCTCCTGACTGAGAAGCTAACCAATCAGAGCAGGCAGTTGAGCTCCTGCGTGCTGAATGCAGTGTTAACCAGGAAGTCTCGTCTCGCTCATTCAGCATCAACGTGTTTTGCT
>JANRMT010027041.1:71886568-71897260 GCA_026402145.1 Polypterus bichir lapradei
TATGTGATATCGGAGACACTCAATATCTTTAAAATAATATTTAGGTTTTACTGTATATAAAGAGTGTGTTTATATACATAATTTCAATGAATCTTACCTAATATCTAAGAGAATACAAAGGGATTATGCTGTATAACTCTGCGGGGAATATTTATAAACAGTGCGGGAGAGTTTATAAGGGCTTAAAATATATAAAAATAACCATACAAACATATGGTTTCTACTTCGCGGATTTTCACCTATCGCGGGGGGGTCTGGAACGCAACCCCTGCGATTGAGGAGGGATTACTGTAAATGTTTCATGCCATGTGGTTAGTTTTATTTTGATTTACTTCTATATTTATATGGAAATGCAGACAAAGGAATAGAAATGTATCCTTACCTCAAGAAATACAGCAGCAGAAACATGCAACAAAATCATTATTTCCAGATCAGTTTTTGTCAGAAACATGTTAAAAACACAGAAGATGCAGTCAATACTCAACAACTGTCTTGGCTTGAAAAATGGAAGTATCTGGTAAATTTTTAAGCTTTTCCTGTGTGCCCAATACACACCACTGAAAATCACCAGTTCAGGCAAGATATTTTTTATTAACTTATAGAAAGCGCATACCTTTAGAAAACAGTTACGTATGGCATATACATATATACTGTGTTTGTGGGGAAATGACTTGAAAATGTTGAACTTATCATTTAACGGCAGCGCTTAATCGTTGAAACTTACAATTAGTGTGGCAAATAAAATTGCATGCTTAATTCCTGAAAACAAACCAAGAAACACTATATTAATAGTTTTCACTGGGCTTTTTGAAACCATAGTAATGTTCATTAGTTTATTAGTATAAAAAACAAAATTTAACTGAAGCATACAGTATATGACTCTTATTTGAATGACACCAGAGTGATTGTGATGCTGTCTCCAAGTACGACTAATTTTTTGCACTTTACCTGCATTAATACGCAGATATAAGCAGCAGTAAAGTCTAATCATTCATTTGAGTTGGCTTGTAAACAACAGAACAAAGGGTGTTTTTTCTGGAATAACAATAAAATTAAAATGGACAAAATGGCTTCACAAAGGAATTCAAAAAACAAGGGAAAGATTTAAAACATCAGGTTTTTAAAAAAAATGCACATTATGGTCCTCTAAGTGTTACTAACCATCCTCCATTTACAAATGATAACATAAATCTTACAACTGCAAATATCACAAACCTGGCAAAGTGATTTTTCTACCAAACCTGATATGAAATGTGTATTCTTAGAAAAGAGTTTGTGTAAATGTAAATATACTCAATTGTCTTCTTATTCGGTAAATAATATAACAATGAGATAGTGATGTTTGAAATTTGATTTTTGGTATTGATTTTAGGGAGGATTTATTTTTTAGTTAACTGGAGAGAATACTGTATATCATTGAATAAATTTAGTGCCTGCGCATGTTAAATAAGGGAGTCCAAGATGATCACATTCATTCTTTATAAGCCCCTAGGTCAGTAGACCCCCCCCCCCCCCATTTCCTGTTTAATGGGGGTAGGTGTTTCCCCCTCTGTCACATATGAAATTCAAGCTCTGCAAAATAGCTGTACTGTAAATTCAGGATTGTAAATAATCAACGAGCAAACAATACACAAATTACACCTGGATTTGTTCTTTCATACAGATTTGATCATTTTTTTATATTATGTTTATAGTAAAAGTCATTAATTTCTTTTTTTTGGTTTGTTAATATTTGTATTTTTTTCTCAGATGTTAAGTTTAAATTATCGACTATGCTTTCTTCTTCATTTCTCTGGAATTAATAATATCAAATGGTTTCTTGCTCATTACACCATGCCATCCTCATTTTGTTCATTTGCTTTTCAAATTGTGTTTTACAGGAAAGTCAAGTCACTTGTTTTGTAGAGTCTTGTCCAAAGGTGGAATGTGAAAAGCCAGTGAAGCATAAAGGAGCTTGTTGTCCAGTCTGCCAGAACTCATCAGCACACCATGCCACAAATGTGTAAAGCCAGAAATGGCAACAAGCCCTAAACAAAATAGCTCTTTTTATTCAGTAATAAAATAAATTAACCAGCCCACAAAATACAAGTGTTCCAGAACAATTGCCAGTTTTTTTGAGTGGAAAAAAGTAGAAATGATGTACCTGTAACCAGCAGAAATGCATCTGACTCTGCCTTAAGCCCTCAAGGTTCAGTGTCATGGGACTCCTAAAATTCCAAGGTGTCTGTGTCTTTGCTTTACCTACACACATGGTCATAAAAGAGAGAATCACACTGTAAATGGTATTAAAGGGAAGTGAATACTTACATTGACAGGGTGATTTTAAATTTTGTCTGCAATATTTTATATTGTTAAAAGCTTTCTCAGGTTATAACTACCAAATATTGGTGCTATGTGTTGTTTTTTTTTTTAATTTTTTTTTTTTACATTTTACATAATTAACAGTGTAGCTAAGTTCATCCTTACAAATATATTCATCATGTGCCTTTAACCTAAAAATTGCATTTGAAAAAATATTTGAATTAATCTGAACACATATTATGGAAGCAGGACCTTCAATCACTTGGAGCTTCTTTGACATTATTCTTTGTATTATCTGCTTAAGTATGATGAAAATGTGAAACAACAAACATATTGTATGCAAAAAAAGTCTACTGATTTTTTTTCTCCTTAGTGTACATTTTATCTTCAAACGATCAGTTAATATTTTTAATTGATAATAACTGATTTTGTTCAATTATTTTTCAATATGATTTGGTTATGGAGCATTTTAACTGTGGCCATATTTAATTAACCATGCTTAACTCTATTACAGAAATAATGATAAAAAAAAGAAATGGAAAGGTGTCACTATGTGCCATTTCAAAGCTAGAGAGTTACAACATTGTGCACATTTGCCAAATTGCAAAATAACTGAAATACCAAAACAGTATTGAGAGATAAATGTAAGTGCTGTGAGTGATGTTTGCTAAAAGAGTTTCAGTTTATTTGAAGAAAAGTATCAATACCTCAGAACAGGCTACTCTGTGGCTCTCAAAACGCTCTGGAATGAAATGCTCACGTGACCACCCAGGTCCTGATCATACACATTTTATTCTCTTTATTCATTATTCAGCATCATCATTCTAGCAGTAGCCATAACAATCTCACTCATATTTGCTTTTTTTTTTAAAAACACTTACAGCAGGAAGTGAAGGGGGGTGTAAGGGAGTTAGTGCAAACTAGATGTGTGGAAAGGGATACAGATGCAATTGTTACACCTGTAATCTTAAATGGGTACTGTCTTGCAGTGAATATGGTTTTGTTTAAGTAATATGAAGTAAAGGGTTCCCCTTCAATTACAAATGTTAGGACTGCCAGGATTAGAACAAAAATATGTAAATATTAAACCTATAGTAAGTGCCTATGGAAGGTTGCCTAGTGAGAAATTGTCATATTTTACCTGTAGGTTCATTTAGCAATAATGAATGAGTTTTTATACTGTAACTTCATGTTTTACCTTTTACTATATTATTTCCCATTTATTTACAAATGTTTGTATGAATAATTTCAAATGATAACTGCTCAACTGTTGTTCCTGTGGGCGTGTTTTTTTTTCCCAATTTGCGGGACTGGAAGTATTTTGTTTTTCTTTATTCCAGTCTTTCTCTCAGAGTAATCATCATCTACCTCTACAGTATAGTTCCTTGTCATGTTAAGTCGGGTATCGGCTTATATTTGTTGTAGCAAATGTCTGCATTTTAAAACCTAATCAGAAAATTGGGTAACATTCACTTTAATTTTGTTAATTGTACACTGCCACATGCTTTTTTCAGTACAGTACCAGGTGATCTGAAAAGACTGAATATGTTATGCGTAGGCTGTTTATTCAGGGCTTTTATACCAATGACCTGTTCTCTGCCCAGTCACTAAAGAACGCACTGTTGTGCCAAACTGAACATGTGTTAGCTACACTGTTTTAAAAGACTAAAAAAGAATTACTTTTGATATTGTATTATAAAACAATTTGCCAAAGATGTTTGCACTGTAGTGCCTCTCAAAAATAAAAGGCCACTTTTAAAGGAAAATGTGTGTATTTTGTCTGATATTTAATTGTGTGTTTGTAGTCAAAGTAAATAATATGCGTTTTTCTATCATGAATTCATTTTTGTGTCTAATGAGGATGAAATGTGGATAAACTATAACCTTAACAAACTACCAACAATGAAAGCTGCTGCTTCGCACAATGTCCTTAATCTGAGTTTTTTCACATTGCCTAAAAAAATATTTCCTGAAATTTCAGATCACTGTATTGTCTCCCTCTCTAATCTTTGGATACCATTTTGATCTGCCCATTATTTACATAAGTGACATTTTCAAGCACACCTAATTCAGTTCAGGGTCACAGTGGATGACTGATAGAGACAGTCCTGGCAGCATCAGGCACAATTTATGAAGCAGGACTGGACAGAGAACCAGTCCAGTCCACTGCAGTACCACTCAAGTGCCGTATCATTAGCATGTCAGCTTTCAAAGATACTATTAACCCTGGATGCAAAATGCTTCTGACAAAATGGAACAGGGATATCTGTTTACAGCACAAAACTGGGATTAGACCCTATATATTTGCTTGGATCAGATTACTGTATTCCAACATTGAGCATTTTCTTTATGCAAACAAGTAAAACCTTTGTGTTAGAGTACAGTACCAGACAGGCCTGCCCTTTGCCTCCATTGCTGTTTGCCATTGCTATAGAATCCCTGGTTATCTGTCTTCAGGAATATAAATAAAAGGCATCATGATGCAAAGAAATGAACAGAAAGTATATGCTCATAATATATTACTCTTCATAACAGATCCAAACTTCATTACTAATAATATCAAATCTGTTGGATGAAATTTATAGGATGTCCACTTTCAAAATTACTTTGAATGACAGCTTATGTTTTAGTAAAACCTCCTGCAAGTCTTGCTAAATTAGATCACTTAAAGTTGATTCAGAAAATGTAGGCGTTACAGTCATAAGGAATGTAGTAATCTCTGCAGCTTTCTTTAGCAGTTAAAGTAAACAGAATACTCCTTTTTATATATACAGTATACCGTATGTTATACAGTATCTGCCAAATAATACAAAGAGTACATGACACATGTTTCACATATATTGGGGCTAGTCAGGAGTATGCACTTTTGCATCCCCTTACGGGGATCAAACTTTGGACGTCAGTGCCTGAGGCAAAGCCTCTGATGTTCACAGTGGCTGGTTTGCTTATTTGATCGGACTTTTACATTCTTGGGTCTGAATCGCAATTAGATTATTTTGGTGATTAGTCGGCCAGTCAGCTAACATCCGCCACGTCCTCTCAGTTGTGAGAAGCAGATCATAGATATGTTTTACAGTATCTGCCAAATAATACAAAGTATTATGAGTATGCAGCTGAGAAGACGTGTGTTTTTGTACAGATTAGACAAACAGACTAACTGCATAATACTTAATTTCCAGTGGGAAGTGTTAATGTTTAGTGTTTCTCCCTCACCATTCAAATTCTTAGACTGGTCATCATGTGTATGAGATTTGCATGCTCTCCTTGTGTTTATGTGAGGTTTTTCTAGAGGATATTAGCGTTATCCTGTATTTATAGATACACACGTTTAGTTAATGAATTTTTTGACGATGTTGATTTTGTTTTATTCATTATATTTTAGTATATGTCACTTTTATATAATGTTTGATTTTATAATTTTTACTGTCTTTTTTATCGCTATATTCATTTTTGCAATCCAGTGGAAAGAACTTTGAGATGCATGTATGAATAGTGCTATATAAATACATTTATTATTGTTAATATAATTATCATTATTATTGTTATGGTCATTATTTTTTAATTGGTATAGTAATAGTAAAATTGCTAGTCAGGGTCTACATCTACTGCTACCATGGTGGGCTTTGGTTCCTTGTGAACATATAACAGAGAAAGTGAGTCATGAATTTAAATGTATAAAAGTTCTTCTTTAGACAATCTATCTTAAGCAATAATTCTGATATAAAGTAATATTTAATGTATCTGTATTTTAATAATCCATTTATTAATTTCCAAACCTGTTTATTCCCTCTTCAGGAATGCCATTTTCACTGTGCTACAAATGTCCAAATGACTCTGAACTGAGTAAGCAAGAAAATAATTTTAGTAATGTCCCTAAAACAATTTTATTTTAAAACGCAGTACATTTTATTGTAAATGAAATGTACTCAGCTGTGTCTTTCTATAGTTCCTTCAATCTTAAATGTATGCTTGCTACCTCACAGCTGGACTTTTTTTTTATTTTGTTTACCAGTGCACTCTCTTGTTGTTCAAGATTATATTAAAACAGCTGCAGAACTTTTTGAAAGAACTCAAAAACCCAGAAGAAGAATATAGAAATTTGCTTAAACCAGAAAGCCCTGTAAATGATCCTACCAGGCAATTCTGAAAAAGGCACATCTCAGCACAGATCCTTTCATTGTAAATATGAATGCAGGTGTCTGTGTTTGGTTTTATGCTTGTTATATTTCAGCAGGTGGCAATGTTCAACATAGTGGAAAACGTTATTTTTCATAGGCTGACTTTTAGAATTCCTGTTGCAGTTGAAAGAATGCTGTGGTTTTTGGTTTAGTTTTCATGAATGGTCGGTTAGACGGTTGCCAAGTTTTATACAAACTCTTGTATAGTTTTATAAGGTTAGAAAAAAGTTGCATGAGCTGATGGTGTTGAAAAGTAAAGCAACTGTTTTAAATCTCAGAGATTCAGTTATAAAATAAGAGGTGGTGTAAATAAATTATTGTCTCGATGTCCACTGAGTGAAGCTGGCACACTTCTAAAGTGTATGTATGGAGGTTTTAGCATCATCAAAACGTTTAATGAAAATAGACAAGTGAATGCATTTCTACAAATGTCTCTTTTTACAAGAAACAAAAGGAATTTATAGTTTGTGTATATGTATGTGTTTGTGTTTTACTTGGCTGCCTTTGAAACATTATATACTGTATACCTGCAAGTCTGAATATGAATGGATGAAGGTACTTTTAATTATAGTTTTAAAATGCTACACCTGTCTGTGTTATAAAAACTATTGCAAAAATTGGTTATACTCAAATCCTGAATTGGGGCATTGATCAAAATAAACTGATATGGGTCATACCATGGGTGAGGCCAGATGTGGTAAAGATAGTGGGCCCAGGTAGCAACCCGGTGGGCAGTAAACTATTCACCCACTGCACAACAATCAATAATGCATATTATGTATGTGGGACATCATAAGTGAAGTTTTTGATTTCAAATTGGCTAGCTTTAAACATCCTTAAAACTACAGCCTTCTGTTAGCAATAGATAAACATATTGGGATAGCCATACCACAAAAAGTGGTCACAAGTAGGTACAGTAAGTTGCATGATGTAAGCAGAACAGCACACACATTTTGCACAGCAGCAGATCACACCACTCATGACAATGTTAAAAATCTACACATTCTGTATAATGGACGCTGCAATGCAACATGAACAGTGGTCCACAACAAAAATAACAATAAAATAAAATGACAGTAACAACAAAAATACCAAGAGAAATGCACCAGATGTGTAGCCTGGTCTAAATGGCACAAGTCATAATATTGTGGTTTTGTTACCATTTTACTGTTAAAAATGCATCTAATTTGCCCTGTTTAATTTATTTGTTGGGATCTCACTTATTTTATTCTTGGCTTGATTTTTCCATTTACTTGTAATAACTTTTATTTTACTGAAAACCTTTAATTCAACTTCAATGCACCTTAACTTTTTTTTAAATAGGATGTTATTACAGGGATTTGACCAGGAAAAGAGACAAGAGTCTTCAGATACTTGGATAAAGGTAAAGGTATTGCTAATGATTGGAGAATCTTCTGGCAAAGGCCATAATTCAGACATAATGGAATTTTGTGTTATTTCTTCTTCTTCTTTCAGCTGCTCTCGTTAGGGGTTGCCACAGCGGATCATCTTCTTCCACATCTTTCTCTCCTCTGCATCTTGTTCTATCACACCCATCACCTGCATGTCCTCTCTCATGACAACCATAAATCTTCTCTTAGGCCTTACTCTTTTCCTCTTCCCTGGCAGCTCTATCCTTAGCATCCTTCTCCCAATATACCCAGCATCTCTCCTCTGCACGTGTCCAAACCAACGCAATCTCGTCCAACTTGAGCTGACCCCCAATGTACTCATTTCTAATCCTATCCATCCTCGTCACACCGAGTGCAAATCTTAGCATCTTTAACTCTGCTATCTCCAGCTCTGTCTTCTTCTTTCTGGTCAGTGCCACTCACTACCGTCCTGTAGACCTTCCCTTTCACTCTTGCTGATACCTGTCTGTCACAAATCACTCCTGACACTCTTCTCCACCCATCCACCCTGCCAGCACTCACTTTTTCACCTCTCTTCCACAGTCCACATTACTCTGTATTGTTGACTCCAAGTAATTAAACTCATCTGCTTTCGCCAACTCTACACCCTGCATCCTCACCATTCCACTGACCTCCCTCTCATTTACACACATATGTATTCTGTCTTGTTTCTACTGACCTTCATTCCTCTCCTCTCTAGAGCATATCTCCACCTCTCCAGGGTCTCCTCAACCTGCTCCCTACTATCGCTACAGATCACAATGTCATCAGCCAACATCATAGTCCACGGGGACTCCTGTCTAATCTTGTCTGTCAACCTGTCCATCACCACTGCAAATAAGAAAGGGTTCAGAGCCAATCCCTGATGTAATCCCACCTCCAACTTGAATGCATCCGTCACTCCTACCGCAGACCTTACCACTGTCACACTTACCTCGTACATATCCTGTACAACTCTTATGTACTTCCCTGCCACTCCCAACTGCTTCATACAATACTGCAGACTTTAAATTATGAGGAGTGGGAGTGCATGAGTGGCTAGGTGGGTGTAAGGCAGAAGGAAAGCCTCAAAGCCTGTTGCCAATGCTTCATTTATCCAAGCAGGTGGTGTACATTGTTTTGTCCCCCTTTGGTGATTGGCTACAAAACTGATCCAAGTCTAATACGAGAAACTCTTTTTGTGCTTCCTGTCATTGGCCAAGTGGAAAAATAAAAAATGAATACATTTTCGCTCACCTAATAAAAAGGAACAAACTAGTTTCCAATGTGAAAAACAATCTCTAAAAGTAAAAAGGGGGAAAAAAACTAAAAGTGTCATCGGCAGTGTTAGTATGGGTAGAACATACACGTGTGCACACTAATATGTATTATAAAAATTATTTAATCATAAATTGGCTCTGGGAGAATCTAATCACTGCCAAAGTGACAAAAAATATTTGCATTGTAGACCCACACTCTTTTGTCAATCTTACTTGTTACTTCATTCAATGGTACTGAGTACCAAAATATCAGTTTAAGAAAAATGTAGACATGTTAAAACCGATCCACATTCCCAACACTCCAAAAGCAAAAAAATAACTGCATTATTTCACAGAAATATTACGATTATTCGATTATAATGTGCATGTGTGTGCTAGCCATCTGGTGACAGATAGTAAGAAAGAGGTTTGGTGTGTGAGTAATGTGCAAATGAGTGAAAACAACTGAACACAACTTACAGGTATAGTTTTAAACCTGCATGTGCTGAGGGGTAAATTTAATTTGCCCAGTTTTAGGGTTATATGGAGCCAGTGACTATAGCAGCAAATACTGGGTGTAAGGCAAGAAGTAAACATGGAGGATGCCGGTCCTTTGCAGGACTCCATTACACAGCCAAGCAGTAAAGAGTGTGCTATGTGCAATTCAGTAAAAGAAGCCTGTAAATAAAGTGTCAGTTTAGTTTTCATCCAGGTATTTGCTCTAGATATGTTGAAATCATGTAATTAAGTGGTGCAGCTGCCAGTGGTAATACCAAAAATCTTCAGTGCCTTACTTTGGGGATGGAAAAAAATTGAAACATTTTTTTTTTACTTCGCAGCCCATGAAGTACTAAATGTATTTATATCACTTTTGGCTGTGTTTCTGATCAGTTTCATGAAGTTTAATTATTTGGACATTGAAATTGTTGATCTGATTTACCAAATGGAACTGGCCAAACTACAGAATTATGACTGTCTGAAAGACGCATTCAAATCAAGCAGCCTTACTAGTTTCTATGCACCTCTCCCCTGTGAGACATATCATAATCTCAGGAACCATGCACCTAAAAGGGCAACCATCTTTGGCAGCACCTATGTCTGTCAACAGACTTTTTCCCGAATGAAACATCTGAAATCTCCAACCAGATCTAGACCAACTGATGCACACTTGTATCACTTGTTACGACTGGCAGTGACAAACGTGGAACCGGACATTGACTATCTCATCAGCCAAAAGCAGGCCCACACTTCTCATTGAAATACTTAAGTTTATGTTGGATAAAATTGTTCTTCATTTTAAATATTGTACTGTCCTTTAATGTTTTTTGCACTACAAATAAGATATGTGCAGTGTGCATGGGAGTTCGTTCATGTTTTTTTTCAAACTATAGTCTGGCTCCCAAACAGTCTGAGACACCGTGAACTGGCCCCCAGTTTAAAAAGTTTGAGGACCCCGTTCTGAGGTATCATCATGAAAAACAAGTATATAAATATAAAATCTAGAAAAAAATGTAATGTATTGTTGAAACTATAATTCAACATTTTTCAACAATCCACTTAGAA
>JANRMT010027041.1:71897660-71941010 GCA_026402145.1 Polypterus bichir lapradei
GTTAGCCAATAAAAGGTGTCATTTTGCTTGGCTTTTCTCAATATTCATAATGGCTAACACGGTACAACACCCTAGTACTATAGAGTCTATAATAATGATTTTAGCCAAGGGTTCATTCCAGCTTGGTGTGCTAAGAAGTGCCTCTGGGGGTGTTTTCTTTTCCTGCTATAAGGAAATTCAGTGCTTCTTCCCAACATACAAAATGCTCTTTAATTTGATTTTGAAATTTCTTCACAATATACATTTATTTATTATTTGCTTGTTTACTTATTGATTGATTGATTGGCTGTGTTATTTGTCCTGTAATTATGTATCCTTGTTTTTCATGTTTCTGCTACTGTACTGGATGTGTTGCACTAAAGTCAACAACTTATTGTCTTCTGGTCTTTTGCTAGGGGATTTATCTGTGAAAACACCCTTTCATCTCATGGTCACTCATCATCCCTTGGTATGTTGTTGACAGCATAGATGTGTCCTGAATTATTGTGAAGTGAAGCATAAGTGATAACTAGAATTAAAACCAAAATAGAAAAAAAAAACGCATAGCTAGGAATAACAAAAAAGGATTCAATAAGCAAAAGACAGCATTCTTGGAGTTTCTTTTTTCTCTTAACTACTCTTAAAAGACTTTTATTAGTGTTTCTTTGATCCATCAAGGGATATCTGAGGTTCTAGGCTCCACCATTTTATAGTGGAAGCACAACAACATCACACATTGTTTTTCCATTGGGCATGTGGTATACAGGAACTATGACACCAAAAAAAGCTTCCCAGACATCATGGTAAAAATATAAAAAAATGACATGACAATAAATCACACTAGATAGATAGACAGATAGATAGATAGAACTCTTTAAACAAATACATACACACACTAATTGCACATGACTAAAAATAAAATAAAATACTGGCATATTGCTGTTCGTACCTAGGCACCTAAGCAGTGTTTCCTGACACACTTCTGCTTAATAATTCATTGGGTGAAAGTCCTTAATGTTATTAGGTTAGAGGGAAGATGCGCAACATTGTTTATAATGTCACTGAGTTTTGTTTTTAATCTCTCCTTTGCTATTACCTCCAGGAGTTCCAGTGTGTCCAATAATCAATCCTGCCCTTTTAATTAGCTTGTTGATTCGATGGGGCTCTATTGAACTGATGTTATCAACCCAGCACACCACTGCATAGAAACTCACACTGGTTATAATTATAGAACATGTAAAGGATGTCACTACCCAATTAAATAAACACAGTGTCCTAAGAAATAAAACGAGAAGATTCATATTTTACAATTCATCTTTTCACAAAGACTGCCAAATTTTTGAAACTTCACATTGATTCCAACTGTATCATTGTAAAAAAGGCCACACATAGTCGGTGGCAATGCAAACTTCACCTTTAGCACTAGTGTAATGATATCTTTGTATGCTAAAGTTATTATCTTCTTTTACTGAAAGATATTTCTCTTGTAGCAGGTTATATTTATTTTTAACACATATAATGTGCCTTTTGCACACATGAAAAACATTATACATTCGGAGACTTTTCAGCCATAGGAGATTTTTCCATTGTAACCACATGCTCAATGTCAGTCGGACAATGTTAACAAGACCCCCATTGCTCTTTGTTGTTTAAGACCACTGCCCCTACTTTGAGCTCCACCTTTGTTAGTATTTGGTTTGGTTTAGAAATGCAACATGGAATTAATTAATTGTTCCCTCCTACATTTAAGTAAGGTTCACTCATGGTTTGTTTCTGGGTGTAAATATATTATACACCTGGCTCAATGAAGTTAAATAAGGAGTGATCTACAAGGCTGAGGTAGCTAAACTGGGTGAAATCAAAACTGTAAATCATGGGACATGCCAGAGTCCAAACCACAAAGACATAGAAGGCCAGAGCATGTTACCCATGTAATCAAAAAGATTAATTAAGTGTTATGACTCTGCTGGCTCGCCGATCTCAAAATGAGACTTTACTTCAAAACTAGGCCTTGAGGTTCCAGATGAAGCCTAGAAAGAAATTTAGCCTGGTTCCAGACTCAATAGGTAGGCCGTCATGTTTCAGCAAGGGTCTATTTATCAATGCCTTGTTTATGCCTAATGCATTTTGTGGTTGGTCCCCTAAAAGGCAGGGCTACCCACTGATTACTGCCAGAAACTGTCCTCTGTCCTATAAATTTGGAAGGTCTCCAGAGTTCCTGGCGGTTTAGAATATGCTAGAGTGTGTTTTGCTGTGTCTTTTGTGATTACTGGTTTTTTTAACCTGTACTGTGTTTTTGACATCATTTTGGATTTTGTATTGTGACTGATTTTGCCTTGGATTGCCTTTTAATTTCTTTTTGTGCTCCACGAAGCTTCTTGTGCTACAGATCATTTTTGTAAAAAGTAAATCTTTTATTTAGACTCTACAAGGCCCTTTTGTGTCTAGCAGGGGTATTGACTTTATAAATCCCCTCCCTAGTGGAGAATTTTACTGCTAAAAACCCATTACAGTATTTTAATATGTGTAACCCTGATATTATGTATATGCATTTAATTATCATTTTTATCATGGCTCTGCAATCCATACTACTTTCTCTGCTGTTCTTTTTCTGTTTTTCTGCGCCACCACCACCTGATCAAGGCACCATGCAGTCCCTACATTGATGGATTGAAGGACATGACATGTAATTCTTCCACGTGAAGCCTGAAAAACATGAGGACTGATTTAGATTATTTATGTTAGGTAGAATGCCCAGTGGGGGCTGGCTGGCCGTTCTTGTGGCCCCAGAAGCCCTGCAGATTTCGTTTTTTTTTCTTCAGTCCTCTTTTTTTGTTTTTCTGTCATCCTGGCCATCGGACCTTACTTTATTCTTTGTTACTTAGTATTGCCTATTTTTCTTTTTTCTTTCTTCATCTTGTAAAGCACTTTGAGCTGCATCAAACGGGTGTAGGCCTGTTGCAAACGCAAAATGAAAATGAAAATATTTTGGGCCCATAATTACTGTAAATTCTAAGTTTACTGCACTACATAAGGTACATAAAAGTACAAGAAACATGAGATAGTATGATAACTGCATGATAAAATCAGGTGTGTGAGGCTGGCTCCCAAGATGTGTGGTGTCCACATGACAGTGTGTAGTTTTTTATAAAACTTACTGTGTTATAATAAAGTTGTGTGCATATTGATAATACTAAATGACAAAAATGATTAATACTACAAATACAAAATAATTCCAATAAAGCAGTAAACACAAAAATGATAAACATGACAGCACCTACATGTCATCTCTCACCACAGTTTTGTAGATGTAGATTACCAAGTTTGATGCTGAATTGGTTGTAGGTTTTCATCATTCAGTATTGTTTGCCTGGGTGTCTGCTCTGCTTGGTTTTAATTTTCATTATTAGGATACATTGAAGGGAGCAAACTACACAGAATATGGCAAAACAATAAGAAAACAACATAAAAGAGTTAACCTTTTTAAGATATAGCAAAAATATAAATATTTCTAAATGTCTTATAGATGAAAAAATTGAAAAATACTGTGCTTTTCTGAATGCAGCATAAAAGAAGAGAATAAAAATGATGAGACCAGCTAATTATATGAGATCAATTGCTATCGCTCATTGTGAATCTGGTTGGAGCAGAAACCTGTAGCCACAGTGGGTCTCAAGGACTGAGTTTGGGAACCACAGGATTAGACTAATAATCATCACTCACAAGTAGGAACAGGCAGATATTGGACTTAGAAGGTGGCTGACATTTAGAAGGAAAATCCAGTGGCACAGACAAACAAGATGCAATATTGTTGTGAGCTATACAGTTTCAGAATAGGAAGAAGAACAAATACTGCAGTCACTGATAATGAGGATTGGCCAGCTACACAAACAAACAGAAGACAGAAACAGCTAGCTAATTGTGTTTAGCAGCTGCAAGGATAAGCAGAAACAGGAAAACGTTTTTACCTGGGCTTCAGACAGATGGACAGAACCCCTGAAAAACATAACAAGAGATAGCCAGCTGGAAACGGAAATAAAGGAAATAAGTAATGCAACCACCAAATAGCTTGCTGAAAAAAAAACAAAACAAATATTCAATTCAACTCAGCTTATTCCACTTTCAAGTATTATTAATAAGTTACAATTATTAAAATACATGCAAAAAACACAAAGTAACACTGTGTGATATTTTCACAGATATTATGAAGGAATACTTGGTTGTTTTTACTTTCCCTAAACAAGGCGTGGAATTTATTGAGTTAAAAGACCTATTTAAAACTCACTGTTTTTTCAGTTTTAATGTCTTTTTTGTAGATATTAGGGGCTGGCACTCAGTAGTGTCATTGTGTGTTATTGGGAAAGGAGGAGCACACCAGCTCATAGGCCAAAGGCCTGTAGTTTGTGTTGTGAGCTTGGGTTCTTATTGTCAGCTTTTCCTCGAACAGCAGCAGGAGTGCATGACTGTGCCATTGCGCACTGGACAATGCAGCATCATAGCATGGATGGTTGGATTGCCTAGAAGGTGCAGGTAGAGGTGCCATTCCTTGTGGCAAGCAAGAGCAGGTATTCACTTAGTTTTGTTTTCATAATTTTTTCCTAATTTCCTAATGTGGGTATACTTGTTACTACTGCACAGGATTTTGCAAACTGTTTAGGAATTGATGGTAACAGGAAGTTATGTGTTGTGAGATTTATTGTGTTAAATTTTTCTTTTTATTGTAATTTTAATGGGCAATTTTTTCAGTAATTATTAAGTACAATATGTCCTTGAACTGTTTTAACTATGAATGTATTTACTTACTCTCCAAATCTGGTAGGTTTATAGCTGCACTTCTTGAGTTTGCCTCTATCTTCTGTTCCACTGATCCTCTGTTGCATTAGTTAACGTCCATGTCCCAGTTTATATTCCTTTAGGGACAGATGTTGTCACTGATATGCCATACTGTATGCACAAATGTGGCACATGTGTGAAAATGGTTGCAAAATTGGGCTAAACACAGGAAGCATTAAGTTATGATGTGAGACACTTTTGTCCAAATAAGGTTAAAAGTATTATCAACAGGATAGGCTCTGGCCCCTGTGACCCTAGATTGGCTTCAACAAATATTCTGCAAAACACTGGATTCACAAGCAGTATATTGAAAAATAAAATTTGGTTTTAATTGTTTCTCTTAAAGTCAGGCGCAAAACTTTTCATCACTCCTAGTATGTTTATATACTGTAAATACTTATATATTGTGAAGGCAAGGGGAAGTCGAAAAGCTCCAAACTTCAACACAAACACACCAGACAGTCCCATATTAAAATAAATGGGTGTTTATTAAATAAATACTTCACAAAAAGTACCAAGTACAATTTACTTCTCCTCCCAACACTTCTCCTCTCTCCACCACACTGCCCTCCTCAAGTCGAGTGTTGCTTGTCTTCCTCCCACCTTTCACTCGCTTTTATGAGGCAGTATGGTCCCTTTTATTGAGAACCTTATACACATACAGTAAATATATATAGAGAATATATATATATATATTCTTCTTTCGGCTGCTCCCGTTAGGGGTTGCCACAGCAGATCATCTTTTTCCATATCTTCCTGCCCTCTACATCTTGCTCTGTGACACCCATCACCTGCATGTCATCTCTCATCACATCCATAAACCTCCTCTTAGGCCTTCCTCTTTTCCTCTTTCCTGGCAGCTCTATCCTTAACATTCTTCTCCCAATATACTGAGCATCTCTCCTCTGCACATGTCCAAACCAACGCAATCTCACCTCTCTGACTTTGTCTCCCAACTGTCCAACTTGACCTGACCCTCTAATGGACTTGTTCCTAATCCTATCCATCCTCGTTACATCCAGTGTAAATCTTGGCATCTTTAACTCTGCTAACATAGCTGGTCTCACTACTGTCCTGTTGACCTTCCCTTTCACTCTTGCTGATAACCGTCTGTCACAAACTACTCCTGACACTCTTCTCCACCCATTTCTCCCTGCCTGCAGTCTCTTTTTCACCTCTCTTCCACAATCCCCATTACTCTGTACTGTTGATCCCAAGTATTTAAACTCATCCATCTTTGCCAACTGTACTCCCTGCATCCTCACCATTCCACTGACCTCCCTCTCATTCACACACATGTATTCTGTCTTGTTCCTACTGACTTTCATTCCTCTCCTCTCTAGAGCATATCTCCACTTTTCCAGGGTCTCCTCCACCTGGCTGCAAAAAAAAAAAAAAACCCAACCTCAAACTAAATTACCATAAAGCATAGAAAAACAATGTCTGAAAAGATCATTTTTATGATCAGTCAAGTCTTTTGTAGTTAAAATTGGCCCGATTTAGATCGGCAGCCGATCAATCGGAGCATCACTAATATCGGATGCTCATGGAACCTTTGAGCCAACCTTTAACCAGTGTTCCAAATGACATCATATGCCACACACCCTGATACATTTACAGATAAAAACATAAGTGTTATTATTTAGGTGATTGTAGTATAAACTACGACTTGATTTAGGTGAGAGATTAACTTATAAAAAGATGAATGAAGATATAACCCACAGGTTAATTCTTCTATCCCAAAAGATTGACTCCAAAGACATTCCATCTCATCACTGGTTTAGATGAATAATATTTTCAGATGCTATTTTCTACTTTTTAACCAGTGAAAAAAATTTCTATGTCTAGGTCTGCCTTTGTCCAGTATTTTAACCGTACATAATTAACTACTGACTATTTTACTGTAATAGCTGCTTCATTACAGCATCTTTCTTGATAAATGTTTAAGTGTCTTAAGTATTTTCAGTGTAAAATGATGCTATTATGATAAAATATATAATCTCATGTGCTACCTAGAGGAATTTTGGCCAGTTAATTTCATAAACATTGTGAACTCTGCATGAGGAAGGAAACAAATGCTGTTCCAAATGTAAAGCTGGCCACAGTAAATTACTTTTGCATATGGTTAATATCTTTAATTTTAATATCATGAAATGTCATTGGGTTAACCACAGGCTTGTAGTGTTCCCCATAGGAATTCATGAGCTTGTAAAATGCACATTTTGCTTGAACGACTTACAATTCCCTGTTAGCTTAGCTAAGATTCCCATAAGTAAAATCTTGACAAATTAGTTGAGTAATGCTCAGTATATATTCATTATTCAAAAAATTGGCACTTTACATATAATGAACATTAAAGTTCAAAAATATTAATTGTAAATTACATGATATATTATAAGGAATTTAGACTTGGAAATAGATGCTTTTCAGGATCTGGTATTTCAATTGATTTTAGGATTTCACAGGACTTCCTGGCTAGCCAGTGAACTCATTTTGAAGATCATTTCAGTACCAGGTTATAGAAGAAATTTTATGAAAAACACATATTTAAAACTATTACATATGTTACACTACATTTTTGCTATCATTAATGAAAGTATAAGGAAGTGAAGAGCATGTTTAAAAAAAGTGAATAGTTAATATGCATTTCATTTTCCTCTCACTTTTCAAAGACATGCTCTTAGGTTTATAGGAACACCTAAATTGGTCTGTTATGTGTAAGTAGCAAGTGTGCAATTTGATGGATTAATATCCTGTCTACGTTTATTTCATGCTTTTAGGTTTCTAATGTAGAGATACCCTTTTCATGACCCTGTAATTTATTATCAGGTTCAGAAAATGGAATAATGGATGGTTTTGTAAAGAAGGATGAATGGGCAGTGTTGAGTACTACTGCCATACAGCAGCTCCACATTCCTTGGTTAAAGTGTTAATAATGTTGAAAGACTTCAAATTCACTGCAGTGGGCTGGCGCTCTACCTGGGTTTGTTCCTGCCTTGCGCCCTGTGTTGGCTGGGATTGGCTCCAGCAGACCCCCGTGAGCCTGTAGTTAGGATATAGCAGGTTGGGTAATGACTGACTGACTGACTTCAAATTCAAATGCGTCTGAGCGCATTCCATTTTAGTTTGCAAGAGTTTTTTCCAGAAATGGTTTACTTAATATTTTAATAAAAAATGTATTTACGGTATTGTGAGCATACAACAAGATGACTTTGCATGTGGATTTTGCAACATGATTAATGTCAGATTTTTTTCATGTTTGATGTTGTCCAATGTTAATAACTATTGACTTCTTTTCTATCAGAATTTTTTTTTACTTCCATTCTGCATGAAAACATGACATTAACAATTTTCTCTCAACCATCACTACAAACTACATGTGTAAGTAGCATATAATAAAATACACTGTCATTTTTGGGTGAAGTATTCCTTTACAAGCATGTTTTTACTGTACACCTTTAGTATATTAGGTGTTGTCATTAGTTCATTGAGCACCTTCATTTCATGTCTTAACTGTAACCTTCACTGCAGATTTTCATTGTCTTCACTAGTTCCCTGAATATCTTCATTACAAATCTTCATGAAGATGAAAAATATTCCAGAATATTTAAGCTACATTTGAATATATTGGAACATAATAATTGTCGGTGTGATGGAAACCAAGGGCACCTGCGGCCCCAAACCTGGATTTAAGTAAAGGATGGTTTATTTGCCCAATCCCCCACAAGTAGCAAAAGCAAAAGTGATATCTCTCTTTACAATCCACACTTCCTCTCTCCACAATACTCTTACCACAGCACTGCCCTTCTCCAGTTAAGTGTTGCCTTCCTTCCTAGCTCCGAATCACTCCGACTCCTTTTATTGAGGACCCGGGAGTACTTCCGGTGCCAGAGCGACTACCAGATGGAAGTACTACCAGGTCATAATGTGATTTGTGAGTCACTGTCCTGCACCCTAAAAATGAGGCTTCAGAATGACCACCTTTATTAATCAACTTCAAACAGCAGGCATATTTATTGAAGCGGGAGCTACCAGTCCTTGACACACAAACACAGCAAACAAGCAATGACTTCACTAGTCATTCTGCCTCGACTCCCTCCTTCAGTTCAGGTACTGATAACTTTCTTCGGCAGGTTGGTCCCGCAGCTGCAGATCTGTGACTGGGATCGAATCATCCCGGAGAAAAGGAGACAAAGAGAAAGTGGGCTAGGTCATTGGCCAAATTAAAATACCCCACGGGTCGGCGATCAGTCCCTGGCCAACAGACGCATTGCGTGGCGGGGCTGCGTTGTCGCAGTGAAGATCTGTCTATGGCTAAGAGATGCGCTGCGCAACGGGGTTTGGTGAAGTCGGTGGTGATGAACTTTCTATGGCTGACAGATGCACTGTCGCCATTGAAGCAGGATGTGCTGCGCAGCGGGGCTGCGTGCACGTCACAATACAGAAGTCCTATTGTAGAGAGCGCAGCTCCCCATTGTGGCACCCAGGGACACTAGCAGGGCTGTGTTACCAGACTACACTTCCCAGCATGCACTACTGGTTCCATACTGGGCACCGATATCCGGGGCTGCTGCCATCTGGCATCCTAGGAGAATGAAGAGTCCCCATTGATGTCTTCTTCTGGTAGGGTGCCTGTTCATCTTCTCTGGCCATCACTTCTGGGTCTGGCTCCTTCCTCTCTCGTGGTTGGGATGACCATCTGCCTGTTTGGAACCTCCTGCCTGGGTAAGGAACCATTCCCTCCTCTGGTTGGGATGCCTGTTCAATCCCTGTGGCATTTACATATCCCCCCCTTCAGCTGAGACCTACATGGCGCAGTGTCCAGTCCCGTGATGGGGTAAATACAGTGCAGAGGCACACGTCCAGAGTCCATGTCCACTGTTCGACCTCTGGAAAATAAACAAAAAGAATCTGTGGGAGCACTTGACAGTCTTAATTGTCCCTGAAGTGGTTCCCACACACGACAGTGTTGTGTTGAACAATCTTCATCGGTGCCCCCTCTTGTAACACAAAAAACACCATCCTCAATGACTTGCAAAACAGGTGGAAAACTGGATAGGCCCCACCCTCTCCTGTCCATTATACCCCCGCAAGTCCCCTTGATTGGACGGCTCATTCGTCAATATACGTGACCTAGGCAGGGACACAAACTCACGTGTGGTATGGGCTGGCAGCTTTGATTGGCTGTCAACAGTTTATCAGGCATGTCATTTCCAGCTGAACAACCTCCCATTGTTTTATACAGCCTTCAGACAGCCTGGGACCCCCTACTGATTAATGGGGGGCCCATCACTGTCTGGCCTTAAAAATACATTTTTCTTGGTGTTTAGTGGGAGCCCATCCTACTCAACACCCTATCAGGTTATCTGTGGTCCCTTTGGATGGAGTCCTTTTTACTTTTCCCGTTCCACATTAATCAGGTGAAATGTCTCCTTGATTATAGGCTCCAGCTTGGGAAACACCTCTACAGTTTCGCCTACTGCTGTAGGAATGAGTCTTTAGTGGATCTCCTCAGTATTATCAGAGTCCAGTTTGCACTGCGTCCCTTATTTATTTCCCATCCTGACCTTGACAGTCTGAGTAGCAGTCTCTGAGACTCATGGTTCAAGTTGGGTAAACTCATCAGAGGCATATGACATAGTTGTCGGAGTGAGTGTTATTTGACTCCCTTCACTTGGATCAGGGGACTCCCGGCACTCCCTTATGATTTACTATACAGAATTCACTCACCTGTATGGCCGAATCCATTTTATTTATTGCTTTTAAGCCCATCTGCGAAAGGTACTGTTGAGCAGCCTTAAATAGGTTTTCTGCCAGCTTTTCAACCTCCATGACTGCCATTTCTATGTTGCTGAGGACAGCTTGCAGTATCAACATTGGCTCTACCAATTTCTCAAGCCTGTCCAGATCGATCGGCTCTTCTGGTTTTTCTGACAATTGTCGGTGAGAACTTCGGGTATCTACTAGGAGTCAGATGTGACGGCAACATCCGGTTGAGGCTCCGCACATGCTTCTGGTGAAATCGGTGAGGAGAGTAGGCCCAGATGTTCGCAGACAGGACTGATTCATCCCAGCAATATACATTTGTTGCCTGGACTGGTATATTTGTTCTACTCCATCTGATCGTCCCTATTAAAATTCAGCAAGCAACTCACCCGTCTTTCCCTTCTTTGCGGTTTGGCTGAACTTTCGTCCAACTCCAGCAGCTTGTTGTTTCCATAGTTGCCATCTTGGTTTTCCCAGCTTGCCCCAGTATCATCCACGTGACTGCTCCCATCAAATAGAGTCCCAAGATTATTGAGGAGACACTGGCTGAACTGCTCGTTGTCGCCATCTTGTCCAGGTGGGCTGTAAGGCAGTGAGTTAAAAGATGCTCTCTCAGTGCTGGAAGAGGCAGGAATCTGAAAAATAAATAAAATATTTCTCTGGCGACCTCAACACAGTAGTGGCACGTACCTCTAGCCCCAATCTTTCCTCATATTCATTGCAGAGTTTGTCCGTTGTGTCTCTCTCCTGCTGACAATCCTTTCTTCGATACTGTCGGGAATCTGTGTGTTGTATCACCATTCTGTCCTCCTCGGTTCCTACCAGGTAAGTCCATAGATGAGCTGTGTCATCCAGTGGCAGGCCCCTTGGTATTCTCCCATTCTTTTTGCCAGATTTTTTCCACATCCCAAGAGGTAAAACAGCCACGGAAAAAAAATACAAAAAAAATGTAGGGGTGTCCCAATCAAAATAAAATTTATAAAAACAGGTTTTCTGCCAAGCAGTCAGCCAGAAAATCCTGCCAAATACGCCAATTGTGATGGAAACCAGGGGTGACAGTGGCCCCAAACCCCCAACACACACAGAGTCCTGGGTTCAAATAAAGGATGATTTATTCACCCAATCCTCCACAAGTAGCAAAAGCACATGTGATCTAGCTCTCTCTACAATCCACAATTCGTCTCTCCACAATACTCTTACCATTGCACTGCCCTCCTCCAATTAAGTGATGCCAGGGCTGTGTTACTGGACTACACTTCCCAGCATGCCCTACTGGTTCCATACTGGGCACCGATATCCAGGGTCTCTGCCATCTAGTGTCCTGGGGAAATAAATAGGCCCCAACAGCCTCTTCTTCTGGTAGGCTGCCCTCCATCTTTTCTGGCCATCACTTCCCAGTCTGGCTCCTTCCTCCCTCATGGTTGGGATGCCCATCTCCCTGTTCAAAACCTTCGGTCCGGGTAAGGAACCATCCCTTCCTCTGGTCGGGATGCCCATCCAACACCTGTGGCATCAACATCGGTTAATTTGACAGCCCCACCTCCATACTGAATCCATCAAGAAGCATTATTACACTCCAAGGAGCATGACAGCTACATTGGAAAACTCTGGACTAAGTTTGAAGCATGTTAAAGGATTACTCATAAAAGTGATTGTTTATATATTTGCTACTTTACCCCATGTTGTTTGTAGTGTTGGTCAAGAAAAATTTTCAGTATCTTGTTTTCATTGAGTCAATGTGACTTGTAGGGGCCATCTCAGAGCCTTAAACATCAGACACAACTGCACTGATTCAGTCCCAGGTTCAGAAAACTGTTTTTATTAAACAAAATACCTACATACAGGTCTCTTCACAATAAACAACTCTTCTTTCCTTTTCTTCCTCCTCTTCTGCCAAGTGAACTGGCTCTGTCTTGCTCAGGTGAGATGGATCAGCTCTTTTATACCAGACCTAGGAGAACATATGGTGCTACAACATTGCACCCCAGAAACATTTCTAAGTCAGGTGGAACTTCCAACCAACAGGGCAGTCTCTTCCCAATAGTACCCCATAGTGACTCCCAAGTATCCCACCAGGGCCACGCTGTGGAACTACGGCACCCAAATGGCCCCACGTGTGTCTAAATGATACCATGGTATGGTATGCCAGAGGGATACTGACATCCAGTGGACTGGACCAAGCAAGCGAGTAGCAACCATCATGGTCAGAATGTCAGTCTATCCCTGTCCAGCACAAGAGATAACACAATTTTTGAAATAATGGCCTTGAATATAGACTCATCTTGGACACCACCAAACAACATCAAAATGTCCATGAATAAACCCAAATGTCATGCATCCAGTTATATGCTCACAATGTACTAAACACATGTATTTTGGCACAAATTTTCTTAAAAAAAAACATTTCTGGAAAATTACTCTTGTGCAAATGTTTGAATAACATTAAAATTTGGAATCCCATGCTTTGATGTTATTCTTTGGTCACCTTCATCTTATATAATGGTGGCATGATAATGTCATGTGTATCATTGAGGTCCATCACATGATAAACACAGAACATTGTAACACCAGACAGAAAAACAAACTAAAAAATTCAACTGTAAACATAAAAATTGAAATAAATAACAATTAATATAATAATAATATGTAAAATAAAAAGTAAGTGTGTGCTTGGTGTATGGGTGTGTGTGTGTGTGTGTGTGTATACGCGTGCCCTGCGGTGGGCTGGCGTCCTACCTGGGGTTTGTTTCCTACCTTGCGCCCTGTGTTGGCTGGGATTGGCTCCAGCAGACTCCCCCTGACCCCGTAGTTAGAATATAGCAGGTTGGATAATGGATGGATGGATGTTAATATGAAATTAAACTTTAGTGTGAAGACCTGACAGATCTTTAGAAGTCTGGCCACATTTTGGACAACAGTTTAATAGTTATTTCTCAAGTGTCATGATATCATCAGTTACACTCCAAACAAATGGAACTGCTGTCATAAATTTGCACATCCATGCAGGAGGTAAGAGAAAGTAAACAATGAATACAATGTACCTAAAGTCAAGTCATGGGCTTTTTCATAATTGGTTCTCAGTACAATTATTAACATTTCGGTAACTGGTTGAATGCAGCACAGGAGGTCCTAAACACCACTCTACCCCAGGTTCAATACTACTTAGAAAATCATCTGCAGTAAATTTGCACTTTTACAAAAGGGTCTATTGCCATTTATACAGTAGTTCACATTCAAAAATCTAGCAATGTTTTGAACCCACTTCAATAATTATTGAATTTTGACACGTGTATCTTAATTTTTGCTCAAATTACCTGCTGATACAATATAATAATAAAATGTACTCATTTACTCCACCACTTCTCTCATATTACTCACCTCAAAGACACACTCAAATCTTTTAAAAAATGCTTTTTATAGTTCAGCCATACATTTCTCAAGAGTCAATTGTCACAAAAGCATACATGTTTACACAGAGACAAAATCAGTCAGTATAAATACAGAACACCTAAGCAATTTGTACCTAGTGTGCACGAGAGGCTTTCAGATAAGGCTTTAACTTTTGTCACCCAGCCTTCTGTTAGAAAGATCAGTTTACAATTATGCTGGAAATAAGTCATATCTCTGAACTGTTTTCATGAAGTCTGGTACATAAAGTCTCTGTTGGTTTATTTATTTATTTTTATAGCACAGCTTTCGGAAAAAATGCCTAAGTTCTTGTGTAATATGGATCTTTTACTACTGAAAATAAATGCATATCTAGTACTTAAAATACTTTGAAGCTTTGTTACCAATTAAAATTAAACTAAATGATTTTCACTATATCCATTTGTATTAATTAGTTTATTCACAGTGTTGTGTACTACAGTGGTTCTATTTTTTTTTCTTTTTTATTCAGATCTCTTTGTTTAAGAATGCCTATACAACACAACCATAAAACCCACCAGTCAGAACCAATGGCAGGCTATACAGACTTAAAAAAATCATGTTTCTCTCTCCGTCTGGCCAAGATGTGATCCATATTAAAGCTGTTTACCAAATTAAAAAAATGCTTGTTTGCACGGTTGGAGAAATTAATCACGATAACTTACCTTCTATTAGTTAGTTAGTTAGTTAGCTAGATAGATAGATAGATACTCTATTAATCCCCAAGGGGAAATTCAGATACTCCAGCAGCAGCATACTGATAAAAACAATATTAATTAAAGAGCAATAAAAGCGCAGTGGAATTTAAAAAATGCAAGGTGGAGCGTGTGAGGCAGGTATAACAGTCTATAATCTTGTGTGATGTTAATGTTTACCCCCCCAGGTGGAACTGAAGAGTCGCATAGTGTGGGGGAGGAACGATCTCCTCCATCTGTCAGTGAAGCAGGACAGTGACAGCAGTCTGTCGCTGAAGCTGCTCCTCTGTCTAGAGATGATCCTGTTCAGTGGATGCATTGGATTCTTCATGATTGACAGGAGCCAGCTCAGCGCCCATCGCTCTGCCACAAATGTCAAACTGTCCAGCTCTGTGCTTACAATAAAGCCTGCCTTCCTCACCAGTTTGTCCAGGTGTGAGGCATCCCTCTTCTTTATGCTGCCTCCCCAGCACACCACCGCATAGAAGAGAGCGCTCACCACAACCGTCTGATAGAAATCGGCTCTGTCCTCTCTTGCACAGAGCATCAGTATTGGCAGTCCAGTCCAATTTATCATCCAGCTGCACTCCCAGGTATTTATAGGTCTGCACTCTCTGCACACTGTCACCTCTGATGATCACAGGGTCCAAGAGGGGCCTGGGCCTCCTAAAATCCACCACCAGTTCCTTGGTCTTGCTGGTGTTCAGGTGTAGGTGGTTTAAGTCACACACTTTAACAAAGTCCTTGATTAGGTTCCTATACTCCTCCTCCTGCCCACTCCTGATGCAGCCCACGACAGCAGTGTCATCAGCGAACTTTTGCACGTGGAAGGACTCCGAGTTGTATTGGAAGTCCGATGTATACAGGCTGAACAGGACCGGAGAAAGTATAGTCCCCTGCGGCGCTCCTGTGCTGCTGACCACATTGTCAGACCTGCAGCTCCCGAGACACGCATACTTGAGGTCTGTCTGTAAGATAGTCCACAATCTATGCCACCAGGTGTGAATCTACTCCCATCTCTGTCAGCCTGTCCCTAAGGAGCAGAGGTTGGATGGTGCTGAAGGCGCTAGAGAAGTCCAGAAACATAATTCTTACAGCACCACTGCCTCTGCCCAAGTGGTGTAAAATATTTGCTTTAATAAGGTGCCAATTCAAGGGCTTTTGCTATTCAATTTTGTGATCCTACAGGGTCACTACAGGGATAGCATATAACACATAGCAGAAACCATTTTGGATTGGTCATTCTTCAATACCAATAAAGCTTTTTAGCAAGCAGAGAAAAAGTGAAAAGAAAAACACCAGTTCTAAAAAGGTATAGAAGAAACACACTACCACTCCAGTAACTGATCCAACCATTTTATAATCAGATCATTTGTGCTATTAACCGATTTCTTTGTGTTCTTATGACATACACATGGTTCCATTTACACCTGTGTCTTCAGCATGAAGTATATGACTTTATAAAATATTTAGAAATGAATGAAGTAAAAGTGAAGAACTATGAATTAATATTCTGCCCTGGGCCTTAAATCATTTGGATGATATTGTCAGAGAGGAAGAATCTTACAATAGAGGAATAAACAAGTGAGGCAGAATGAAAATGCAAACAAGTCACAAAACGAAATACATGCCATTTTTAGCAAGGATTGCCCTCTAATCAGCTGAGTTGGTACAAAATAGTCTGGCCCCTGTGGCTGTCCATAACCAAGCTTGAGCACACTTGTTGTAGATGTTTATGCACCTATATTGTCAGGTTTGGAAACTGTTATCTTTGTCCATTCTAGTCATAAATATGGAGCCAATATGGTAGACTTTTGAGAAAAAAATCAAAGGAATCTGACTATTTCTGTGTCTCTGTGCAAGGCATGATAAACTACTATTGTAGCTAAATTTTGCCCACAGACCTTTACCTGGCAGCAGCTAAATTTTTAAGCCACACTTGACAGAGATGCTTTGCAAAATGTGTTACTTTAAAGGCTTGTCTTCTAGAGAACCGGATTTGGTGTAAGCCCACTTCCAGACCTCAGTAAACTAAGAGTCTGAGTAAATGTAACACAATTTGTTTTTGTGTACGTCAAGCTTAATGTACAACTAAAACCCTTACAGACAAGTGCAATCAACTTATCACAAACTGACCTAGAACTATTTGCTGTCATGTACTGTATAGAAACAAACCGTTACGTTCATAACATGCAAATTCATAATATGCACAATCGCACAACCATTCACAGATTGAGTAACAACAATCCAGCTGTAGATAGGAGCTCAATTCAGCAGCAGTGGACTCTGTGAGAAGGATTGTAAAGTCACAGTGTATGTGGGCAACTTCAAGACACAGGAGAAAAAATAAAAATGAGAAGTTAAACTGATACAAAAAATTAACAAATTACTACACAGTTTAAATAGAGACAAGAGTGTCATGACCAGATATGAAGGCTATTTACATCTCTCTGACTGACCCAGATCCACATTGTAAGGAAAACCCATTAAAAACTGAACATATGCTCAAGTTTTCTACTTGTCAGAAACACCGCCCCAATGTGATCCATGTGTTCATTTTCCTATGAAAAGAGCAAGTTGCTGATAATATTTATGTACAAGGCAGTAAAACAGAAGTTATCTAATATAAGTATACACAAGGAAAGACAAAATGAAGAGAGAGCAGCATCTTACTTACTCCATAACAACAACAACAACATATATTTATATAGCACGTTTTCATACAAATTATATAGCTCAAAGTACTTTACAAGATGAAGAAAGAAAACTTTATATAAAAAATATAGAAAAATAAGATTAGGCAATATTAAGTAACAAAGAATAAAGTAAGGTCCGATGGCCAGGAGGACAGACAAAAACAAACAACAACAAAAAAAAAAAAACTCCAGAGGTCAAATAGACCAATAAGAAGGCAGGAATATTTCTCAGTTAAGTAATAAATATTATGGTGGCTGCTGGAAGTGTGTTACACAGTTATCTCAACTGAAATAAAAACCCCACAGTAAATGTGGTTCCAGCTCTTTCTGTTTGTATATAAACACAATGGTGTTTATAATGCAGTAGTTAGCACTGCTAAGTAACAGCTCTAGGAGGATGGTGTCAAATTGTAACAGAGTTACTGTTGGTGTGGAGTGCATGTATTCAGTCACTATGAATGCCTTTTCTTCATATACTGCAGTTATATTCCCACATCTCAGAGATGTCCTGGATAGACTGAATAGTGATTTTCAACTGGCCTTGTATGAGCAAATGTAGGTGCTCAAGTTTGCCCTGAGATGAGCTGGCATCTTGCCCAAGGCTGGTTCTTGTTTTCGTCCAGATGCTGTGTGGTCCCCGGCCGGGGCTGGAGTCCGGCCGGGACGCCCAGGAGGACGTGAGGAGGGCTTGTGCCTCCCCCAGACCGCGAGGGGGCGTCCGTCCTGGTTCTGTTGGGGGCCGCGGGTGAAGGGCTTGGAAGCCCTGCCCTGTAGGGACCCGTGGCCACCGGCAGGCGGCGCCCCAATGCCGGTTTATCCCGTGTGGTCCCCGGCCGGGGCTGGAGCCCGGCCGGGACGCCTAGGAGGACCAGAGGAGGGCGTGTGCCTCCTCCAGACCGAGCGGGGGTGTCCATCCTGGTTATGCAGGAGGCCTCGGGTAGGGGGCTTAGAAGCCCAGCCCGGTAGGGACCCGTGGCCACCGCCAGGCGGCACCCCAGTGCCCATTTATCCCGGGAGCCCGGCACTTCCGCCACACCAGGAAGTGCCGGGGGGAAGACGACAGGGGCTACACGGATGGCTTCCGGGTGCGCAGCCGGCACTTCTGCCACACAGGGGTGTGGCTAACACTAATTGCCGGGGAGCAGCTGGAGCCCATCCGGGTTCCTATAAGAGGGGCCGCCTCCCTCCAGTCATCAGTGGATGTCGGGTGGAAGAGGACAGAGCTGGAGAGAGGACGGGAGGCGGTCGAGAGAAAGGCACAAGGACTGTGAGCCCTGGACTTTGGGGGAATCAGTGCAAGAGGCACTGGGGTTTGTAAGCACAAATATTGTAAATATAACTGTAAATAAACAGTGTGTGGTGGAACAACGATGTCCGTCTGTCTGTGTCCGGGTTCAAGTTCACAGCTGCCAGTACAAGATTTAACTCTTTGTGTACTTGAACTGGTTGGTTGGGAATGATGAATGGGTGTTAAAATGGATGGATAGACTGGTATATGGATTTAATATTGTTTAAACAGAGATGGGACAGTGACAGTGATGACATTTTTGTCAGCAAAGAAATTAAACTTTAGAAATGATGTTGCCCACAAACATGATGTGTTTTGAATGCAAACTAGTTTGCTGACTTGCAATGAAAAGAACACTTTGATTTTTTTTATATGCATAAAACTGCAAAATCAACAGAAATGAGATCAGGGATACATGGGAGTATTAACTTGTTGCTTTTGAAAACAGCAGTTTTCAATTAAGATTTTGCATTTGAATGACCTTGGCAAGAACAATGCAGAAGAAAAAAGCCTAAAGTTGTTAGGTTTTGTGGTTTGTACTATTACATCACAATGAAGCAGCTGCTTTGTGTGTTTCAAATCTCTGAGTAACATGAGCACTTGGTAAAATCCCAGTGCTGTTTGTAAGAAAAGAGACGTGTGCAAAATCACAAAAAAACTTATTAAGAAATAAAGAATGGTGAATAAAGTTGTAGTTCAGCTGAACTTGTCCATTTCTAAGCGCTCAGTGTTGTTTTATGCTAACTAGCACCAAGTAAACAGGCCTGTGCCTCAGTAATTTTCAAATCTAATTTCTAAGTTAAAGTGGATGCCACATACAGTAAATTTAGAATTATAACTTTGTTTCATTTTAATATATAACCTGCAATAATTTTCTTGCAAATTAATGATACATTTTACCTTAAGAACTGCATTTAGGCTTAAATATACCAGATGCAATTAGGTAGTATTTAATAAGATACTCGACTGCAGTTATAATAAACCTTGAGAAGTAAAGCTGTGAGTTTGAAATGAAATCCTATCTTATTAATGAGACTATTGTTTCCTTTGTCAAACAAGATACTACAAGTGAAGAAGCCAACACATTATTGCTACAAAAGGCACCAACTAATGACCAGTAAGCATTTTATTCTTAACAGAATTGGAAATAAATATCTGACATCATTTAAACAAAGTCCTTCAGAAGTTGTACACTAAGTTTGAAAAGCCATTGCTGAAGACACACACCAGATGGACTAACAAAAAACCAAGGAGTTTAACACTAACCAAGAAGGGCAAATAATTTGCAACTTACTTTATGGCTATAGCAGAGTTGTGGCCCTGAGTGTAGGGATCTATCTGTGCTAGCAATCAAAAGGTTGCTGGTTTGAATCCTGTAAACGCCAGAAGTGACTCTATTCCATTGGGCCCTATAGCAAGGCCCTTAACCTGCTTCGTCCTAGGTTTGACATTAGCCTGCATCCAGCCCTGCAAGCAGGTCCTCCAACTTTCAAGGGAAAATTTGGGGGTTGGTGGCAGGACTGGCACAGTGTTCAAATGCGGTGCTAAGGTGTCACCGATTGCACTTGGGTCCCATTCAGGGTGGTTTGTTGTGTGAAGGGTTTGGCAACGCACTGTAATCAGCACATGCTCCCAACCTCTTACGGTTATGGTTTTCTAAATTGTGCTGTAAGAATTTGCAGCAGAAGAATAAGGCAGTTTGTAATCATATACCAAAGAATTCCACCAGACAGGCTGCTTTCAATACTCTGGAAAGAGAGACATAACCATAGATGATCCGTGGCTCACAAAAACACAGCTTCCTTTTAGGTCCATATTTAAAAGAATGCTGAAATAAATTCAGATAGCCTTCATGCACACACTCACACATGTACATTTTCAAATTGCCAATTAACCTAACACACAACTTTCCTGTGGGACTAAAATCAGGATACCCACAAAAAACAAAGCCATGAATAGAACTGCAAACATCACAACAACATTGACCACAGCGACCCACTTATCTGTGGTAACAGCTGTTCCTCAAGGTGCAAACATGTCATGTTTCACATCAGTATTTTGTTTGAAATGATAATTAACTAAATGTAATGATTATTTTAAATCATGTGATCATTTTCTTATTGAACATGAATTGTTTTTTTTAATTCTAGCTTTAATTTTTGAATACAGGCCAATTCAAAACAGAGAAAAACAAGGCAAAGATCTGAACCCAAGATGTTAGATCTCTGAGTAACCACTGTGTGATGTCTGTTATGTACTGATTATGTATTATTTTTAACTTGCTACTTACTGTATGTCATAAATATAAATCTGTTTTAATCCTCACATTAAAAGCAGCACATTAGAGTAGTCTTCTTCCTTTAATAGCATGTGGAATTTTAACCCCCAAATTACATGTTACAAGTAATTTCATAACTCATTTTTTGTGTAATTCCTATAATTTCCCAGCCTTTAGGATGTTTGTCTTTATGTTGCCTGTATCATACAAATTGGATTCTAAAGAGAATGCAAATGCATTACATGGTACATAACCATCTATTTAACATTTAAAGTTCATTGTTATCCCCATGTTTGAATGAACTTACATTTTGCAAGTGTACTGCCTTTCAATTAGCAAATCATCACAACATCTCTAACAATACTAATTGGTACTGGCTCACCAACATTTCAAGCATGGCCTCTCTCAGCATTTAAAAAGTAATTTCCTGTCAGATACAATGGTATTTCAAATTTAAAATATAACAAACACAATTGAAAACAGATATTGCCTGGCGCCACATCCCAACCTCATTCATCAGGGACCATACTCCAGCATGACTTGAACAAAACTTTCATCATTTGTTTTTATGTGCTCTTTCTCTATTTAACATCTATAATAAATGCATATTTATTCATTTAAAGTGATATTAATCCAAACTGTAAATTGTCTTAGTGTGATTAATGTCTCTCTTTAGATGAAAGAAAGAAAAATCAAATACATATTTCATTGACTTGAATGTACAAGTTTGTGATACCACATTTTATTATTTCCAGGGCTAATGTAATCATAAGAGCTGACAGAAAAAGTGATACAATTTTAGATATAATCATTTTGCCAGCACTGCCGGCAATACATTTATTTACAATGTATAAATAAGCAATCCTAAATACATCCATCTTTGGACCTTTAAACTGTTCCCTAATAAATTAAAATTACTGTATGCATTTAAGGATGTTCTTATTTTATGTACAAAAAATATTGGGATAGTTTCTTCGCATTGATGCAATCTGAGCTTTTAATATAATGTATATTTCTGTATTTCTGAATAAAAAAGGTAAGGCTATTATTTTACAGGGTCAAAAATAATCTGTTTATTATGTAAAGTGCATTCTATTAAAGGATGTCATGAAATTCCAGTTCTTGACTCTCAGTTGTGTATATTGAAGGATAAAGTAAAGCAGTGCAGAAAGAAGCCAACTAGCTGTGCAGTGTATGGCTTTTGCCAAAGACTATCCAGTGGATTATTTATGAGAAAATAATAGCTGTCTGGTAAAAATTCAACTGCAGTTTATTTGATTGCTTTGAACTTGAATCTGCTAAGCTTAAAAATGAATGTGTCTGGCAATCAGTGTCCATATCATATGTATCTAAAACACCAGAAACTATGAACACGAAATATCCTACGTGGTTTCTTTAGTTACAACCTGGTACATTTATTTCTAAAGCTCACCTGTATTTTTCTTTAATAGGTAATGTCATTGAGAAAATCCTGCAAAAACACAGCTTATGGCTAGAAAGCATGACTAATATACAGAAAGCAAAATCATCCCCCTGCCATCAGTATTAGGTACAAGGAGGATACCAGTGCAGCAAGTGAATGCAAACACCCCAACAGTAACTCATGTCTGGCCAACTTACGAGTTTATAATCTAGCACTCACAACTTTAGCGTAAGGGAAGAAATCAGAGTACCAAGAGAAAAATGCCACAAAAGAATGTGAAAACTTTTCATGCAAACTCTACACAGATGGTAAGCAAGCAGGAACTGAATTCAGGTTTCTGGAGTTGTAAGTATGCAGAGTTGAAGAGTGACAAAGAACGGGGAAGTCTACTATGGCTTTTATATTATTCTGAGAACTTTTATGTTATTATCTTTAGCTTTACATTCTGAAGATCCATGTGGCTGGTGGATAAAGAACGTAAAGTCAATTATATGAAACACAGTATAATTTAAACATTAGAAAATAATTAGGAGTATAGAACAATCAGAAAGCTGGCTGGAGTTGTAAATACATAAATGAATAAGAAACTATATTCGTGCTTTATGTGCTGTGAACGCTGGCCCCGGCACAGACAGACGGACAACATGGTTTCACCACACACTGTTTATTATGTACAATATTTACAGTTTTTGCTCACGTGCAACCCCAGTGCCTCCAGCACCGATTTCCCCAAAGTCCAGGGCTCACAGTCCTTTTGCCTTCCTGGCCGCCTCCCGTCCTCTCTCTCCAGCTCAGTCTACTGCCTCCCGACTTCCACCTCCTGACTGGAGAGAGGCAGCCCCTTTTATGGGGACCCGGATGGGCTCCAGCTGCTTCCCGGCACTTAACGCTGGCCTCACCCCTGTGTGGCGGAAGTGCCGGCTGCGCACCCGGAAGCCGTCCGTGTGTCCCTTGTCGTCTTCCCCCCGGCACTTCCTGGTGTGGCGGAAGTGCCGGGCTCCCAGGATAATTAGGCACTGGGGCGCCGCCTGGCGGTGGCCACGGGTCCCTACAGGGCTGGGCTTCTAAGCCCTGTACCCGAGGCCCCCTGCATAACCAGTACGGACGCCCCCACTCGGTCTGGAGGAGGCACACGCCCTCCTCCGGTCCTCCAAGGTGTCCCGACCGGGCTCCAGCCCCGGCCGAGGACCAGATGTGATAAACCCTCGACCCGTGGTCCCCAACAGAACCAGGACGAACGCCCCCTCGCGGTCTGGAGGAGGCACAAGCCCTCCTCACGTCCTCCTGGGCGTCCTGGCCGGGCTCCAGCCCCGGCCGGGGACCACAGTGCTCTCAAAAATACAAAACAAGGTACAACATCAGAAATGCTAAAAGAAAAATAAGCAAGGAAGTGGAGATGTTTTTGTAGAGTAGACAAAACTTAAGTAGAAACACTGAAGGGAAAAGTTTGCTTTAATCTGCAATAATTTATTTTAAAAAAATATAAGTGTCAAATCAATAAATATGTCAAATCCTTTCAACCTGGTAAAGTGTAATTGATTAAAAAACCTTTCAATAAAAGAGAAAGAAAGAAAGAAAGAAAGAAAGAAAGAAGTGATCAAATAGCCATTGTATTTAGTGAAATAAGAGAGTAAAGTCATTCCTACAAAAATGTACACTCAAAAGGCTCGATACCAAATGTAGGGCTTTGACACCAATATGGTACATTAACATACATAATTAATTTAGAGGTGGAACATTGGTTAATGATACTGAATTATAGAACTGGGATCCTAGGTTTGAGCCACATCCTTGTCTCTGTCTCTGTGGAATGTACACATTCTGCTTGAGTTAATGTCAGCTTTCTCTGATTTTCATGTTGGGTAATTTGGTATTTTAGAATTAGCCTAAAATGAATTAATAAGATTGGATTTTTACAGTATGTAATTGTTCCCATTGGACTTCTTTTTGATTTACACAAAAATCCTAATGACAGAACATAACCAATTAAAAAAAATTACAATTCAGTACATCTGCTTTATATTAACTAGAAGACCAGATAAATCTTTCCGAAGAAACAAAAAAAGCAAAGATGATAAAGACAATTAAAAGCCAGGGGCAGCAAGAGCTGTAACAGACTATCTGTCTGACAAGAGTACAACAGCATGGCAAACATAGAATCAAAGACTGAGTTTTTATTTAAATTAAGACAACTAACAAAAGCAGCGTTTTTGTCTTTATATGACATGGTGATGACTAACATTACTTTTCTAGCAACCAGCATGACATTTAAAATATGTCTGATGTCACTGAGGCGTCATCCAAAATATGAAAACATAATCTAAATAACAAAAATTAAAACGACTAATTCAAAAAAATGTCAGACATATTATGAAAAGTATATTAAATATACAGAAATTGACTTTAGAATGTTAAGCTTGCTAGATTTATCATAGTAGTACTAATTTTACAACTAAATCACTAGGTGGTTCAAAACGTTTTTTAGTGTTGAGTTGGCATCTTAAATGGACCTTTGCCAGTTCAGAAAAATGTTAATTACATACATAAATATAAAATATACAGTATGTATATTTCATTTCTATAATTAGCATTGACATTTGAACGGCAGGTATAGGGAATAGCATGTGGTTAAGAGTCATCGATTAATTTGTAATGTTTAACCTCCCATATAAATATCAAAGACAAACCACACAACTAAGTGGAGGGATTCTCCAAAAGTCCATGTAGAAAACACCAGGTGCAAAAATGAAGTTATACATGTAAGATCATCAAGTAACTATTAAATGGTGGCTGTCTACCTTTTTACAGGGGGTTGCGAAAGTGCAAGCAGGAAACTGAATATTTAGCCATTATGACCTTGATAGAGGCAATATAATCTAAAATAGATCAAGTTGCATAGACCTGATTTCCCTCATGCTGCCTAACTGACAGACATAGTAATTAAGGGAAGCAGTTTAACTGGTGCACATTTTTGAAATGGACTTTTTAAAATGACATGCAATCAGTCAGTATAAGTAAATCCTCATGGTGGAGAGTCTGGGCTGTGTAACAAAAGACCTCTAACCTTTGAATGAAATTATACTAATGAAATCTCTACCTATAATACATTATAGTTTTTGTGAGTAACAAAATGGACCAAAGGTGATAATTTTCTTAAAAGGCCTCTAAATCTAGGACTTTCTGCAGATGTACAAATCAGCAGGAAAACTTTATTCACTACAATATCCTGAATTGCACCTGGAGTCAATTGGGAATAGCAGAAAACTGGACAGAAAACATACTAAGAGTTGGTTTTGTTTCAACTCTACCAGATGTCCATTGCATTACCTGGCACCATAATGTGAGAAATGCTGTAGAGATTCAAAAACACTTCATTTTTAACTAAAAAAGCATAGGGTCTGACAATGGGTCCAAGGAATTCATCCCAATATCTAATGGCAGTCAAGGTGCCATTGTCTGGCCTGTAGAGGTCTGTGCGCCCCTCCTTGGATATGCCTCCCCAGACCATCACTAACCCACCACCAAACCGGTCATGATGAACGATGTTACAGACAGCATAACGTTCTCCACGGCTACTCTAGACCCTTTCACGTCTGTCACATGTGCTCAGGATGAGCCTGCTCTCATCTGTGAAAAGCACAGGGTGCCAGTGGTGGACCTGCCAGTTCTGGTATTCAATGGCAAATGCCAATCGAGCTCCATGGTACCAGACAATGAGCACAGGACCCACTACAGGACATCGGGCCCTCAGGCCACCCTCATGAAGTATGTTTCTGATTGTTTGGTCAGAGACACTCACACCAGTGGCCTACTGGAGGTCATTTTGTAGGGCACTGGCAGTGCTCATCCTGTTGCTCCTTGCCCAAAAGAGCAAATACCGGTTCTGCTACCTGCTGGTCCTGTTGATGGGTTAAGGACCTTCTACGGCCCTGTCCAGCTCTCCTAGAGTAATTGCCTGTCTCCTGGAATCTACTCCATGCCCTTGAGACTGTTCTGGGAGACACAGCAAACCTTCTGGCAATGGCACGTATTGATGTGCCATCCTAGAGAAGTTGGACTACCTGTGCAACCTCTGTAGGGTCCATGTATCGCCTCATGCTACCTATAGTGACACTGACTGTAGCCAAATGCAAAACAAGTGAAAAAACAGTCAGAAAAGATGAGGAGGGAAAAATGTCAGTGGCCTCCATCTGTTAATCCATTCCTGTTTTGGGGGTCGTCTTATTGTTGCCCCTCTAGTGCACCTGTTGCTAATTTTATTAACACCAAAGCAGATGAAACTGATTAACAACCCCCTCTGCTACTTAACTGACCAGATCAATATCCCAGAGGTTTAATTAACTTGATACTATATTAAAAAGTGTTCCTTTAATTTTTTTGAGCAGTATATATATATATATTAATATACTGTATATACTATTATATAGTAAATATACAGAGACAGGGAAGCAGAGGCAAACCTCACACACACCACAAACTGGTGCAGGTGTACAACAACCTACACTGCTGGACCCACGAAGCAACATTGTTGACCACTGCACTACCATGCCTCTCACTTGCCAGCTCGGAATTAAACTACCTAAAAAAATAGTTATCAAGAAAGTACAGTACAAAGGATGACCCAACTCTAATAATTCATCTTTACCCAACCTATACAGCATATACAACTTTGCATAAAAAGAACTGCACACGTCTTTCAGAGAAACACTACTAAATGTTGTAAATAAAACAATTTTTCAACAGTCCTTTTTAATATAATGATTTATTTAAATTCTGTCTTGATGACTCATGTTCAAAATGGCAGAATTCTTCTAAAATTCAAAATGGTGTTACGGTAAAATGGAAAATAATAAATATGTAATTTAGTCAGTCTCCAACCCGCTATATCCTAACACAAGGGCACAGGGGTCTGCTGGAGCTAATCTTAGCCAGCACACGGCGCAAGGCAGGAACAAATCCCGGGCAGGGCGTCAGCCCACCACAGGGCACACACACCCACACCCCAAGCACACACTAGGGATAATTTAGGATCACCAAAGCACCTAATCTGCATGTCTTTGGACTGTGGGAGGAAACCCACGCAGACACAGGGAGAAGAGAACCCAGGTCTTCTTACTGCGAGGCAGCAGCCGCCACCATGCTGCCCCTTAAATATGTAATTCTTTTTATAATTTTTTAAATAATTAATTATTCAACTTAGCAGAGAAATAAATGTAAAAATAATCAAGTCACTGGGAATTGAAGACATTTTCATTTTGAAATGAGAAAAATTACTAGAGCAAGCAAAAAACATTTTAGAAACTAAGTCATATTTATGACATCGATTTGATGCACTTAGTAGAAAGGGCAAGTGGTAACTTATACATTAAGTTTACCACCTTCAGATTTCACTTTGACCATTAAGAAACAAATTTATTGAGAGACACACAGAGACTGGATAAAAGGGCCATCTGTTTTTCCGCTAGCATTACTGTTGATAAGGAATATCGCAGCAAAAAAGGCCTAAAACCTCATGAGACATTATTTTCGGGATCCACAAGCAAGTTTTCGCAATGAAGATGAAGTACTACAATACTGACTAACATTGGGCAAAATTCTCAAATTCTTCACACCTGCACATAAAAGCTGCTTTTCCTAACACATCATAGGTGGTTGGTGACAGCACTTAAATTTGAACCCAGAGACTGAGCTGTAATAAAAGCCTGCAAGTGAACAAATTATCCAATTACAAGGGGAAACAAGCCATACCAGAGACAGGATCAATCAGTGGACCAGGCCATCAACCAATTGACTACTGGACAGATACTCAAATGTCAGTTAAAGAGATCACGTGTCACTGATGCTAACAAGTCAGCTGTACTGGTGACAGTTCACACTGAAAGGCAATCGTGGATCCTGAATCATAGATGGCATCCGTCCACATCAACTCAAGAATTTTAGATACTGACATCCTTTGCTTTGGGGTATTGGACCCCATGACCTAACTATCATATTAAATCCTCACCATGCACGACATTTTATCACACTTGCCAGACTGTCATTCCTCCTTAACTATACAGTACTGGCTTCCTGTCGGCAGTTCTGTTGTTAGGACTATTCTTTATTTTTCCTTCTCAAAATGAATATGCTGTTTGTTTTCATCCACTTGTTTGATAGTATGTTGTGGCCAAGTACTGGAATTCTTCTTGCCTTAGGAATCAGAATCACAGCCTAATATCTCTCTTTTCTTCAGCAACATGTATCAAGTAGGATTTGAACCATGGAGTTATGGAAGGTATCGGTATTTGAAGCCAAATGAACTCTTTTCATAAGCAACATGTATTGATTGGATATTTTAAACTATTGTTTTATTAATTGAAAAACTGATCTGTTATTATGAATTTAAATTGTTTTGGGTTTAACCTGCATAGCAACTGACATAATATAATTGAATACTTTAGAAATTACTTAGACCAAAAATTAGACCTCTTATAACATTGCAAGATGCTGAGACATTAGTTCATGCTTTTGTTTTCAGTCGGCTAGATAACTGTAACGCACTCCTCTCAAAACTACCCAAAAAAGACATAGGGCAGAATGCAGCTGCTAGAATCTTAACTAGGAAAAGAAAATCCAAACACATCTCTTCAATTTTGGTGTCACTACATTGGTTACCTGTGTCATTTAGAATTGACTTTAAAATACTGCTTATGGTTTACAAAGCCTTAAATAATCTCGCTCCATCCTATATTTCAGAATGTCTTTCACCTTACACTCCAAATCATTACCTTAGATTTTCAAATGAGCGTCTGCTTATAATTTTAAAAGCTAAACTTAAAAGAAGTGGTGAAGCAGCTTCTGTAGTTATGCACCTAAAATCTGGAATAGCTTACCAATAGAAATTTGCAAGGTTAATACGGTGGAACACTTTAAAAAATTGCTAAAAACACATTATTTTCACATGGCTTTTTCATAGCTTCATTTTAGTTTAATCCTAATATTCTGTATATGCATTTAATTATCATTATCATTCATGGTGGCTCTAAAATCCATACTAACCCCTACTTTCTCTACTGTTCTTTTCCTGTTTTTCTGTGGTGGTAATCTGTGCCACCACCACCCAATCAAAGCACATTGAAGTCATTGATGGCCATAAGTCCATATGACCAACATCATCAAGTTCTTCCATGTGAAGCCTGAATACCATGAGGACTGATTTATTTGGCAGTGTGAGTAACACTTTTATTTTAATGTTATTAATTAAAGTTCTTTATTAACACACTCAAAATCAAAGAAGCCATTATGTGGCCAAAAAACAAAAATAAAACCATTAGAGACATTGACAAAACCTTACGATTACCCAAATCAACTGTCTGGACTATCATTAAGAAGAAAGAACACACCTGTGAGCTCAGTAATCGCAAAGGGACTGGTAGGCCAAGGAATACAGCCACTGTGACAACAGAATAATCCTCACTATAGTAAAGAAAAAGCCCAAAAAGCCCACTTATCCAACAGATCAGAGACAGTCTTCAGGAAGCAGATGTGTATGTGTCAGAGACTATTATCGATAGAAGACTTTATGAACAGAAATACGGAGACCACACTGCAAGAACCAAACCACTGGTTAGCAACAGAAACAGAATGGCCACATTACAGTTTGTGAAAAAGTACAGAAAGTACTGAAAACAGCCTGCAGTATTCTGAAACAAGGTCTTATGGACAGACAAGACAAAGACTTACCTTAATTAAACACTGCACAATGAATTTTGAGGTGTATAGAAACATCTTATCTGCTCAAGTTCAAGTAAATGCCTCCAAACTCCATGGTGCCTTCATCCTACAACAAGATTATAATTCCAAAAATACTGCTAAGGCAACACAGGAGATTTTCAAATCTAAAAAGTGAATATTCTTGAATAGCCAAGCCAGACCCCAATTTAACTCCAAATTGAGCATATCTTTCAAATGCTGAAGATAAGCCCCCACAACAAGCAGGAGCTGAAGATGGCTGCATTTGAGACTTGGCAGAGTATCTCAAGAAATGATAGCACGTGGTGATGTTGCATGCAAAGCATATGCAGCGAAGTACTAAAGATGACTGTTTTAAAATATTGACCATTGCTATGTTCCAAACATTATAGTGCCCTGAAATAGGATCGGAGCCATGTATTAATAGTGCCATCATTTGATTGTAGGTTGGAGTAAGACGTGGTTACATCAATTCGGATGTACTGCAGGTTTACACTTAAAGGCATTGACATTAGAATAGAGCAAGTCCAATATCAACAGCATAACTGGATCAGATCAATCATAGGAATATTACTACAGAGTGAATCATTTATGTTCTTGACTTAATAAACATTAATAATAATAAAGTAACTTATTTCCTAGGATGTAGCATGGACAAATTAATCACTATTTCAATTACTGGATATCACATTTTAGTTTTATTTGTGATGTACTCACTTTTTAACCATTGCTTCTTCACTCATTTTCAGTCACCCTCCTGTCTTTACTACACCATCTGACTGTATCAGGTGTGACAGATGTCCAGGGACCTTGCCCCAACGGGGCAGTATCTTCCGTGGACCACAAGGGGGGTGACCTCCCTGGATTACATGGGGGCCACAGAGCTTGGGAACTCAACCCTATGGAGGGACGTGGCCACCACCAGGGGTTGACTGGACAGCTCCAGAACTGTAGTCCGCAGCACTTTCACCACACCCGGAAGTGCTGCCAGAAGAGGAGCTGAACTCGCTTGCAGCACTTCCGCAACACCTGCTGTATAAAAGAGGCCGCCTCACACCATTCAACAGCTGGAAGTGGACAGAGCTTGGAAGAGAGGAGTTGGACGTGGCTAAAGAGAGAGAAGGAGGCCTAAAGGACTGTTTTAGTGATGATTACTGCACTGTTTGTGGTGTTGGGAAAGGGGTTGTAAATAAACGTGTGTGATTTCAGACATTCTGTGTCTGCCTATCTGTGTCCGAGTCCGAGATCTCCACACAGGTAAAAAACTGTGCACGATTAAAATAGTACCTAAAAAATGTTTAAACTGGATCTGTATAATAAACAAATACCACAGTACCTGAACGTGCTGTAACTAGCCATGATATGTAAAAGTTCATCCAAATTATTTAAAAGCAATCGAACATTACAAACTTATGGAGACAGGTTGGTTCTGAGTACTGACCTGTCTCCAGCTGTAAGGTGCAGTGTGCAGCAGTGATTACAGTGCTACCAGTTGAGTACAGCATACAAGTGGAACATTTAATATATCCCACTTTATGTTCTCAGAGTCTCTTACATTCTCAGATGTAATGGCTATCAGATTCTTCCAATCCTCTTCGCTTACCCTGTGACAATTTTCTACTTTCAATTTCCTAGATAGTCCGGGCTGATCACTCGGGTTTGTGACTGTGATGATGGCACTATATCTTCACCTTAAAAATTCATTTAGGATTATTAGTAACAGAGGTCAAATTTTTATCTTAATATAATAAATTAGGTACTAATCAAACGCCCCCCCACCCCCCCACCAAAGTAAGAAAGAGCAAGAGCTTAAGAGTGAACTCTTATAAGAGGCAGTTGCTAGTGCATCACCTGGAACCTTTTTTGTATGTTGGTTGGTTACTTTTGGTTTTCATTTACTTTAATTGCCTTAACATACTTCAGAGTGTGTATACAGTATATGTTTTCTGCTGCAACTTTACATACATCATTTATGAAATAGGCTATTTGTGCATGATAGTGCTATAAGAAAAACTGGTTACTATGTGCCTGCAGCATCATACAAAACAAATCAAACCAAACAGGTTTAAAAGCCTTACTGGGTTGCATTATAATTAGCAGATAGCACTCTTATGCCCATCATTTTAACTACAGCTTGTCATATAGATTAAAATCTTTAGTTACAAAACCAAAAGATCATCACTAATCAGTCAGCTGTCACACTTGAGGCTGAAACTTAAAAGGACATTTAATAGGAGTCTGTACAACAAAAACTAATAAGAACAGAATACTGTATTGTATGAGACATTTTAAAATGCATAAATAAATGACAGTTCATTCATTCTAATTCTTAATAAAATTTATACTATAGATAAAATATAAATACCAATTTTCCTTTACTGTCTGTTCTGGCCAGGATCACGCATCAAGCCAAGAAACAGCACGTGCAAGGCAGAGACCATCCCTGGAGGGCATCTATTTAGTCACAGAATGTATATAAATAGAGTTACAAATGCCTGAGAAAACTGACTGGTCAGTTTGTCTGTGGGCCAAAGGAGATCACAGCAGTCCTGCTTATTTAAATCAAAAGTCAAAACTACATTTTAACAATAATAGGTACATATTATAGTCAACTAAAGTAACAGCAAAATATCTGTTACACTTTTGTTAAACATTGACTCTGTCCTGATGTGCTTCTGTTACCGCAAGCCTGCTCTATTGCATTTGGCTTGATTTTCTGATGGGTTAAAATGTAGTTATAGGGAAGTTCAAATTATCTTTACAGTGTTCATTTCCTGAGAAATTTGGCAGATAACCCAGGGTCACATTCTTCTATTTCTATACAGACAGAAGGGAGCCATACTCATAAACAAGCATTGTATAAGTGGAGTTAGCTACTTAAATATAATGACCTCAAAATATCTTTATTATTTTAAACAGGGTTATTTGGTTTAAATTCTTTCAAAATTGTAGTTACACGAAAGGTATGTGTTTATTTTGTATTCTTGGTGTAAATTTATAAATCATTTCACTTATTCTCTATTTTTAGTAAATGTGTAAGTAACACCTATCTGATTTACCTTGGGACAAAGAAAGAGTAAGAAACCCCAGTTAATCATATCCAGTTCAGGCTAATTTCTGGACTATTCAAACAAAGAAGCTTGAACAGGGTTTGCACACATTTTTACAAAAAAATTTCCATGACCTTTCAGTTATTCTAAGGCAAACTTCCATGACCACATGTTCTCTGAAATTTCTGTGTAAATTTGAAAAACAATAATAAAAATTCATGTCAAATTTACCAAAATATTGTTAAACTAAAATAAAGAGATATGCGGTTTCATACAAAATAAAGATTTATTTAAATATTGCTGACACTCCAGCACAATGTAAACCATGAAAAACATTATGTAGCCCTAATTAACATAAATCACTGGAAGGCAACAATAAATTAAAAAAAACAAATACAAATAAGTAAAAGTGTAGTAGTACAAAGGTGGAAACTGTCCATTGGAATAAAATATATTGTATCATTAACTTAATTTTAACAAATGACAGCCTTGTTTCTTTGAATTCCATGAAAGCAATCCATACAAAGTACATGGTTTCATTTCTGCAAGCTTTCCATCAATATGCTTTTCAATATTCAGCAGAGATGCTTTCTTTTCTTTTACAGTTCGACACAAACTCTTGGATTTAGTGATGAAGGTCAGATTTCTTGTAGCTTCTGCTTTCTCGGGATATTCATCAACTGATTTCTCGAGGGCACAAATGTCAGTCTCCATCCTAGCCCTCTTCATTTTCAATTCATGAAGCTCATCTTTCTCTTCTAGATAGTACTTTGATCTCAGCGATATCTTGCGCTGTAGAATGTTCCATAAACTCTGACCCAATATAGTTAGTTTTCACTTCGGGCCCATCCCATAGCCTGACATGCATGTCTAACTGTTTAGCCTGTAAATAGTGATTCAGACTTGTCTTCACACGACTTGTAAGGCCAGGTTTATACTTCACACGACACGACGCGTGCTCCAGAGGACACTCCTGCTATGCAAGTGTTTTACTATTTATACTTGGACACATACTTTACGTTAATCTGAAAGAATCAACCAGGTGGCAGTTCGAGATATTATCACAGTGAGAACAGGTTCGGCTTCACTATGTTGTGAATTGCCTGGAACACCCATTAAATTCCAATGACACCTTGCCGCAATATCTCTGAAAAGGATGTTTAATGATTAAATCCATCAATCCAGGGATGTCTCCATTCCAGCTAGCATTGGGCATGAGGCAGAAACAATCCCTAGACAGGGCATCAGCTCATCGCAAGGTGGATACAAGCACTCACATACACTCACGTCATTTTAGTGTCACCAAATCTGCATATCTTTGGAAGGAAACTGGAGCACACTGTGGAAACCCAGCAGGAAAACATGGAAACTCCAGGCAGGGAATACCAGCGACATGACTCCATGCAAGACAACAGTGCTATTGCTCCACCACCGTGTCACCCTCATGTGTGTAATTATTAACAGTGTTCATTATTTAAAAGAAATTAACGATGAAAAACTGGGATGATGTTTATGACGGTCTGCTTTAATGATAAAGTAAACTACGAGGTTAAAGTGGACATTTCGAGATTAAAGCTGAAATTTCCACTTTAACCACAAAATACAATACACCTTTTCACCATGTCCTTAATTTTTTTTCTCTGTGGCACAAATACAGAGCTGTACATTATGTTGCTGTTGTGAAGTTGCAAAAAAAAAAAAAAAAGACAGCACAAAAGATGGTATGTGAGACTTTTAAAATGTATCATGTCATTACAATGGGGAATATGTGATGCTTAAATATTAAAGCACCACAAATGCATCTGTATGTCACCATTTTGCTTCACCACATCGAGCCATTCATCAAACATCAATCCCGTAGGATCCGCATAGTGGCTTTTTGTCACATGTAGATAGTAAACAGAGACATTGACATCACATTTCAACTTTTATCACACTGCGCCCGACTTTTTGCTGGTGCTGCAATTCGCGCACGCATCACATTAATTTCTATGGACCTGCTCAGATGACGTGTCAAATGAACGCTGAAAACGCGTGGTAGCCATGATGTGTGTGCATACACATTCTGAGCGTGAAGTATAAACGAGCCCTTAGGTCAGGTTTATACTTCACGCGATGTGATGCATACTGCAGCAGACGCTCCTGTTACGCAAGCATTTTACTGTTTATACTTGCGCACGTACTTTACGGAAATCTGGAGGAATCCACCAGGTGGCAGTGCGAGATATCATCACGGTGAGAACTGGTTCGGCTTTACTGTGTTATGAATTGCCTGGAACACCCATTAAATTCCAAAGACACCTTACCGCAGTATCTCTGAAAAGGATGTTTAATGCTTAAATCCATCAATCCAGGGATGTGTCCATTCCAGCATGCATCGGGCATGAGGCTGAAATAATCCCTGGATGGGCATCAGCTCATCGCAAGGTGAATACAAGCACTCACATACACTAGCGTCATTTTAGTGTAACCAAATCTGCATATTTTTGGAAGGAAACTGGAGCACACTGTGGAAACCCAGAAGGAAAACATGCAAACTCCAGGCAGAGAATACCAGCAACATGACTCCCTGCGAGACAGCAGTGCTACCGTTCTGCCACCGTGTCACCCCCATCTGTGTAATTATTAACAGTATTCATTACTTAAACAAAATTAACAATTTATCTGTAAAATGTAACATACATACTTTAATACATTTCATCATGAAAGTGATATCAAGTATAAATCTTAGGATTCTAAATGTGCAGAGAATTGGAATATCGTACAGTTAATGTGTTCTATGTGGCGATCTATTGCTGTTTGCCACTGCTGTCAGGTCCGGAGGAAGCCCTAGAAAAAAAAGAAGAACCAGAAGACGGTATGTGAGACTTTTAAAATGTATTGTGTCATTACAATCAGGAATATGCGACGCATGAATATAAAAGCACCACAAATGCATTTGTATATCGGCGTTTTGCTTCACCACATCGAACCATTCATCAAACATTGAAGCGCACTCATCGATCGCATAGGGTCTGCAAAGTAGTTTATTGTCACATGTAGATAGTAACCAGAGACTCTAACGTCACATTCCAACTTTTAGCACACAGCGCCCCCTGGCTTTTTGCTGGTACTGCAACTCGCACACACGTCGCATTAATTTCGGAGGGGTGGCTCAGAAGATGCGTCAAATGAACGCTGGGAATGCATGGCAGCCATGATGCGGGCGCGTACATGTTCTGAGCGTGAAGTATAAACGAGCCCTAAGAATAGTGAGACACTGCCACCTTTAGCGCCCTCTGCAGTTAGGGCTTTGTTTCTGGACACAGCGTCTGAAATCTGCCCTTGTTTGAAGGTGGATGAGAGGGAAGTACTGCGGCTGGCAGCAGGTGTCAGGTTGGAGACTTATGGGGGGGGAGGGGGGGGTGGTGGTAGCCAGTCATGGGGTTGAGAGATGATTCCCACGCAGCAGCAGCCTAGTGCTTAGCCCCCTTTGCATCGCTAGTTAGCGCTGCCTCTCCCATGTTCAATATTTCAAGCGTTTTACTACACAGTCGACATTTTGTCCCGGGTCCTGGTCTTTCTCAAGCCATCCCTTATACTTATCCAAGTGAAGCCATGCATTGTTAAATCGGCATTTACCTGGCATTTCTTTACTGAATCTTCTGCACACCCAAAAACAAAAAACTGCATTTCTGACACTCACCACATGCAGCGTGCCAAGTTACTACAGACCTGCGCAAAAATGTTAGTTGTTAACGTATAAAGACGTTTCTTGCTCAGTCTTAAAGGAACCATTTACTTCATTATACAGATGTGTCAATCAGATATCCATGTCTTTTCCACAACTTTCTTGTTTTAGTTTTCCAAAACTTTTCAAGACATGGAAATTGCTCTTTCAAATTCCGGCTTTTTCATGACCGTACAAACCCTGCTTAAAGCTTTATGAGGTATGAGACAAAGGAAAACTCCTTAAAGCATGTGTCTGTGTGTGTGCCTGTAGGTAGACATGATGATTTCATATTTGAGGTGTAGGGCAAAAGGTTAAATGAGTCAACATGAGATAACGAGTGCTCACAGCAGTGCATTCTATAGACTAATCAAAACATGCCCTTAAGATAAAAAACAATAGTCTGCTGTTTTAGCAACAGTGTCATCTTGTGGTAAAGATAATTCATATTTTAAAACTTTGTACTTTAACATAAATCAATAGAAAATGTTTTGCGTAATAGAATTATTGCATACTACTGTATAACCTTCCCAAACCCGTTTTATTAAATTCAGAACAACAAATTGCTAGAACCTATCATGGCAGCACTATGCAAAAGGTGGGAAACAATCCTTCACAGAGAATAAAATCATGTTATAAAGATTTTTTTTCTCATGTTACTCATAAGTTTGTAAAGTTCCCAGGATAAGATGTATGTGATTAATTTTTAATATTGTCAATTTTTTCTGAAAAAATGTGCTAATTTATACTAAACGTGTAACATAAAGCCTTTCAGAAGAATTATACAACAGGTCATCACAGGTCTTAGTCAAAGCATGTCTTTCACAAACTGTCATACAAAGCCACACTACAAGTCAAAGACTGCAGAATTTGTATTCACTGAGACTGGCTAAACAAATGTCAGGAAAACAGCAATTTAGTCAGTCAGACAAAAGCAGAGAGCAATTTGAAAGTCAATTACAATAAAACACTATCAGTGGATAAAAGAAGATAATTAATTGGAAAGGTATTTGTAAATTAATAAATTTAAATGAAATTTCAGAAATGAATAAGGCACCTTTTGTCTATTAGGTTTGTTTTAGAACCTCATTAATTTTGTCAATGCTTTAATATAGATTTCTAAAGAAACTTGGGGTATTTGTCACTGAACTTGTGACTTAATAAATCTACCAGTTACTGGAATTTATTATCAAAGGCCAAGGTCTATGATGCAGCCAATAGCAACTTTGTTAAAGAATGACTGAAGGACTCGAATTGTTTTCTGGGTTATATTGCTATCTGTCTGAATTATGGTCAACATCTGAAGCATGGTCAACAGGTGAACCTCCCACAGTGGTGTGTCTTCTTCACATATTAATGTACTTAGTGCTGTCTAATAAACAAATGAAGCCTCCCTAAAACTCCTTTAAATTTGTAAACTATCTGCTGTAACTGTAAAAGTTACTATGAAAATGCTTTATTTACTTTTATTTTTGAATTGTCTGTTTATCCATCTTTCTGTTGATGGGTTTACTCTCTCTAATACTGCAGTGGTAGGTATTGGTTTGTAAGGGAGAAGAATCCCAAGTAATTGTTTCTTAGACTCCTATTATTCACTTTTTAATGATGACTGTGTAATTTCCTTTTGTTTCCCCATATTTCATTTTAATACTGACAGCTTCGTTGCACTGGCTGAGTACAGAATGCCCATACAGCATATACTGTGTATGGTTGGGTGGATATCTCTACTCATAGTCAAAGCAAAAGACGCATGCATTCTTTACAACAGTCATCAGAGAATTCTTAATAGTAATTTAGCTTAGTAGTCAAGTTAAACAGCTAAGAATTTGTTTAGTGATTGTCACAACCAGCATGTTGTCATAGATGGACTGTCATTCCAACTGGGATTGTTCTTATTCCCTTATCCATCCAGAAGGTCATTCTAATAAATAGTGAAAATGGATGGATGGCCAACAAAGATGCTTCATATTCCCATTGTCTCTTTTCTAACCAAAGGGCCATCAGGGATAGACAGTATGTCAGTAGAGGAAAAGGACTAAGCTTGCCCGGGAGGAAAGAAAAAAATAAAGGATTTGTTAAAGAAAAAAATTACTTCTGTAAGGTACAAAAAAAAATATCAACAAGTCTTTTTGAACCTGTTACAGTTGTGTCACTAGCCTGAAAAAGAAATGAAAAAGGTAACACTATATGGAGTTTGCAAGACCTTGCTTCACTTCCAAATCAATTAGCATGGGAACCACAATGCCTTCAACAAGTAGCTTAAAAACAAAACTTGCTCAAATGTCAGTGGCAGAGCCAGAATGTGAGGTGGTCATTCATGTGATGAAAAACAAAAACTCTCTGAAACTTCATTCTGGCATATCCTAATATACATCTTCATATATATATGAATATTGGTCAGAAGTTAAATCTCTATTGTCTGCTTTTCTATGGAAAAGTAAGAGACCTTCCATTAAACATTTTACTTCGTAATAAGTCTGAGGTGAAGGTGTCTCTGACAGATCTAGAGTTATATCATATGTGTGTACCTTTTGACCAATATAGAACTGGTTAAATCTTTCCACAAGTATCCCTTTCTGGTCTTTATTCCACTGCCCTTAAATTAAAGTCACAACCATCAACTTTAACTACTTTTACTTCCCTTAGACAAAATTGGTTTCCAGATTTGTTGAGAAATGTCTTGGCTCAATTCCAGTATGGCACAGCCATACACCCATCTTCTAGAATCCAGCCCTCCATATTGCTGGCAAGTTTATTTGTTTCAGCCATGGGTTGCCCGCGGCACCAAGACACTTCTTGATGTTTACAATGACTCTTGGCTTGGAATGTTCCAACTACTGAGGTCCAGATTTTCTGTTTCTCCTTCTTCATTTGTTTTCTATCTTCAAATCAGGTCAGTCCTTAAAGCAAACAGAGTCCCAATATCCTCTGCACTCCCTTTCCACACTCTTCAGAATTTGATCTGCTAGTTATCTCCATATTTTGGGCAAGCAGTGTCCCTATATGCAACTCTGCTTAAGGCACCTGCTAGACTTCAGTCCTTATTTTCACTATGGCAGCATGACCTGCCTTCTTCTCCCTCCATCTCACGAAAAGCTATTATTCTTTACAGTATCGTTGCAAACTCTAAAATCCCCAATTACAGTATACTTCACTTTATATTTTTTACATCACATGTACCTCACCCCTCGTAAACATTAGGCTATGCATTTGACTGTTGTTTATTTTTGTCACTTGTGTCCTTAAAACTTCCCTTGCATTATTCTCCATGTTTTCTGGACTGATGCTCCTAATTGCCTGTTCTCTTTTCCCTCTGTTAATATTCGTCTTTGCCTCATTAATTTCTTCTTCCTGACCTATTTTCCCTTACCCTTACAGTTGTGCTTGAAAGTTTGCGAACCCTTTAGAACTTTCTATATTTCTGCATAAATATGACCTAAAACATCATCAGATTTTCACTCAAGTCCTAAAAGTAGATAAAGAGAAACCAGTTAAACAAATGAGACAAAAATATTATACTTGGTTATTTATTTATTGAGGAAAATGATCGAATATTACATATTTGTGAGTGGCAAAAGTATGTGAACCTCTAGGATGAGCAGTTAGTTTAAAGGTGAAATCAGAGTCAGGTGTTTTCAATCAATGGGATGACAATCAGGTGTGAGTGGGCACCCTGTGTTATTTAAAGAACAGGGATCTATCAAAGTCTGCCCTTCACAACACATGTTTGTGGAAGTGTATCATGGCACGAACAAAGGAGATTTCTGATGACCTCAGAAAAAGAGTTGTTGATGCTCATCAGGCTGGAAAGGTTACAAAACCATTTCTAAAGAGTTTGGACTCCACCAATCCACAGTCAGACAGATTGTGTACAAATGGAGGACATTCAAGACCATTGTTACCCTCCCCAGGAGTGGTCGACCAACAAAGATCACTCCAAGAGCAAGGCGTGTAATAGTCGGCGAGGTCACAAAGGACCCCAGGGTAACTTCTAAGCAACTGAAGGCCTCTCTCACATTAGCTAATGTTCATGTTCATGAGTCCACCATCAGGAGAACACTGAACAACAATGGTGTGCATGTCAGGGTTGCAAGGAGAAAGCCACTGCTCTCCAAAAAAAACAATGCTGCTCATCTGCAGAATTGAAGCTATTCTGTACGGAGGAATGGGCTAAAATTCCTCCAAACCGGTGTGCAGGAATGAAGTTACGGGAAACGTTTAGTTGCAGTTATTGCTGCAAAGGGGGGTTACACCAGATACTGAAAGCAAAGGTTCACATACTTTTGCCACTCACAAATATGTAATATTCAATCATTTTACTTAATGAATAAATGACCAAGTATATAATATTTTTGGCTCATTTGTTTAACTGGTTTCTCTTTATCTAATTTTAGGACTTGAGTGAAAATCTGATGTTGTTTTAGGTCATATTTATGCAGAAATATAGAACATTCTAAAGGGTTCACAAACTTTCAAGCACAACTGTATTTCTATCCAACATAGGTTGCTCCGTCTGAGCATAATCTCTGCAAAACTAATCTTAGCCTCTCACTGGAAATTTCCTGACTTATTCTCTGCAAATGTCTGGAAACCCTCTTTCTTTAATTGTAGTTGAAGTTTCATTGGTGCTGCTCACTGGATCATCTGGCTCAATATAGAGAAAGCTGCTATGCACTTGGTTGGGAGTTGGTTGGCTGGGGTCTGTGCCATGTTGCTCATCTTCATCCCTAACAGCACTTTTCTCTTTAATGAAAACTGAAACAAAATGTCATTAATGAAAAAAATATTTCATTAGCTAAAACTAAAATAAAAATAAAGTGTCTGAAAACAAGAAGTAAACTAAAATGAGAAAATAAAAACAAACTGATAATGGATGGATGGATGGATAGTTTTTGTAATTTTAATTTTGAATGTAACCAGGGTACTTTATTAAGTACTTTATCAGGTACTTTATTATATGTATTCATTTCTAAAATAAACTGCTGCCACTGTACCAATTAGTTGGTCAATCTTATAATCACTCATGAACAAGACCCTGTGATACTTGAACTCCTCATTACATGGGGCAGCTGTTCTCCCCTTACTTGCAGGGAATAAGACGCTCTTTTCCAGGAGTGAAATATTACCTCAGATTTGAAGTTGGTAATTCTGAAACCAACTGCCTCACACTCAACTACAAACTATTTCAGTATGCACTGGAGGTCACAGACTAATAACATCAAGATGCAAATTGTACATTTCAAACCCCAATATTCTCCAAACCTTTGCTGTGCCTAGACACCCTGTCTATGAAAATTATGAACAGGAGAGGAGACAAAAACACTTCCTAGGTGAACCCTAATACTCATAGTAATTTGACTTGGAATGTGCAGAAAACTATTGCTCAAAAACTACAGGGATCCCATGGCATGCCTCAGAACCAAATACACCTGTAACACCACCTAAAAGATACCACGGGATACATAGTCATTTTTCTAAGTACATAAAGGACATTGGGACGACAGGATTGACAGACTCCCACGATCCCTCTCTCTTTATTGCAAAATTTTATAAGGAACTTTAAAGGGAAAAGCATTACTCTATCTGGCACAAGAGTTTAGATCCTGAAGCTCTCTTTTTGAAGTAATAGGTGCTTCTTAGTCCTCTCAGACTGACTTTACTCACTAGCACAGAGCTTGGCAGAGTGGATCTCAGCTTTCGGGTCCACAAAGAGAAGATTTTGTCAGTTTTCAGCTCCCAGTGAAGAAAGCGGCTAATCAGCGTTTAGGTTTCAGGGAAAGCAAGTGGCTTCTTAACCCAAACAGATAGTGTGATTTCTGTGAACGAGCATTCAGAGAGAGAGCAGAGATGAATGCAGCTAGTCTTGAAGAAACCTCTGGTGATTGGATTAAAGTCAGTTATAGAACCAAAACCTGCTCATATGTGCATTATTTTGTCCATCAAGGTTGCCACTTGTTGAATTACAGCTCTTTGTTCAAACTTTGTTTGAAAGGTGTCCAACCGGTAACTCTAAAAGATGTCTTCATGATATTACTTGGTCTTGTCTTGATCATCTTATTTGATAACCTCCAGTAGCTGCATTTCAAAGTGTTGTTATAAGCTGTAGTTTAAGCATTTATTCTGGAATGTAGGTTGGGGCAAGGTGTAGCTGGATTTCTGCATTCCAGCTAAATTTGTTATGTTAACAGGCCCTGTTTGCCACTAAAAAGCCTAGCAAGATGAGCAATGTTCACTTTTTCCCTACATTGTGGACGTGCCACTATGGAACTCCAGAAAAAGACCCAACCCCAACAAATGCTTCTAGCACTTGCTACTCCAACTGGGCTGTAACTACCAGGTCCAGAAGTTCCTCAAAGTGCTCCTTCCATTTCTTGATGTTATTCACAGTCAAGGTTATCCTTGATGAGGATGACAACATCCTGCCTACATTTCCTGAGTTATCAAATGGTTTACCAGAAACTCTTTGAGGCCATCTC
>JANRMT010027041.1:71956010-71974468 GCA_026402145.1 Polypterus bichir lapradei
TCGTTTATATCCTGCGTCCTCTCATTAAACTTGTATCCCGCATTACCTGTGGGCACGAAAAGCACCAGCGGCAGCCTGTCTATTAAGTTAATTTAAAGTTTAGGTTTATACCTTGCTTTGTTTCCGAAGTAGCTGTACTGATGAATATGGTAGTATGTCACTCGCTCGCTTCTTAATGTTTCGCTGCCTTCTCAATTATATAATGCATGTTTTGTTCAGCGTATTTTGGAGCTCTTCCTGGTTTTCTACATAGTGCGTTGACAGTCAGTTCACGTTATTACGTGGGCGGCGTAATGATGTCATACGAAACTCCGCCCCCACGGCGGTCAAGCTCAACTCCATTACAGTAAATGGAGAAAAATACCTTCCAGTTATGACCATTACGCGTAGAATTTCGAAATGAAACCTGCCCAACTTTTGTAAGGAAGCTGTAAGGAATAAGCCTGCCAAATTTCAGCCTTCTACCTACACGGGAAGTTGGAGAATTAGTGATGAGTCAGTGAGTGAGTGAGTGAGTGAGTGAGTGAGTGAGTGCTTTGCCGTTTATTAGTATAGATAACATACAAACATATGGTTTCTACTTCGCGGATTTTCACCTATCGCGGGGGGGTCTGGAACGCAACCCCCGCGATCGAGGAGGGATTACTGTACATTATTTAAATGAAGTTAAAAATTTCTGTGTATAATGTAATATATATACTAAATGTCATCTGAAAAATGATATTAAGAAGACAGCGCCTGGACATCTAAATCGACGTAGAAGCCAGTCGTCATCATCTGTAAATATGCGCTCTTTTCCATTAAATTGAATTGAATGCTTTTATTGTTATTGTATGGTACAATGAGATTCAATATTCAAATTCTCCATAAACTTATTTTCCAATAAAATGGTAAAATAACAACAACAAAAACAATAATAATAATACATAATAATATGATAAAAAACAATGAAAATATAAAATATGAAAGCATAAGTGGCTCAGGTTGTGCAGTTGATGGACTGATTGACTGCGTTTAGAGCTCTTGGGATGAAACTGTTTCTGAAATGCGAGGTTCGTGCAGAAAAGACTGTGAAGCATTTGCTGAATAGGAGAGTTCAAATAGACTGTGGGCATGGCTGAGGCAGTGTGTGCTAGAAGCTGTACCCCAAGAATTCTCTCCGTTCTTGACACAAATTACTGTAGAGCTTTTCGATCAGCTGCTGTACAGCAGTGATTCCACACTCATTGGTAGTGCACTGAGAGTAACAACGCTAAAGCAACTATAGTATTTGGAATAGTTTGGCCATTCCGTGCACCATTATATGGTTATGGATTGATTACAATCAGATACCTTAAACTAAAAAATGATATGCGGTTAATGTCAGCGTATTTGATAAGACCGCGTTAGGGATGTGAATCTAAAAAATAAAGGGAAGCCACCCAGGAACAGTAGCACAGTTTGGAAAACCATGCCAAAAACTTGCGTACGCTGTGGTTTGACCTGGCATGAGAATGTGCGGTGCTTTACACCAAGTTTAGTTTTTATACATCGTGATATGACGATGTGGAAACAGGCGTACGCAACGTTTTTGTGCGTATGCACCATTTATACATGAGACCCCAGAAGATTTGAAGTCATACTCAAATATATTGAAATTAATATATTGTATTGTATGTTTCTAAATTAGCATTCAAATTGGGGACAGCTTCTGCTATCAAGTTCAGATTTTCAGGATTAAAGACCTCAGCAAGCAAATTTTAGAACACTTCAACCTTACCTGATAGTTACACAGATCTTTCTGTTTGTGTGTTTCTACTGAATCTTAAAGACACCTTTCAGATAAAACAGAAACAGACTCAATCTTGGATCACACATTCCTTAAGCACTGAATGACTCTCTAGCCTTTTAATCTATTTCTTTATCTTTTAAAACAGCAGTCTTTCACACAAACTTTGAAATGTCCTTAGTATTTCCTTACTCTGTTCATCCCTTGTTGCCCCATTCCTCACCTATATATCTAACCTTTTTTTCAGGTTGACTTCTGGTGACAAGGCAGAATAGCCAAAACAATGTGTTTCTGTGCTTCTTTTTACTTTTTCAATGAGAGGAAATACATTTTGAAACAGCCTTTGATTTACATGCCAACAAGTATGTGATCTTGCCCTGTAATCTCAAAACCAATAACAAACTGTGCTGGTATTTTCAAGAAAGCCATAATTATACTGTATATACAGAAATAAGTAAACAAGGACTACTAATGTGACAGAGATAATATCACTGATTCTGAGGAGCTGTTCCCTATCAGAATGACTGCCCAACGTTGCAAGAAAAATCATCCTATCAGTGTAAAACGTACAGAATTTTAAACAGATGTGAACACATGAACCAGCTTAACAGCTGAAACAGTATATAGTAGTGTATAATTTAAGAAGTTGTAATAATAAAGCATCAAAAATAGATAAGCCTTCTAGCACATTCAAACATGCAGCTACATTTGAATGACAGTAATTTAGATAATGCTTAATGTAATGCTTATTAACATACAAATTGTTTCAGACAACTGAGTTACAAAATTACTTGAAGAACTGACAGTGTGTTTTCAGTAACACAAAATCTCTGGCTCCAGTTGGACAGTGATTTGCTTTTACAGTGTATGGGTGTGTACATGTGTAGGTGTATATTTAATTTACTGCTGGAACTGTTGACAGTTATGGTTGTAGCTAAGAAAGTATTGAGAAAATCTACTTGAGAAAAACAAAATGTATTAATATCCATTAATATTATTCTCAAACCTACTTAATCAAATTTACAGTTGCAAGCTTTTTGTTAGTTGTTTTACATGTTTGCTATAGTTCCACCTTGTCTTGGAAACACCCAGGTCCAGAGTGTATATAAAGCACCATCCACTGGTGGGTAGACAACCAGACACTCACAGACACGACACAGACAACAACAAGGTGCAGGATTTAAACCAATGACACTGGGTTAGTATGGCAGGCTAGGGAAAGCCAGACAGTCCCAAACACAGTCATACAAGACATTCCTGGGTTCAAATAGTGTTTCATTACACAATAACATTGTTATCTCTCCTCCAAATCACCTCTCCTGTCTCCACTACACTGCACTGTTCCAGTCGAGTGTTGCTCATCTTCCTCCAAGCTCCGAATCGCCTGAACAAGGGAGTGAGGTTCCTTTTATTGGGGACCTGGGAGTTCTTCTGGTGCCAAGGCTGTTGCCCATTGGAAGTACTTCCGGGTCACATGGAAGTCCCACATAACTGGGAGTACATCTTCCAGCATCACCCTCTTGCGGCACCCATGGACCCCAGCAAGGCTGTGCTGCTGGACTACAACTCTCAGCATTCCCTTCTGGATTTGTCTGGGTGGAACATCCTTCTCTCTGTTGGCCACGATGCCTTTCTCTACCCTCTGGGTCTCCTGTCCTGGTAAGGTATCTTCTCAACTCCTTGCCGGGATCCCAGTCCATCCCATGTATCACCTACACATGCCACCCAAATAGCCACATAACAGTTGTAGTGTAGGACTCCTTAAGTATGTTTTATTTTCAAGAGTCCTTTCAATATGTATTTTATGGGTATTTAATAGTTTCACCTTCTGTTGGGAAATGCCTTGGTCCAGGGTTTATAAAAAGCACTTTCCACTGGTGTGTAGTTAGTTGAGGATCAGTTCCAGAGCCTACTACTTGTCTTAATTACTGCTGTGTAATTTAACTTAATGATTTTCCATTGTATTGTGCTTTATCTTCAAATAAAGCCATTCAGTTCTGACCTATTTTCCTGTCTGACGGCTTTTTCTTGTGAGTACTGTTCTGCCCAAATATTCTTGTTACTTTGTCTGTTTCAGCCAAAGACATTACAGTATATTCACAGACTTCATAGTACAGACAATGCCTAACAAAAAATTATATATGCTGTATTGCTCTTCCATTCTCAATATGTTTCTGCTTATTACAGATACATCCACGTACACGTACATTTTGTTGTCTACCACTCACTCCCTGGAATATTTATGCTCAGATGTTTCACGCAGCACCTAAAGAGTACAGCAGACAAAGTAGTGTGATGTTTTATTCTGGAATTGATTAAGCCTAAAATAACCCTATGTGGAAATGAAATATCTTTATTCAAGTTCCACTTGTAAGTTTTTGTTAACTTACTCAATGTTTTTCACCACATCAATTAAAGTACTGTCTTTCTTCTGCTAATTTTATAGCATCCCTTTTTAACACTGACTTGTCAGTCTCATTCATCCTAACTACTGCACAAGTTTGTCACTATAAACCACTTTTTCTAATAACTTATTTTATTCTCTTTTTCTGTACCTTTGTAATTTTCATGTAGTAAATTTGTGGATCTCTATGTCCTTAACACCTTCTTTCTTTGATTTTACCACTATCATACCTGATTTCACTGTGGATGATGTCTTCCTTTCCTCTATTATTATTTAAAAGTGTGTCTATATTTAACAGTTCATTAAATTTTATGTAAAATTCCATTGATACCCCATTGCTCCCTGGTGATCTCTGTACGTATTTTAATTACCCTCATCATTATGTTTCTTTGAAATCCATTAACTAAACATTTTTAAACTTCTTCATCCAACTTTTTATCTAGTTCTTTTCCCATTTATTGTATCACTTTCTTTAATCACTTGAATTCCTTTACTCTTCTCTTATTTTAAACTTATCCTCACCTAAAGTCCCTTCATGATTTCTTTCAACCCTTGTGAAGACTGAGGTCTACTGGCTAAGCCATTGAAGTCTGAAGTTAGTTCCACTCATGAACTAATCTTAAACCAGGCATCACATTACACAACTTTTAATGAGAGATGTCAATCTTGACAACTGCAGTTGCTGATCTCATCAGCACAGGATCAAATTATATCTGTAGGAATCACAGGGTAAGACAGAATACAGAACTCCCTGATGAATTTCCTTTTATATTTCCAAAATATCACAAGCACACTGCCTTTTCTGATAGGCTATAACATGCTGCTTTTCTTCTGTTTGAGAATTCCGAAACAACCCCTATTTCCTTACAGCTGCATTGCAATCATTGTACCTTTAGATGAACACTCATTGATTGTCAGGTATCATATACAAAGAACCCATTGCTATGACTTAAGAAATAATCAATCCCATTTAAATTTTTGGAGCAAGTCATAGACTCGGAATTAGTGGTAATTTCAAACTAGAACTTATTGGTGCCCATTGCAACTTCCCCAACTTGCTGATAATGTAATAAAAGTGTTTGACTAAAAATACCCACAACATTTGTGCAGTGTGGTATAGACTTTAAGCAATTCACTTACAATACCTGTGATCCAGCTGTAAAAAACATAACTGTACATAAATAAATATACCATAGTCCAGTACTAGTAAAACAATCTTGCATGACTGAAAGGTACTTTATAAAATAAAGGCTGTTACCATATAGCACTTTCAGAGATACCAACAGTAGTTTTATTGACTTCATTTCTTGACTTTAGGCTTTATTTCTGCTGTCAACCACACACACTTATAGTTTAATCCTAATAGTTTCCAATGTTTACCTATGAGTCTTCTAATGAGCTATAATTGACATGATTTTGAAATTGCTTTTTAATCTTTAGAGTTTTTTAAATACAGCATCTCTAGCACAGTTGAATATAGTAGTCTTGTAAATCTCTAAGCATCTTGATACCATGGTTGTGCCAATAGCTAAATTATGGATGCTTTGCAGAAAGTGATTTGGGGGAACTAGGATTAGCATTTAAGAGTGGAATTGACAATTTTTGACAAGAAGGCAAACTACTAACTGTATTAATATCACAGAGGACTGAACCAGTGGATTTTTTGATACACTGTAGGCAAAAAAGAAGTATAATAATACTAAAATATACTCAGCAAAAAAAAGAAACGTCCCTTTTTCAGGACTGTGTATTTCAACAATAATGTTTTAAAAATCCAAATAACTTTACAGATCTTCATTGTAAATTGTTTAAACAATGTTTTCCATGCATGTTCAATTAACCATAATCAATTAATTAACATGCACCTGTGGAATGGTCGTTAAGACCTTAACAGCTTACAGAAAGTAAGCATTTAAGGTCACAGTTCTAAAAACGCAGGACACTAAACAGACTTGTCTACCGACTGTGAAAAACACCCAAAGAAAGATGCCCAGGGTCCCTGCTCTTCTGCGTGAACGTGCATTAGGCATGCTGCAGGGAGGCATGAGGACTGTTGATGTGGCTAGGGCAATAAATTGCCATGTCCACACTGTGAGACGCCTAAGACAGCGCTACAGGGAGACAGGAAGGACAGCTGATCATCCTCGCAGTGGAAGACCACGTGTAACAACACCTGCACAGGATCGGTACATCCGAATACCACACCTGCGTGACAGGTACAGGATGGCCACAACAACTGCCCGAGTCACACCAGGAACACACAATCCCTCCATCAGTGCTCAGACTGTCCGCAATAGGCTGAGAGAGGCTGGACTGAGGGCTTGCAGGCCTGTTGTAAGGCAGGTCCTTACCAGACATCACCAGCAACAACGCCGCCTATGGGCACAAACCCACCTTCGCTGGACCAGACAGGAGTGGCAAAAAGTGCGTGAGTTTCTGCATGACAGCAATGTCAGTGTTCTGCCATGGCCAGCGAAGAGCCCAGATCTCAATCCCATTGAGCACGTCTGGGACTTGTTGGATCGCAGGGTGAGGGCTAGGGCCATTCCCCCCAGAAATGTCCAGGAACTTGCAGGTGCATTGGTAGAAGAGTGGGTTAACATCTCACAGCAAGAACTGACAAATCTGGTCCAGTCCATGAGGAGGAGATGCACTGCAGTACTTCAAGCAGCTGGTGGCCACACCAGATACTGACTGGTACTTTTGATTTTGAGCCTCCCTTCATTCAGGGACACATTGTGAAACATTTTTAGTTTATGTCTTATGGTGTTGACTCTTTTAGTGTTCATACAAATATTTACACATTAAGTCTACTGAAAGTAAAAACAGTTGAAAGTCAGGGGACGTTTCTTTTTTTGCTGAGTATATCTATCATAGTAACCCATCTTGATCCAGAATAACAGACATATGATTAATTCCTCACTGCCAGTATATAAGAAGAAAGACAAACAGTTTGAAATCTCCTCTGTTTTTCATCTCAAAATAGGAGGAACATTTAATCCACATAAATATGTATATAATATCTCCTGTCCCTTGAAACTTCTTCAGGGTAAGGTAGTGCTGGAGCCTTTTCTGTATATTGCACTCCCACAAGGTACACTCGTGCATACACCCACTCTCACTTATACAGTACCACACAAGCTTAGAATCAATAATTTACCTAATAAACACAAAAACTCAGAGTACACAAAGGAAAAATGTAGTAGACGCAAGATAAAGGGGCAAGCATTACTGACAACAAAAAGTGAAGTTTCAAGCTAAGTCTTCTGAATCTGCTGACACAGTAGGTCATTGAATTTTATATAATTTGATTTTAAAATATGGATCAGAAATGTCAATGTTTGGAATGGACCAAAGGATAAAAACTAATCTGCTGTGAATGCTGATTGTATACTTGTCCTTTGAAGGTTTAAATAGAGAGATCTGCCCAAAAATATGATGAAAGCTTTCTAAAAACGCTTCACTAGACTGATATACTTGCTGCTGCTGCAATGGATGTCATCTGTATTTCTTGACAGTAAATTGTGGAAGGCAGTATGACTATTTACCCCCAAAATCTGGTCATGTATATTGTATATAGAAATAAAACGCAATTAATCTAGATATCTGTGTTTATATCTACCCATTACGGTAAACAAACGCTTCCCACTTTCTACATACTATTATATGCTAGGGCCAGTCTTTTTAAGCTAACTGGAAGCTTCTATAACACTATTTATACTGTATGTACTTTATGGCTATGCTGCCATCTAATGTTTTTAACTTTAACAATATTAACTTTTCTGAATAAAAAATAGGTCTTAACAATTTTGTGCAGTGGTCAGTCTTTCAATATATAACACAGACAGAATATTATTATACCTTTTAAATTGTTTCATAAAAAAGTGAAATAACCAAGGTGAACATAAAATGAAAATTAAACACTTAAAAATATCAAAGTTTAAAAATGTGGAAAGTTCTTTTTGTTGATGCAGATTTCATTTGAACTCCACAGTATATGAAGACCCACATAAGGGTGAAAACTTGAATCAATAAGAAAATAATTGTCGTCTGTTATGGATCAGATATCCTGGTGCATTGTTTGGCAAAAAAGCTTCTCTCCATTTTAACCTAAATAAATATAGATGATATTTTATTTCCCTTTAACCATTACATAACCAGATGTCACAGTAAAGAGTCGCTGCATATAAGCAAAAGCTTCACAATCTATACTAATAAAAGGCAAAGCCCTCACTCACTCACTCACTCACTCACTCACTCACTCACTGACTCATCACTAATTCTCCAACTTCCCGTGTAGGTAGAAGGCTGAAATTTGGCAGGCTTATTCCTTACAGCTCACTTACAAAAGTTAAGCAGGTTTCATTTCGAAATTCTACACGTAACGGTCATAACGGTCGATAACGGTCGACAACGTCCGCCATGTTGAACTTTCTTATTTATGGCACCATCTTCATGAAATTTGGTAGGCGGCTTCCCTGCGCTAACCAAAACCAATGTATGCACTTATTTCGATGGTATGACGCCATTGTCGGCCGCCATTTTGAACTTTCCAACGTCACTAATTTTCCAACTTCCCGTGTAGGTAGAAGGCTGACCCCATCTTCACGAAATTTGGTAGGTGGCTTCCCTTCGCTAACCAAAATCGATGTACGTACTTATTTCGGTGGTATGACGCCACGGTCGGCCGCCATATTTAATTTTCCAAACATCACTAATTCTCCAACTTCCCGTGTAGGTAGAAGGCTGAAATTTGGCAGGCTTATTCCTTACACCTTACTTACAAAAGTTAAGCAGGTTTCATTTCGAAATTCTACACGTAACGGCCATAACGGTCAACAATGTCCGCCATGTTGAACTTTCTTATTCATGGCCCCAACTTCACGAAATTTGGTAGGCGGCTTCCCTGCGCTAACTGAAACCAATGTACATACTTATTTCGGTGGTATGACACCACTGTCAGCCGCCATATTGAACTTTCCAACGTCACTAATTCTCCAACTTCCCGTGTAGGTAGAAGGCTGAAATTTGGCAGGCTCATTCCTTACAGCTTACTTACAAAAGTTAAACAGATTTCATTTCGAAATTCTACACGTAACGGTCATAACGGTCGATAACGGTCGACAACGTCCGCCATGTTGAATTTTCTTATTTATGGCCCCATCTTCACGAAATTTGATAGGCGATTCCCTGCGCTAACCGAAACCGATGTATGTACTTATTTCGATGGTATGACGCCACTGTCGGCCGCCATATTGAACTTTCCAATGTCACTAATTTTCACAATGTCCGCCATGTTGAACTTTCTTATTTATGGCCCCATCTTCACGAAATTTGGTAGGTGGCTTCCCTGCGCTAACCAAAACCGATGTACGTACTTATTTCAGTGGTATGATGCCACTGTCGGCCGCCATATTGAAGTTTCCAACGTCACTAATTCTCCAACTTCCCGTGTAGGTAGAAGGCTGAAATTTGGCAGGCTCATTCCTTACAGCTTACTTACAAAAGTTAAACAGATTTCATTTCGAAATTCTACACGTAACGGTCATAACGGTCGATAACGGTCGACAACGTCCGCCATGTTGAACTTTCTTATTCATAGGTAGAAGGCTGAAATTTGGTACTTATTTCGATGATATGATGCCACTGTCGGCTGCCATATTGAACTTTTCAACGGTCTTTGTTACTTATGGGCCCATCTTCAAGAAATTTGGTACGCGGGTTCCCAACGCTAACTGAATCCTACTTACGTACATATATACGTCCATAGCCTGCAGCTCGGTCACCGTGTGAGGCGGCGTTGGGTACCCCATCCCAACGCCTCCCACATTGTTGGCTGCCTGCCTATATAAGGCCGTCTGTCGCTCCAGTCTCTACATTCCCTTCCTTGCTTCGCCACGGTATTCACGTCTCCCTGCTGATAACTACAGCCTTTTTATTTAATCCACGGCTTCTCTGCTGTTTTATTGTTCATTTATTACGATTATAGTTATTGTATAGGTATTTTAGACTTACTTTACATTGTTCAGGTACCCATTTCCTTTATCATTCCAACCGTACCCCCATTAACATGTCTATCGAGGTAATCACCATCGATCAAAGAACTGTCACTTACCAAGTGGTTTCCATGCCCTGAGATGGCACCTGCCTTTCCATTCTCTTTGTTACATATTGCACAGCCATATCAGGCTCACTATTGATATCCGGAGGAACATTATGTCTTATGTATTGAATGACTGGGACAGGTTCAAGGTGTGGACTGATGACGGTACAGGAGATAATTATACTACACAGGAGCACTAGAAGAGTGAAATGCTTAAGTGTACCGAAATGGCCAAATATTTTACACCTTTGGACAACCGCCAATGCCTCTTAAACATCTTAGCTTCACAGGTGACGATTTCAGTAGTGGACACTTTGATGTTTAGAAATGTTTAAACTCTCAAAAGCTGGATGTGAAGTTATCAATGAAACTGGTTGTATACTTACAACGCTTGACAGATGCCGAATGTCTCTTCAACACAAGTCCTACAAATACTGTCGTAACTGAAACAAACCATGAAACTCAAACCGATTATGACAGCAGCAATCCAAGCTGTGAGATTTGAAACAAGATTACTGTTCACATGGCCAACTGTACGTTGCATGCTCAAGAGTAAGCTCAGCGCACAGCTACAGCTTGGTCATATTGCAACTGGAGGGCCGAACTGACAACGTGGCATACAAAGAGATCTTTAACAAATAATTATTGGTATATTTTCCCTCAGTTTAAAAAGGTTTAATTTTCTTCTTAATAAAAATTTTAAGGCAGTACTTCACCGCTGCGAAGCGCGGGTATTTTGCTAGTTATGCTATATATGCAAGATTCAAAATTATGCAATTCAAATGACATCTATGCCAAACACATCATGTTTATCAGCTAGCCTCTTTTCAGAAGGAAATTGGCACATACCGCAGAACAACTCAATCCACTTAATATTGCCAAAAAATAATATAAATTGCAAAGAAGACCTGTGTTTAGAAAAACTCAGCCAAATATGGCTACTGTATACATGGCCATTAACTGATGTAAAGTTTAAGTCGATAACAAAAAGGTTATGTCTGACTTCAGAGAAAGAAAAGGTAAATTTCAAAGTATTGGTGCGTCGATGTCCAGAGGCCTCACGTATAAACTGTACGTATGCACAAAAGTGTTGCATACGCCCATTTCCATGCACACTTTGAAATGTAAAAAAAATAAACTTGGTGTAAAGCCATACACATTTTCATGGCAGCCCTTGCATATGCACTTTTTTCTGCTCGGTTTTGCAAGCTGGCGGCGCCCAGTGTCAAAGCAGTGCTACTGTTTCTATGTTGTGCTTTTCATCTATGATGTGGGTTTTATCAAATACACTGAAATTAACTGCATGTTGTTTACAAATTTAATTCACTTGATTGTAATCATTCTATAACAATATAATGGTGCACGGAACAGCCAAACTATTCCAATTGGCACAGCTGCTTTAGTGTTGATAGAAGACGTCGCAAATGGAAGAATTAGAAGAGAGCACATATTTAGAGAAGATGATGACTGATTTCTAAGTCGATTTCGATTTCCAAGAGCTATCCTCTTGGAGCTGTGTCTGAACCGGTGCCGGCTTTACAAAGGCAGACTTTGAGGAATTGTGCTCTACCTGCTCCTTTGCAAGTTCTGTTCATTCTCGAGTTTTTAGCCACAGGAGCTTTTCAACGTGAACTTGCTGACTGATCGAGTATTTCTCTGTCATCAATGAGTCGCGCCAGGCCAGCTGTATAGGATGGTATTATTTGCTTGTCATCTAGATATATAATTTCCTTACACTGTGTTTGAACTAGGAAACATGACAGCGCAATTTGCAGCAACATGTAATAGGAGTGGTCAACTCCATGCTAATGCAACAACACTGGACAAGTTACAGCAGCCAGGGATGAATCACGAAAACAATCAGCTGGCATTACATCACATACAGTATAGCTGGAGAACCTATAAAAATGGCAGCTTGGCACAGTCACAGGTGCTTTTTTCAACTAGTAAAAGGCAAGCCATTTAAAGAGTAGAGAATCGATCTGTTGTGGCACTGGGGGTCAATGATACATTATAAAGACGTCTTCAGAAAATTAATCTGGTTAAGCATTTCCACTCTATTAATGTGCTGCTCTATAATCCACAGAAAGTGTGTCGCATTGCGCAACGGACACCATTACAACTTTGTTTGAATGTAATTAGCAGAATGTAAAAGCAGGTAATCAGATGCAGCATTTATTTTTTAACCAATTCATTTAATTTGTGGTCAGCATCACATAGTACAGCCCTTATAAACCTAAGTTAATTGGCCACATCTCTTACATCATCCACTATTGCATTTCATGACTCCAGAGCAACGACTGTCAGCACACAACAAGAAGGTCTGGCCTGGTGGTTTCCAAGGCAGAGGTGTGTGTGCAGCGGCACCATCACCATGTGGATTCATGTCCTTCACATGGGGGTCAGCTTTTGTAACATTGTCTGAAACAGAATAAATAGATGGTGGACTGCGACTCGCTTTTCACATCAACTTTGATATCTGACCACTTTTTTTTTATTTTGGGCACTGCACAACTTCCTGAACTTGAACTTTCAAGTGTCTCCGACATGCTGTATCACGCCATCGATTTTCTTTTGTTGTTTATACCACTGCTTAAGCTAACAAATATTATGTCTTTCCTTGCCACATCTTTGCATTCACATATATTTCTTTATATCACTCTTTATATCATTTATATATCCCCCCACCACTCCAAATGCAGCAATCATTTCCTTCATGCTCCATAGGCAGAGCTGTGAGTGTGTATGGGGTTGATGCGGCTGGTTTAGCGGGGGTATTAGGTGCGGCTGACAGTGGGGATGAAAGGGCCATGCTTTCCCAATAATCCTCCTAAAATCCACAAACCCTACTTGCCCACCTCTCTTGCAGTTTCTCTCCCACTTTCACTTTTGGCTAGAATCGATGCTGCAGTGTGAGGTCCTGGTAGATCAATTCCTTTGCTTCTCTGTTCCAGATCAGTCTCTGGAAGGCCATACTGTGACCTTGGGGCTAGTTTTGACTCTGATGAAAGTTTAATTGCCTTATCCTTTTCTTTCGGAACCTTTTGTTTTCTGCTCATGCTTATTTATACAAGGTGTGGCAGAAAAGTAATGAGACTGATTTTTTATTTACCAAAGTTTTTATTTTTTTCAAACATCAATGTTATCCCCTTCAAAGTAGTTCCCTTGGGCAGCTACACACCGATGGAGACATTGTTCCCACTGTTGGTAGCAGCGCTGGAAGTCTTCAACCGGTATGGTCTTCAGCATGTCCGTTACACTCTTTTGGATGTTTTCTAAAGTCCCGAAATGACGTCCTTTGAGGACATTTTTCAGTTTAGGAAAAAGGAAAAAGTCACACGGACTGAGGTCAGGTGAATAAGGGGGCTGGGGAACCACAGGAATGCGTTTTTTCGATTGTCCTCCTGCTCAATTGTGAGGTTTTTCGGCACCATTTTGGCACAGACCTTTCGCATGTGCAAATGTTCAGTCAAAATTTGATGAAAGGTAAATCTGTTCAAATTTAATTGTTCACTCAACATTCTTAATGTTAAACGACGGTCTGATCTCACAAGAGTGTTCACACGTTCGATGTTTTCATTGGTTTTCGAAGTTGAAGGCCTCCCTGAAAAACTTGAGCTCGGGATAAAGAATGTTCCCCATAGGCCTGTTTTAACTTTTCAAACGTCACACTTGCCGATTCTCCAAGCTTAACACAAAATTTAATGGCACAACGTTGCTCCAAATTCCGCTGTTCCATTTTGCGTGACGCACAACCAAAAACACAACTTCGCTAATAGCAGTCACAAAAATCATGTAGTTAACGGAAGGAGTTGAAACTCGCACTGAGCTATGGGAGGGTACTGATACACGTGCTCTATCAAGGACAACAGCGCAGCATTGCCAGATCGCTTGCAGTGTTGCCAGTCTCATTACTTTTCTGCCACACCTCGTAGTCATGTATAATGTAAATACCGAAGCAATTTCCCCCATAGGATTGTATGTAAATACAATTAATCTGTTCCAGACCATACGAACTGTATGTAAATATATATTTTTTTTTAAGTTTTTAAGCACAAATATAGTTAATTAAACCATAGAATGGACAGTGTAATAGTAAACTAAATGTAAAAACATTGAATAACACTGAGAAAACCTTGAACAACAGAGAAAACTAACACTGCAATAGTTCGCGCTATAGCACTACCAACCGCTGGCTAAAAGCACTTTTTTAATGAGGTTTAAGCACAGGGAAAAAAATGAACATTTGAAAGAATCCGTAATTTAATAAACCACCAAGAAAAATAACATTGCAACAATGCACGCTACGAAACGATCGCTGGAAACAGAAGTGAAAACAAAATCAAGCCCAGTGCATTCTTTAACTGCCTTCCTACCTTAATGCGTCCAGCTCTCTCTTGCGCTGCCTGTGTGTCTGCATCTCGCGCTGCCTCTGTGTGTGTGTGTTGCGCTCTTTCTCGCTGCCTCTGTGTGTGTGTGGTGCTCTCTCTGGTGCTGCCTGTGTGTCTGCATCTTGCGCTGCCTCTGTGTGTGTGTGTCGCGCTCTCTTGCGCTGCCTGTGTGTGTGTTGCGCTCTCTCTCGCGCTGCCTGTGTGTGTCGCGCTCTCTCGCTCTCTCTCACTCTTGCTCGCTGCACAGGAAATGCACATGGAGAGACTGAACATGTACAAAACGAAAGGGAAACTGGCTTGTTCATATACCGAGTGTGTGGTCGTGAACCGAGGCAAAAGTTTGGCGAACTTTTTGGTTGTAAACCGAGTTGTACGTGTACCGAGACGTTCGTGAACCGAGGTTCCACTGTATTTTGATGAAATTATCACCGGTTTGTGAATGGAGCAATACACTAGAAAGCAGAGAAAATAGATAAAGTCTAGGAGACGGATAAATCACAAAAAAGAAGACTTAGACGTGGTCATGGACAGGAGAAAAGAAAGTAGTCAGAATACTACAGTAATCATCAAAGCCTAATACCCAAAAATAGGAATCAAAGTCAAAAAATGTACAAGCAACTTGGACTGATTAACAAGTGCTAAAGAAAATGTAAATTTGCAAGGTTTCCTTGGAGGCTAAATCTAAGACAGTAGGCCTATTGTACTGAAATTTTACATACAGTAGGTATGTCAAGATGACATAATATGTCATTTAATTTGCATGACAACAGCCATTGTAACAGAAAAGCAAGATCAAAGTTGTATCCTAAAAATAAATGCAAATTCTCAAATACAGCAATAAAAATATATAAACAACAATAAAATAAGCAGTGACATGCATAAATGAGAAAAAAAGATGCGAATCGAAATCAGAATGTGATTCAAAACAAAAATACACAAACTTGCCTTATTAATTGTTTTGTTTGATTGCCTGCATTTTTGGAAAAACTACATTCCAAAAGAATGAAGAAAAGCATAAGCAAAATAATAAAATCTGAGGAAAAATATACAGAAAGTCATTAAGGAGATCCAGTGCAAAGATTACAATTTTATAATTTCTACAGAAAATCCACTTGATTGTCTCAACATCTTTTACAGCAAAACTTTTGATCTTTTGAACCAAATGTCACTGTGATGTATTAATATTTATTCAAATTAAAATAATGAGAACAAATAAACATATTTTCTTCAAATGTCTATCATCAGACTTACTTGGAGAAATAGAGACCGTAATGAATGGATAATTGGTCTAGCCATGTGAAATGTGCCACCTGTATAAATCATTATTACATTATCCCATTATAACAATACTTGAGAAGATTAACCTCGGAAACTTGTAGCCTTTTGAACTGATCAGTGTGGCTGGAAAAAGGGATCCACTTCTTCAAAGAGAAGTTCACAAAGATCTTAATCTTCATACAGTACATTACAGTGGACTGAAGTAGAGACAGAGCTGTAGGAAGGATACAGAAAACATTTTAGCTTGACAATGGGCTTTGTATGAATGGGAAACAGGCTTTTGTTTTTTTCTGCAAGTTTGTGGGCATGTTGTTTTCAGTATGTAACAGGTCAGAAAATGCTATTGAAAAAGATCCCATTTAAAAACATCACATCAGAAATATTATTAAACTTGTTAAGATTGACAGATTTGACTCTGACTCAGATTTCTTTATAACGCTACCTTAATTGGCTAAAGACTGCGACTAATCAATAAATCTAGTTACAAATGTTTTATGTGATGTCTAAGAGAATTGAGTGGATGCTGCAATGTAAACTTTAAAACTGTGCATTACAGTCATGATTTTACATGCAAGCCTTATTAGTTTTACACTTGGCTTATGTTATTTATCAACATTACCATTTAACTTTCATCTCAAAAATAAAAGCGTTAAGTGTGAGAGAGAGACAGAGTTAGAGAGAGAGAGAGAGAAAGCAATCCATCTGACTTTATCCACAAGCTCAGGGCACAAAGGAGGAACAAAAGAACAATGTTAATACAATGTTAATCTGGGTGTGATTGAAGGTCAGTAAGTAAACCACACTACTTTAATAAAGACAACCAGCCATGACAAATACATTCATCAATGTATTCATCAACTTTCAGTACTCATTTTATTCATTATCTATTAAAGGAGAAATGTCAACTATTTCAGAGTATTGGGAGAAAGACAAGAATTACCTTAGTCCATCGCAGACTAAAACTCACGTACACATTCACACTAACTAATATCATGCCTATCATGCCTGTTATGCCTACTTATTTGAACAAATATGCAAAACTTTGACAAGTACGAAAAGTACAGGTCCATGACAGTACTACCCAACACCTACCCAGCATGCAACTGATTTGCTTATTATAGAAAAATGAAGGGCTTTATCTCATGTTATGGCCTACTATGTCTAAAGATTCCACATAAAAAACAAACTGTTCTATAAGACACCACAAGAAAAAAGCATCTAATCCCCAAAACAAAAACAATGTCATAGAGAGTTTTGCCTTTTGGAGGTCCTTGGATCATTTCCTCTCAGAGAAAAGGGTTGGTTGTCCCCAGACTTGTTGATCATTGATATGTAAACTAAAGGTTTTTCAGTAATACACAGACTTATGTACAGTTTGGGAAACAAAGGGTTGAATGTTTCCATATTATGTTGTTCTTATCAGACCATTAATTCTAGTATATACAAGAATGGTTTTCAATCTAAGTATGAAATGGCTGGGATGAGAATCATGGTGCTGACCTGGAAAACAACTGGAGGAGTTATAGCAACTTAGGGTCATTATTACAAGTGAGAACAGAAGTGATAGTAAAATTGATGAAAGAATCAGCACAGCTTCAGAGGGATGGTATTAAATGCTGACCTAACATTAATAAGCAATCAAATCTAAGTGCATGTCAGAGTGGCACAGTGGTACATTAATAGTTGTAGACATTGTGGCCTTTACTGATCTTTTTGCATGATGGTCAAACAGATGCAAGTACAGTGTGTCTGGAATACTGGATTTGATATAAACCATGACCAACCCCTCAAAGCACTTTATGATAAAAGAAAGTAAATGCTACAAGCAGTTTGTCACAAGTTTGAAGATATCTTTAGTTCTAGAACACTGGTGGTGATCTTAAAGAAAGGGAAGGTTGGAAGAGAAACCAAGGACTTTTTAAAGATATTACTGAGGATGCCTAGCAGTTGATTAGCACACACTTTGATTGGTCAATGACATCAGATCTTGCAGCTTTATATGTGTCCACTCCAATCATGTATCTATTTTGTTTATTTATGGACAGAACATGGGGCCTCATTTATAAATGGTGCGTACGCACAAAAATGTTGTGTATGCCCATTTCCACCCTCACTTCAAGATGTGTAGAAAATAAATATAGCCTAAAGCCACGCACATTTTCACAGAAGCCTCCACCCTTGCATACGCAGGTTTCTGCTTGGTTTCGCAAGCTGGCGGTGCCCAGCATCAAAGCAATATGTGGTCTCCATTTTTTCAGATTCACATCAATAATGCGGGATTTATCAAATATATCGAAATTAATTGCATATCGTTTACAAATTTAAGGTACTTGATTGTAATCATTCTGTAACAATATAATGGTGCACGCAATGGCTAAACTGTTCGAAATACCATAGCAGTTTTAGCATTGTTATTCTCAGTGTACCACTTATTTTAACCCCTTGTACCTGTGTGTGGAATCACAGCTGTATGACAGCTGATTGGTAAGATTTGGAGGACATTAATAGAACATG
>JANRMT010027041.1:72014468-72090097 GCA_026402145.1 Polypterus bichir lapradei
GAGCGTAGCAGTGTAATTCAGTTTTTGTTCAGCACTCTTTGCAACTGTTACTTTTTGTCTGCGCACTGCGTCAGTTCACGTGAGCTGCTGAATATGGTTTTATATATATGTCACTCGCTCGCTTCTAATTGTTTCGCTGCCTTCTTAATTATATAATGCATGTTTTCTAAAGCGCGTTTTGTAGCTCTTCCTGGCTTTCTACGTAATGCGTGATTACGTGAGAGGCATGATGATGTCATACGAACTCCGCCCCTCCAGCTGAACTCCATTACAGTAAATGGAGAAAAACAGCTTCCAGTTATGACCATTACGCGAAGAATTTTCGAAATGAAACCTGCCCAACTTTTGTAAGGAAGCTGTAAGGAATAAGCCTGCCAAATTTCAGCCTTCTACCTACACGGGAAGTTGGAGAATTAGTGATGAGTGAGTGAGTGAGTGAGTGAGTGAGGGCTTTGCCGTTTATTAGTATAGATAATTAAACTATACTGATATAATCAATGAAAAATGGTAAAGTTTATTGTGATGTACAAGGTTATTCACTGGGAAAAGAGTGTTCTTGTTCAAACTGATTTTAAATCCAGGGATTATACAAAATTCATCCAACAGATTTATGGATAACATGCGGTGAGATGATTAGATGTGGTCTGAGATGCACATCACCATACCATTAGCATAAAGAGATATGTTTTTGTTAAAGCCCATCCATTATGATCCCTTTTATATGTGCTTTCTCCTTTTTCCTCTTGAAGGATGTAAATTAATGCCACAATCTCCTCTTTTAGAGTACATAATCATTTTCTTTGCTTCTCAATGAATATTGCTCTGAATGTGGTAGAAATCAAACATGTTAAAGAATGAAACTTATCCTCTACCAGGACAAGTCTGATAAAACCTTTTTGAGTCAGTAATGAAGCAGGAGAAAAGCTCCTTTATTACTCTTGCAGCAATGTACTGAAGAGGGAATATCCATCACTGCAGTCTGTTACAGTATGGTCAGAATGAATCAAGAAACAGAGGGCAGAGGTTCAATGTACAAACTATTGAATTTACATACAGTGTCAATCAATGCATACATTTACTCTGATTGGTTTTTTGGTCCACACCCAAGTAACTTATTAAAAATAAAAGTCTGTTTTATTACATCCTTATTATTATATTCCTATCCTTTTGATTTAACCATCACCCTGTGACACCCCGTGTAGTGGGAATTGGAATCACCAGCCTACACTCTAGGTGTCTAGTATGTGGGACCGAGCGTGACCAGGATGATGGTGTAAGACAGGGAGACACAGACACAAAAACGGTTGGGGTTTTTGAAAAATAAAGTGAGGTTTTATTTACAGGTGCACTTAAAGAAAAAAATCAAAAAATAATGTCCTGCGGAATTTATATATATTAATACACAATCCAATACCGCAAAGGACACTCAAAATCAATAATTAAAGGGAGCCCAAAATGACTATATACAGTATTTACAGTGCTTCTTGAAAGTCCCAAAAGAAAAAGTAAAATACACTCAAACTAGTGAAATCCAAATTTATACACAAAACAAAATGTGAAGCTGTCTTCCTCCACAGTGATCCAAGTCAGGAAGCTGCTCCTCCAAACAGTGTATAATACAGGATTCACCCAAAAATATTCAAAAATACAGAAAAAGTGTATATACAAAAATAAACAGTGCACCACTAACCTCAACCCAATAAATACCTCCACCAAAGTTAATCCAGAGATATTTATATGAAAAAAAATATTTACAAAAACAAAGCACAAGCCGTAATGCTGTTCTGCCAGGTACCTTTCTCTAAGAAGATCTATTCAGAAAAGACCCCCTCTAGAGGCCACGATTCCCTTTTGTATTCGGCGCCCCTACGCTGACCAATTAAACCGCCGTACGTCATCCCTCCCGGGATACGCGATGACGTGAACGTGTTTGCGAAAAGCGGCGTCTACTTTCCCACATAATTATTATAAAAATCGAGCAGCCGGCGCGCGCGCGTATAGCTGTGCCGGCTTTTCAGACGCGGACTGCACTTCATGCCTTAAGTGAACGTAAGCATTTTTCTATTTTTTTCCTCCTTCCCCTGAGCTACAGCTCAGACAACTACAAGCACGGGATCCCCATGCTAACCCGGGTTAAATAATATTAAGGCGCTTCACACTTCTTTTGCTACTTTAGAGTTATGATGTCGCGGGAGGCACACGCAGTGAGTGGAGGACCGACAACGCCATCCCGGCCGGTCAATGGCAAGGCTGTCTCTCCAGTCTACATGAGACCCGCCGTGACACTCCCCAAAAGACGCTAATATCGTCAGCGAAGACGTCTGACTGCAATATATAAATGAAAAAAGGTAAGTTTCCTTTCTTAATACCTTTTTTCCTCCAAACAAAAGCCTCCCTCTTTAACCAGCAGAGGACGCTTAACTAATTTTATTTACTTAATGGTAATGCCAGTAAGGCACATTACCACACACCCTTAAAATTTCTGTGTGTATATAGCAACTGTTCAGTCTTGTTGTGCACAGGACACCTGCTGATTTCTTAGTCATCTTTTAGGGCATTTTGTGTATTACATCTTTGTCGTTGTTATTCACTTGACCTTTATCTGGCTTCCTGGTATGCCTGAACAGGTTTGTGACATTTATTAACTCTTTAAGCTACTACTTTAAGATGAATGCTATGTTACCCTAAAATTAATCTCTCACATGAAACATCAAACCAGCATGCGTGGCTTAAATGTCAGATAACAACTGTAAAAAGACATGATGTGGACAGCATGCAATTAATTATACTTATATTTTTAACTTCCTCATGAGGGTTTAAGAATTTCATACAGTACATGGAAAAAATAGGCAGTGTGAAAATGAAGAATAGTCTTTTGAACAGGTCACCCTCTCTATCATTCTGAGAGCATTAATGTCACTTAAGAAGACTGTGTCAAATAACAATTGTCATTACAAAAGCAGAAAAGCTTTTCAAATATAGTTTCACCAGCAGTATGTCTTTTAAAAATGGATTTCTTAAAAAAAAAAAGTATGCCAAAAAAGCACAAAGCATAGTACTTCCTGAGTCATTTTAATCAGTGGACTCAGCCAAGACAATTGAGTTCAACTTAACACTGTAAGGTTTGCTCTATTAGGTTATCAAACACATTATTACTAAGCAATTCGTCTTCAGATTGCACAGATGTATATTTTAAGTGGATCATTTGTTACTCATGGTATCATGTTTGCCCCCATATTGTTTCAATGATAATTGTCATATCCTGCAGCAACTACACAGGCCCTTGTAATTTGTTCTAATATGGATAATTATGACTGGTTCTTACCCAGCTCTGGGCAAAGGCTATATATACAAGTACAGGTTTTTTTTTCATTTTTGGACAATATGCAGTTGTTTTGCAGTTATGAATATTTTTTAGCATTTTCTGATGACATAATTTTGTATTTTGCCTTTTTATAATATGGTCAATACTGTTTTGTAACTGTCTGTGCATTACTATGTCCATGATGTTTGTAGTTGTTATTCTTATCATATTATATACAGTATGTATATGTGCAATGGTTAGTTCTGATGCCTTACAGATTTATTTTCCTGGAATTGAATTTGGCACATGGTCGTTCTCTGTTACTAGTCCTTTAAAGACACATGGCAGAATTTGTACAGAAAGAAAAATTTAGGACTGAATAATGTCAAACCTCATTTCTTTTTTTCTTTCACACTTTAAAAAAACACTTTGAAAACTTCCAGCAAAAACAAATATGAAATCAATTTCATGGATTATCCTTTTTAATAGTAAGCGTGCAGCTGTCTAGGCATTTATTTCTCTATGACACCATAGAGGTCTTTGTTTAAAATGGGGTGGCTGACATGTCAGTATGCAGCAATGACTGCATTAGGGATTGTTTTATATTCACTCGATTATATTGCAGCTGCTCTTATCCAAAGTGTTATCACTGTATTTTCACTGTTTATCGTATCCAAAGTGAATTTCACACACATGGTTGGGCAGTGTTTATTACAAGTCTTGACAGTGGCTTTGGGTATGAGCTGGCTAAATGATTAGATAAAATGGGTATTACTGTGTTTGCTGCATATTTGCACTCAAATGGAGGTATTCAGAACCTTATAAAAGAATGTTCAAGTAACTAAAGATGATTAAGGTAGGTATCACCCAGGAAGAAGATGTGGCAGCAGCCAGAAATTTCATTCAGAACAATTAACCTAAGAAAGGAAGGTAGCAAAACCTATTATAAGCTGAATAATACTGTTATCAAAATATAGTACTGTGATGGACTATTGTCCTGTTCAGAGTTATTTCTGCCTTGCATCCATATCTTACACTGGATAAAGCATGTTAGAAAATGGTTGATTGGCTATATGAAAACATAGAGGTTTATTCCAAAAATGAAATAGTTATTTTTTCATTTTCAGCATTTACAGTATTAAGTAAATTAGGTAAATATATATGACATTATTCATTTCAAATCAGAAATATGAGTAAAACAGACATAACTAAGCAAAATGCAAAAAGGACACCTTTTAACAATAAATAGTAGCAGGTTGTCAGTGGAATAAATGGGTAGGAAAATTCTTTAAATGTTAGTCAGTAAAATTAAGATCAGTTTGTCGCAGAACTTAAATCTGGAACTTAAATAAAGACATCACCATTAATCAAATAGCATAAGAGAGAAAAAAGGATCATACATTAGAATCATATTCCCATTGTGGACTGCCACCTGGGATTATTTCAGCTAATACTGAAGATAGGTGGCCTAAACTTTCTTAAATGCTTTCTTTGTATAAGAATAGTTAGTTGTTTCAATGCCAGACACTGGGTCCTGGCAACCCAAACTTATTTAATGTTATTACAGTTCTGGAAGCTTCAATATTACGAATATATGCCAGTAGGCTACCAGAGCATATTGAGTCTATAGGCAATGAGCTGAGCTTTAACAAAGACTGAAATGGTGGTGGTTTTTGGGGAAATTTACTTTACTGGGTAAAGAACAGAGATGGCAAGACGCAAGTATTTGTTGGTTTTGGAGGTGGGCTCATCACCAGATGGAAAGACCAAAACCTGATTTTATGTCCCAATGGAGTAGCATTATTTTTGTTTCCACTTTGTTATTTTAAATTTTGTTGACTCTGTATGAATCCACACCTGATATATATTTCAGCTTTAAATAAACCCACAATTTTAAGTTTGTTGAGGACCGTGTTGACTATTTTATTGAGGGCTTAAGCGCTATGAGGGAATGTCTAAAAGAGTAACCTTTTAAAAGAACCTTATCCCCTTTTTTATTACATAATTTTAAGAAGGAAAATGTGTGTTGGTACTTACCGGTTTGTTCTCCTGGTGCCCAGTGAGTTTGCATTGGATTTGGAAAAGACGGTGCGGTGGAGGCTTCTATTTGATGGACCCAAGGTTATTATAGTTTTGCCTTTTTATATTAGTTTTTATTTCTATATTATTTCTGACCTTACTTGGAAATTTAGTTTAGTTTTAGTTTTCATTCATCGTGTATTTAAGCATTTCTATTTTATTTTTAAACTAGCAGGAGTACCCGGCGTTGCCCGGGAATCTATAACCGGTGAATTTCCCAAATGAAAGCAACAGAACATAGAAATAGAACAAACGTTTTTCTGATTGCCATTTTATTGTAAGTTCCTCCACTCTGGATTTTGTATGCTGTGGCGTTTCAGACGCCCTTGAAATAGACTTTGTTGTGGCATCTGAAGTGGACCTTCCAGTTCTATTTGTTTTTTTCGGTGGTATGGGTATATTAGCAAAAAGCAGGACAAATATAATGTGTTACATGGTATTACGTACGGAATAAGCACCACAGTGAAATGAATTTATGTTATTTACAATATGTCGGAAAGCGAACAAATAGAACCAGTCAGTCAGAAAGAGCAACACTGAAATCGTACTGTCAGTCGGAAAGCAAGCAAATAGCACTACAAATACGGAAAGGCAGTGAGAAACAGTAGCACTGAAACCGAACTGGGAAAAATGGCGGGGAGAGGTGCTATGTTTGTAAGGAGCGTCTGTGTTGAACTGTGATGCCATCTAACGGACGTTGGTGATGGTAACTACAGAGAGAAGTGACATACAATCTGTGCTGCGTTTGGGGAAAATGGTGGGGGAAGGATGCTGTCTTTTTAAGGCGAGTCTCTGTTCAAACATGCTTGCATATAACGGACATTGGCGAATGAAATACAGCACTATCAGTGCGTATTGTACTGTGACGTGTGGAAACAACGTGGGTGTGTCAGCCGGTCACGCTTTCTGGGTCATTCACATTTTACATCCATGCAGCAGTTCCTCTTCACCCAATCAAAGTAGTCGGCCTTCTCATACTTGGACACTTCCGCCATCTCTTGGCAATTTAAAGAAACATGGGTAAATAGTGATGCACAGAAACCAAAGCTGCCGCTAGATGGCACCACAGTGAAGTTCTGTTGCAACGTGTGGCCATCTTAAGGGGACATGTGCCAAACGTTGTGTTGCTGAAAAGGTGCCCGGCAGTTCACCACGAATATTTTTCGGAACCAAACATACCCCATGACCTTCTCCTGGTCACAAAGGAGCCCCATGCCCAGTTTGGTGGCGATTGGACGCCCGGTGCAGATTTGTATGGCGGACAAACAAACATACATACATACATACATTGACTCTGCTTTATATATTAGACTAGCAAAATACCCGCGCTTCGCAGCGGCGAAGTACTGCCTTAAAATTTTTATTAAGAAGAAAATTTAACCTTTTTAAACTGAGGGAAAATATGCCAATAATTATTTGTTAAGGATCTCTTTGTATACCATGTTGTCAGTTCGGACCTCCGGTTGTAACATGACCAAGCTGTGCGATAAGCTTACTCTTGAGCATGTAACTTACAGTTGGCCATGTGAACAGTAATCTTGTCTCAAATCTCACAGCTTGGATTGCTGCTGTCATAATCGGTTTGAGTTTCATGGTTTGTTTCAATTACGATAGTATTTGCAGGATTTGTTGTGTTGAAGTGACATTCGGCATCTGTCAAGCATTGTAAGCACACAACCGGTTTCATCGATAAAATCACATCCAGCTTTTGAGAGTTTAAACACTCATAAACATCAAAGTGTCCACTACTGAAATCGTCACCTGTGAATCTAAGATGTTTAAGAGGCATTGGCGGTTGTCGAAAGGTGTAAAATATTTGGCCATTTCGGTACACTTAAGAGCGACAACCGAACAATTCAGCGGCAGCCATCAACTCACATGCAGAACCATAGGTGAAGGGCTTAAGCATTTCACTCTTATAGTGCTCCTGTGTAGTATAATTATCTCCTGTACCGTCATCAGTCCACACCTTGAACCTGTCCCAGTCATTCAATACATAAGACACAATGTTCCTCCGGATATCAAGAGTGAGCCTGATATGGCCGTGCAATATGTAACAAAGAGAATGGAAAAGGTAGGTGCCATCTCCGGGCATGGAAACCACTCAGTAAGTGACAGTTCTTTGATCGATAGTGATCACCTCGATAGACATGGTAATGGGGGTTGGAATGATAAAGGAAATGGGTACCTGAGCAATGTAAAGTAAGTCTAAAATACCTATACAATAACTATAATTGTAATAAACAAACAATAAAACAGCGGAGAAGCCGTGGATTAAACAAAAAGGCTGTAGTTATCAGTAGGGAGACGTGAATCCCGTGGCGAAGCAAGGAAGGGAATGTAGAGACCGGAGCGACGGACGCTCTTATATAGGCAGGCAGCCAACAACGTGGGAGGCGTTGGGATGGGGGACCCAACGCCACCTCACACAGTGACTGAGCTGCAGGCTATGGACGTATATATGTACGTAGGATATAAGTAGGATTCAGTTAGCGTTGGGAACCCATGTACCAAATTTCTTGAAGATGGGCCCATAAGTAACAAAGACTGTTGAAAAGTTCAATATGGTGGCCGACAGTGGCATCATACCACCGAAATAAGTACGTACATTGGTTTCGGTTAGTGCAGGGAAGCCGCCTATAAAATTTCGAGAAGATCGGGCCATAAATAAGAAAGTTCAACATGGCGGATGTTGTTGACCATTATGACCATTACGCATAGAATTTCTAAATGAAACCTGCTTAACTTTTGTAAGTAAGCTGTAAGGAATGAGCCTGCCAAATTTCAGCCTTCTACCTACACGGGAAGTTAGAGAATTAGTGACGCTGGAAAGTTCAATATGGTGGCTGACAGTGGCGTCATACCACCGAAATAAGTACGTACATTGGTTTCGGTTAGCTCAGGGAAGCCACCTACCAAATTTCGTGAAGATGGGGCCGTAAATAAGAAAGTTCAACATGGTGGACGTTGTTGACCGTTATGACCGTTACGCGTAGAATTTCTAAATGAAACCTGCTAAACTTTTGTAAGTAAGCTGTAAGGAATGAGCCTGCCAAATTTCAGCCTTCTACCTGCACGGGAAGTTTGAGAATTAGTGACGTTGGAAAGTTCAATATGGCGGCCAACAGTGGTGTCATACCAACGAAATAAGTACGTACATCGGTTTCTGTTAAAAGTTTAATATGGCGGCCAACAGTGGCATCATACCACCGAAATAAGTACCAAATTTCAGCCTTCTACCTACACGGGAAGTTGGAGAATTAGTGACGTTGGAAAGTTCAATATGGCGGCTGACAGTGGCGTCATACCACTGAAATAAGTATGTACATTGGTTTCGGTTAGCGCAGGGAAGCCGCCTACCAAATTTCGTGAAGATGGGGCCATGAATAAGAAAGTTCAATATGGCGGACGTCGTTGACCGTTATGACCATTACGCATAGAATTTCAAAATGAAACCTGCTTAACTTTTGTAAGTAAGCTGTAAGGAATGGGCCTGCCAAATTTCAGCCTTCTACCTACACGGGAAGTTGGAGAATTTATGACGTTTGGAAAATTCAATATGGTGGCCGACAGTGGCGTCATACCACCGAAATAAGTACGTACATCGGTTTTGGTTAGCGCAGGGAGGCCACCTACCAAATTTCATGAAGATGGGGTCATTCTTCTACCTACACGGGAAGTTGGAAAATTGGTGACGTTGGAAAGTTCAATATGGCGGCCGACAGTGGCGTCATACCATCGAAATAAGTAAGTACATTGGTTTCGGTTAGCGCAGGGAAGCCGCCTACCAAATTTCGTGAAGATGGGGCCATAAATAAGAAAGTTCAACATGGCGGACGTTATCGACCGTTATGACCGTTACGTGTAGAATTTCGAAATGAAACCTGCTTAACTTTTGTAAGTAAGCTGTAAGGAATGAGCCTGCCAAATTTCAGCCTTCCACCTACACGGGAAGTTGGAGAATTAGTGATGAGTCAGTGAGTGAGTGAGTGAGTGAGTGAGTGAGGGAGGGCTTTGCCTTTTATTAGTATAGATATATTAGTTTCAGTTTTAGCTTTGGTAATTATGGTATGGTTAAAGAACTACCAGGAAGTTTAGTTTTATTCCAGAATCAGACAGAACTGTACACTGAATGGGTTTGGAAATAAAACAAGCTTAATGATAGTGAAAGCTTACTACACTAAATGGTTTACTATCTGGTTTTGTGTTTGTCTGATAAAAACATGCATAATCAAAAGCAGATACCAAATATGAACAATTTATACAACTCTATAATTGTTAAAATATTTTCTATGTCATTAGTGCTGAACATGCAATGTGTGCTGACTGTTTGCACATTACATCCTTTCCTTTTATTGCCCAGAATGGGCCAATTTGTGATGAAATTTAGGTGAACTTTACGGTTTGAAGGTTTTTTACTGTAAATATCTACAGCACATAGCATATCCTGCTCCAAGACAATGTGCTTACAATTAATGCCTGTTGTTATTGTTATTTTCTACCAACCATATTGATCTCTGATTCCATCTCAGGCACATAAAATTAATAGACATCATTTTGCTACCTGCAGGCCTGAAAAGATATCAAAAAATCAGAAACAGATTCTACTGTGCGCTGACAGATGTGATCGTGAAAACCATGGGGCCTCAGTAAGAAAAGGGCTCTTAGGTTTTATTCAGTGTGCAGACCCCACAAAGTTATATTGAGGAAAACAAAGAAAAACAAGATGTATTGTCAAGGTAGGGGTAGTGAGACTTGAACGGCCCATTAATAAGAACAGTAAACCCATAATGAGTAAGAGCAGGGAATAGGAGTATGGACAGCCACAAACGGACAAACAGCATCTGAGATTAGGAGCAATATACAGTATACATTATCTAAACCTGCTTATTCAGAGCAGGATTGCAGGAAACAAGGAGCTTATTCCAGCAACTTTGGATACAAGGCAGGGAAAATCCCTGGTATGCAATATGTATTTCATGGCTGATGTTAAGAACAAAAAAGTATGATATTTCAACTACTGTATATCTTTTGTGAGAAAGAGAGAGAGAGAGATTGAAAATAAGGGGGACAAAGTGGACTTTGAACCCGGACACAAACAGACACCGACTCACAATGTCCCAGAAACACTTATTACATTTATTATTTTCTTCTCCACCTGCACCCACAATACAGTGCACAGTTCACCATCAATTCGGTCTCCTCTTTCTCTTTGGACTTCTTCTGCCACCTCTACTCCTCCTGTCGCAAGCTCCGTCCTCTGCCTTCCAGCTCCGCGAATGGAGTGAGGCGGTCTCTTTTATACTTCACCCAGATGTGCTCCAGGTGCTTCCTGATGCTCTTCCGGCAGCACTTCCTGGTGTGGTGTAAGTGCTGCTGTCCAGGGCTCCATAATTATCTGGGAGCCCCCTGGTGGTGGCCACAGGCCCCAACAGGGATCAGCTTCCAAGCTCTGTTCCCGTGGCCCCCATACAGACCAGGGCGGCTGCTCTCTCATGGCTCAGGGGAAGTATTGTCCCTCTTCCCATCCTTCCAGGCGTCCGGGCTGGGCAGGATCCCCACCCGTCAGCCACATGAAATATTTTAAAACATAATTCTGCCACTGGATCATTTTCACAATATCATGTATTTTGAACTGTGAATATAAAACTAAAAAATTATAAATAAATACAAAATAAATACAAAAACACATAAATATGTTTAGTTATTCACCAGTTGGCAGACTATCTTCACCTACCTGTAGCTTAGTAGGAACATTGCCAACTCGGAAATTTTACAAGTTTTGTATTGCTTCATTATTAAATGCCTTTTTTAAAGCAAAAGTGACTGGTCAGCAACAATATGTTGATTTTGACCAAGTCAGTCTCTCGATCAGGGCTGTTTTCTTTCAAAAAGGAATTCTCCTGTGTGAAGTGGCAGGTGAATTATTGTCAACAAAATGCAGACACCTGAGAAATAAACAAAAACATTACTCACTTGTGATTTTTCTGTCCATACAGGAAAGGTTTTGTCATCCAGCAACTTCCAACTTCAGGTGTTTGAAAGACACCTTGATATATAAGAAGCCCAAAGAAATCCATCATCTTAATGGACATCAGACTCATATGCAGCATGGAATCTGGCTTAAAGTGTGCTGCTGTATTAGTTGCTGTGTACATACTATATCTTGGGCTCAGTCAGAATTACATCTGACATGTTGTCATTTATAAACAGACTGATATTTTGTTAAAGATTGTGTGTATCTAACATTGTTCCGTTGAGCTCTGGAGATCCAGTGAACAGCAGCTTTGAAAGCTACCAAGCATACTCAAAACAAAATCATCACCTTGATATGTTTAACTAACATCTGAACCAGAATCTATCATGCTGTCACTATCAGCTCCTGAATGCCTGTCACTGTTATGACACAGTAAGTCACTTTCTTCTTCACACACTTTACATGCCCATATTCAGCTTAATCTATCACTGCAAATGCTGTATCATCACCCACCCACCATCTCCAGCCTTCATTCACTGGATGAATATATACAGGCGGGACGTGGTGGATGACTTGATGTTTTAGAGTAAAAAAGTTACAAGGGTTTAAGACTTACAGCAAGAGTATTTATTCAAAAACCAAATATTAAATGTTTATTACTATATTTTGATTAATTTCAGAACACCTGCATCCCAGGTTAGCCATTGTGTAAGTCCGGTTTTGACAAAAACTAAAAACATTTTTAACAAAATATTATTTTATTTCAGTTAGTGTTTCCATCTATTTTACTGTTTCATTTAGTTTGTTAATTATTTTAGTTCAGTTTACAAAATTGTTTTTATTAATAGTTTCAGGTTTGATTTTAATCTTCTTTAACTATAATAACTGTGTGAATGTGTTTGATGCAACTTGCCTAGATGAGGTCCAGATTGGGCATGTGCCTGGGTAAGGTGTTAAACTACATGATATTGTGAAAAACTGTTTTAAAAGCATGTGTTTAATATAGTCTACAGGTACTAACACAAGCAATTATATTCTATTTTTGCTGTTATTTTTGTGTATGACTCAGTCTTACAAAAATATTTAATAAACTAATTTATCATAACTGACTCTTCAATGAATTAACGAAAAAATGTAAAATGTTTCAACCTTCCAATCAGTTAACTAAATCCCAGAATGCAAGTGAATGTTACACCATGTACTCATTTTCTAATTTGTTCCTTTTTGTTACATCCTTGTTGCCTCATTTCTCTTAATTTTTTTCAGTATAGTCTGGAGCCAAATTGAATGGGGCCTCCATCTTGTTTATGGCTTTCAAGTGTTGCAGCTAACAGAACTAGTCACCTCAGGGAAATAAAAGGACTCATTGTTGCCTAAACGTTTCACTGTGGAATTTAGCCTTTAATCCTCCATCTATCTTTGAGTTGTTGCCAAGGTGCTTTTTGCATTACTTTATTTTGTGTGGGTTTCTTGTTTTTTTTCTTTTGCTTTGGAAAAATGGTTAACATTATAGTGCTTCTTTAGCTTTATGATTTCACTTCTGTTTAGATTTTTTTGATATTACTAACCTATGTGTAAGGTTTTTGCTTTTCCATTTGGACTTTGTCCATTAAAAGTTTTCTTAAGTTTGTTAATGTGCTGTTTTTAAGACCCCTTTTTGCTTATCAGCATCTATTTTCAAGACAATTAGTGTTTCTTCTGCTTTCTTTTTACTTCCTATTAATGTAGTTATTATCTATAACTACTATTCTATTAATTGTTGTTAGTATAATTATAACCTTTCTGGTCTGTAGGGCGCACTCAGCAACCCAAACAGAAAGATGCAGATACAAGTTCCACAATCACAACACTGGCTTTATTTAGTAGGAAGTACTTTTCAACTTTTTCCTATAGCACAGTACCAAAGCACAATAATAAAACAGGCCTTTTTTCTTCATCTCTCTCTGTTTCTCACTATCTGTCTCTCTGTGTCCTTCTGCTTCCACTCCTCCACTTGCAAGCCACTTCCTTCTCCCTCCTGACTGTGGCTCGAGGAGCAATGGTAGTGGGCTTCTTTTATCCTGCACCCAGGACTACTTCTGGTGCCCTGTTATTGTGTTCCGGAATTACTTACAGGTGAGATGGAAGCCCAACAAACTAAGGCCACAGAACCCAACAGAGGTGTGCCAAACTACAACTTCAGTGAAGCTCTGTTGGAATCCAAGGTACTGCTGTAACCCAGGAGGGCTGCCATTTAGCATTCTTGGAGAGATAATGCTCTGTGTATATTCTCTTCCCCAGTCCTTCTTCTATGGAGGTGCCCTGGCCGGGTAACAGCTCCAGCTGTCCGGCCACACCCTATAAACATATAATTTAATAATTTTTGGTCTTTCGGAGGGAAGGGGGTTTATAGTTTTACCCTTTTACTTTATGTTGCATTATAATCCATGCATCAGTGCAATGAATTTTTCAGAACAAGCCTTTACTAAAACATAATGGAAGTTAATAAACTTACAAAAAATAATTAAATAAAACTCTTTCACCAGAAAATGATTCTGCACATTCCACACTGTACAAAACATCATGATATAAGGAGACAACCTCATTTTGTCTCATTTAGTCAAATTAATGTTTTCCTAGTTATTCATTTCCCTTCAATAAATGTCTTACAATTGAAAGACATAAATACAATAATAAATGTCTTACTATTACTAATAAATGACATACTATTTTACTTTAATCTTAATGTATTTCTAATACTATAAAATGCCAACGTAACAGCCAGATTTACACAATGAAAAATAAAAGCAATTACTATAATGCAACTTACAATGATTTAAATAAATCTTACATTGCAAACAAGGGTGAGCATGGATTGAACCACAGAGAGGCTGTTTTCACTATTTCCAAGAATGTGTTAAGTACTGTTAGCCTACCTTTACTTAATAGCAATCAATGTAATCTAATTGAATTTGGAAAGGGACAGGAGATAGTACGACAGGTAGGCATAGTATTAGGCAGGTAATAGATTTGGAGAGTAAGCAGAAATGATACAGGCTAAGCACTGAAATATTGATCACTGGCTGAGTAGTTTCTATCTAGCTGGCTACATTCACTTTACATAAACTGAGACATTCCACTCATGTGCAGTTCAGAAATTAAATTGCTCAACATATCTTGGCTTTCCATGGATCACTTTTACTCCCTTGTTTTAAGATAATTCTTGAAGTCTCATATTTCTCTTAAAAGAACAGATCACCTATGCTCTGGAAATCTTTACTGATTGGAGAATCAAAAGACAGGGTGTCAAACAAGCAAAAAATGTCTGTACAACGGGGATAAACAATGAATTAGCTGTTAAAATTCCATACAAGACTAATGCTGTTTACTTTAGTGCAATGCATTCTTAAATGTTCAGTTAAACCACGTTTCCAGTTGTCATTATTGTGATTTATATGATTTGTTTTTCATGTACTACACAATACCTGACTTCAATTGAGAATGATAATTACGTTTCAATGAATAAATCTGTATTGTGTTACTAAATATGGGATGCATTCCTTATAGGTCTGTGGGGAGTGGTGAACAATGCTGGGATTTCAGACTGGGCTGAAACAGAATGGAACACAAACATTATCACAGGATAAGTGATGTAAATCTCTTTGGGAGCATCAGGAAAACTTTAACATTTCTCCCTTTTATTCGCACATCAAAAGGTAAGTAGGAATGGTGGCTTAAAACTGCATCAAGGGACTAATTCTTTTTACCATGATGCATTTACTTAAAAAAATAAGGCTGAATGCACAGTTTAGCGCACTGGCATGAATGGGTGATTGTATGTTGTAATCTTTAAGCCAGCTGATGGTTTCTGTAAGCAAAAAATTAATTATGTCCATTGAAAATTGTTCCGGGACTAAGGCAGTTTTCATTTTTTTTAGATAGTTACAAATGTTCTATGGTAGCACAAGCATACATCATGACTGTGGTTGCAACACATTTAGCAGAAGAAATGCCTTCTTTTTACAATTACTCGGCCAGAAAAGTGGAGCAAGTTCACGCTGACGTGACTCTTAGTTTTGCCACAATTTGTTTATGACTTTAAGAAAGTGTGCATTCCCTTATTTTTTGAGTGATATTATCCACTTTATTAAATATATTTAACACATTTTTATAGTGTCCTTTTATGTGTTATTATTCTTTGGGTCTGTTTCTTTTGAGCTACATATGCCTTTAATGGTTCCATTCAGAAACAATAAGATTGTTATTTTGAGAAATAAGCCGTGATAAAAACTGAACATTTTAATTCATAATGATAAATTTGGCAATTATGACTATAATGTATTTCACCCTGCCAACTTGTTATTGTGAGAATAATAACTTTTTATCACTTGTTTAAAATACCAGTTTAACTTTAATAGTTTAACAAATTCAATGTGAGAGATTTAGAGATGTTTATGCCTTCACCATCTTTAAAAATATAACTGCCCCCCTCTAGTGTTCACAAGGTAGAAGGAAAGGTATAAGTCAGGTATGGAGAAGAGATTCTAGCAATTCAAAACAGCTAGAAGATAAGTTTATGTTCAAAGAGAGTACAATGTAGAATATTTTCAGATACACCACTGTCCTTATTTCTGAAGCTTGCATTACTCAAAAGAAAATCGTATGTTGTGATATAATTGGTATTGTGGTGTGTGGCCTGCCATTGGTGGGCTCTGAGGAACAGAAACAGTGGCACACTTTAAGTGATGGGACTGGGAGAGGGGATTCTAATATGTAAGTGGTGAACAAACCTTTTAGAGAATGAACCAGCGGACAGTAGCCAGTAGTATTTGTGACACTGCAAAGGATAGAAAGAGAAATCAAATTGAAAAAGAAGGGGAGGTGGTTTCGTAACCCAGATATTTGGGCAGAGGACAAGGCACCCTTTATTACAAAACACAAATTTAGAGTAAAACATTAAAGCTTTCTCAAGTAACTAAAAGTAATTAATGTGTCTAGTGTGTTCCTACACTGTACCTGATGATTTCAGGATATATTCTGGATAACTGTGAATGTATATTCTAATAAGTGGGTAAGCATGAAAAAACCATAAAAGTATATTTTTGGTTATTTTTAAAGGTTGTTTACTGTATCATTAGAGCTTGGAAACACATTCAACTAAAAAAGTCAAATTAACTGTAATGTGTATAATGCATAATACATTAACACAAAAAGCAGAATCTTAACAGATACATTTTGATTGCTTTTACAGTGTAAACATGACCACAGTTAGATGGCAGATAACTAGATAGATCTTAACTATGTATAATGACAGTTTTGGACTGGTGAATGTTCTCTGGTTTGTTCTTCGTCAAAGTGATAATGTTAGTGTAGTCTTACCCTGAAACGTTTTTACACATTGGTCATGAGGTAAGACCAATCAGAAGGATGCTTTAGAGATACAGAGTGAACATGTGTACTAAAGATCCTGATCCAAATGAGTACAAAAACAATAGTCACAAACACAATTAGCAGTTTTAAATGTCGAATATGAAGATGCAGTAACTAAAATTGATAGTTATATTACACTGTCATCTTAATATTGTGATAAAAATAACTTTCTATGTTTTGTTAAAAATACCAGATTTACTTTAATAGTTTACCAAATGCAATATTGAAATTTATACCTTGACCATATTAAAAGTACAGCTGCTCTCCTCAATTGTTTACAAAGTAGAAGGAAATGTATGAGTTGGGCTTGGAGCAGAGATTCTAGCAATGAGGATGAGCCTATGTTTAAAGAGAGTGTAATGCAGAGTATTTTCAAACAGGGTGCTGTCTTTTTTTTCTGAAGCTTGCATTACTCAAAAGAACTTAAAATGAGAAGATTGATATTGTGGTGTGTGGCCTGTCTTTGGTGGGCTATAGGGGAACACAAAGTGTGGGATACTTAAACTAATAGGGCTGGTAGAGGGGATTTTGATTTGTAAGGAGTGAACAGACCTGGGGCCTCATGCATAATGCCGTGCATAGAATTCACACTAAAACATGGTATACGGACAAAAGTGGAAATGTGAGCACACACAAAAAAAAAAGCAGATGCATAAATCTGTGCGTTTGCCAACTTCCACATTCTTCCTCTACATAAATCCCGTTCAGCGTGAAAAGTAACACTCGTGCACGCGGCAGCTGCCACTCTCAAACTCCTCCCAGAATTACGCCTCTTTGAATATGAAAAGCAATATAAATAGCCCTTAAGCTCAGCGTTCTGTGAAAAGGCAATGGCAAAAGCACGGGGGAAAATAAAAGAATTTCAGCGAATAGGCAAGCTAAAACGCACTATTTGTTGGTTTTAACAGTGGTATAAAGAACAAAAGGAAGTTCATTGAGTGACATAGAATGTCGGAGAAACTCGAAAGCTGAAGTTCGCAAAGTCGCAAAGAAGTTGTCAGATATCAAAGTCGCAGTGAAAAGGCGAGTCGTAGCCCACCATCTGAGTGTCATATGAAATCTTATTAGGGTACAGAGAAAAGAAAAACAAATAGGCACACAGTGGGGAAAAAAGCTTGAAATGTCAACTTTAATTTCACAGTTTATTTTGTAATTAAAGTAGAACACCATAAACTTCATCTTTAAATCATTTATTTACTAGTTTCTCAAATATCATTGTAACTGAAGTAGCATGTTAAATGCTTTGTTTTGTATATGTTCTTCTATGTGTTCTATGTGTGTGAATCACTACATGCTTCTTAAACGGGCTTTCTCTTCCTCCGACTGGACACATACTCCATTACATTCATGATATTACAGCTCTCTGAATAATTAAAATGCTGAGATGTATACTTGATATCATTTTCATGATGATAGGAGTTAAAGAATGTTACTAAACATGGGAACATGGTAGTGCAGTGATAGTGACGAGCTGACGCCCCGTCCACAGATCGTTCCTGACACCACCCCCCACCCGCGCAAAATGCTTGCTGTGCCATGCGCGGCCTTTGATGAAATAATTTATTGCAGCAGTAATGTTTCTTTCAAACGTACTAAACCCCAATTCCTGCCCTTCCTTTTCTTTCTCCAAGTAACCAATCGCCACACAATTAGCTCTGTAATAGATGTTAAGCCATCTTTAAGCTTAGAACGCCGATTCTTCAAAACTTTTAAGGAACATTGAAATACCTTCATAGCACATGTTTAATTATTCCATCCATCTATCCATCCATCCAGGGTCACGCCAGTCCCAGCAAACATACAGCGCGAGGCAGGAATAATCTCTGAACGGGATACCAGATTGTCGCTAGCGCTGTGCCACCGCGTCCTCACATGTTTAATTATTAACTAGATAGATTATTTAAATGATGTTAACATTTTATTTGTATAATGTAATAAACATTTTGCTGCATTTCATCTTAAAAATGAGATTGTCATCATATGTAAATATGCTCTTTATAAAGTGGCTCAGGTTGTGCAATATTATAACTGTATCGTAAGTTTACACTGAGGTGATTGTACTAATAAGTACAAATAGTTCTACAAGGAGCACTGGATGGACTGATTGAGTGCGTTTATAGTTCTTGGGATGAAACTGTTTTTGAACCGCGAGGTCCATACAGGAAAGGCTCTGAAGCATTTGCAGTTTGAGAGCAGTTCAATAGACTGTGAGCATGACTGAGGCAGCATGTGCTTGATGCTGTATACCGATAACTCTTTCCGAGCAGCTGCTGTAGAGCTGTGATTCCACACTCAGATACAGTGGGATAAATACTCTGAGTGGTGCATTGAGAGAAACAACGCTAAAACAGCTATAGTATATGGAATAGTTTGGCCATTCTGTGGACCATTATATTGTTACAGGTTAATTACAATAAAATAATAAACAATATGCGGTTAATTTCAATGTATTTGATAACGCTGTGTCAGAAATGTGGATCTAAAAAAGAAAGGGAAACCACACTGGAACAAAAGCACTGCTTTGACGCTGGGTGCCACCAGTTTGCAAAACCGAGCGGAGAACTTTTAGCTGACGTGAAAATGTGTTTGGCTTTACGCCAAGTTTAGGTTTTATACATCGCGATGTGAACGTATGCACCGTTTATACATTGAGGTCCCAGGAGTATATACAGCATTGCAAAAGACAGAACATGAGTTAAACAAAATCATATTCAAAGGGAAGGAGAGGTGGTTCTTTACATGTACATTAATTTGCTTAGCAGATGATTTTATCCAAAGCAACTTTCAAATCTGAAACCCAGATAATGGAACTGAGGACATGGCATACAAAGCTCAACTTTAGAGTAAAATTATTAAAGCTTTCTCAAGCAACTAGTTCTGCATGGCTTTTGTTGTGATGTGAGATTTTGCATATAAATTGATAAATGTTTTGTATGTCTTTATTTATAATTTAGGCAAACCAATGTAATTTAGAGGTATTCGTGTTTGCCCCCCCCCCCCCCCCTTTTATGACTGTCTCTTTGTAATTTTATGACAGGATTTGGGGGGATGTGTCTTAAACCAGTTTGATGAGTATTTCTCTGCTAAAGTCTTTGAACCCCCTGCAAGGAAGCCAGGATGTTTAACATATGGTTTTGGGGGGTGGTAGGTGTTAAGATGTTCTATTTCCCCCATTGGTCTGAGATATGGCTGTTTGGAATTGGCTTGTCTCAGAGGCCTTTAAGTACCATGATGTCCTATTGGTTCTAGGAATTGGAGAGAACAGCTATAAATGTACTGTACGTGCTTAACCTCACACTCTCTCTCTTACTAACATCTGAAAGAAGCATCTCTCTTACCAACATATGATGAAGAAGCATCTCTCTTGCTAACCTGTGATGATGAAGACAACACAATGAAGAGCACAGCTCAGCAGCCATATTGAACAGACATGTGGCTGAAAGCTGAGCACCAACGATGCCTTAACTAGAGACATTTTAAGTAACTACAAGTCAGTGTGCCACCTGAATTACACATCACCATTTTATCAGGTTGTATGGTTGCCAATATTCAAATGTACTTTGCATTTTGTTATTATTTATGAATATTATCAGTAATACATAATTTTATGTGTAACTTAACTCCTGCTTGTCTTTTTACTACATCTAATTGCCTGAGGTTATAGATATAGAAGGGAAGGTGGGGATAAATTATATAAAATAATATCTTATAAACAGTGGTACGTCTGTGAGATTAGGCATTCTAAGGCTTAGGCTGCATATTAATAATACAATAGGGGAAAGTAGAGCAATACATATATTACTCTACCAAGATAAAACAGCTTTATTAGACTGGTCATTGTAATATGCAAGGAAAGAGCAAGATCCATGAGATAAGTGTATTCCCATCAGCTAAGTGCAATCTGACACATCAGTAAAGCATACAATGTAATCTGCTCTTTAATAGAAGTATAACAATTATTTTGCTTCCTTTATTCTTTTTTAACAACATTCTTATAGTCAACTTACACTCACCAGATGAATGTATTTTCTTTACATCCACTTTTAAAACTACATAACAATGTTAGGCACACTGTAGATTTGTAATATTCTGTTTGTACTAGTACTATAATTATGTTCAGGTAAGGAAGGCGGCCCTATAAACCCATAATATTCCATAGTAGTTTGTAATGTTTTCCTTGCATTTACAATCATCACTTCCAATATACTTCCAGCTGAAGATTACTTCTAAACTCAGTCACATCAGTCAGTATATTTACATGCACAAACATAATCGGATTAAGGTGAATAACCTGTCAGAAACCTGTTTTGTTAATAATCCACATTTACATGTGCAAGTCATCTTCTGGTGTTCTCAAAATGCTCCCACATCATTGAACTGCTCAAAAAAGATTTAAACATAATCACCAGCCACTGTGATTGACACTTTATTTATAGGTTTCTGATACCAAATTTCTTGCAGCACACTTTTTTCTGCTCGGTTGAGAGATTGAGCCGTGCAAAGTCTGATTTGACTTCTTGAAACAAACAGGTGTGAAAATATTACATCAATATCACCAAATAAGAGTCTCCATGCTACCATTACTACAACTACTACAAAAAGAAAGTATAATGGAGTGAAGCTTCTTGTCTATAGCTAAGGTCTTGCTAGTCCAGATGTGTCCAAGTAACCTGATTTGGCGAAAAAGTCCAAAGGTTGGTTGGCTTGAAGACTTACAGCAAGACAGCACTCAGATGTGACCCACAGTAATTTTTTTTAGCAATTTATTGAATTTATTAAAAGAAAGTAACATTCCATACAAGTCAGTCAAACTTGACAAAACTAAATTCAAATCAACATCTACCCATGAGAAAGATAGCAAGGCCAACAGCCAGTGTAAAACTTTAAGAGTAGAAGAGAAAAAGGGAGAGAAAATCCTTTTCCCCAATTTAAGTGCTTGTTCTAAAATGTTATTGAATAGATTCTGCCAGGTTTAAAAAAAAAAAGTTTTGAACAGATCCTCTAAGTGAGAATTAGATTTTTCCAATTTCAAATAATATATAACATCAGGTGTCCCATTACTTAAAAGAGGTGTGTTAGAATTCTTCCAGTTGGGCAAGATAAGTCTATGTGCCAATAGTAAAGTAAAGGCAATTACAATTTGTTTGTCCTTCTCCACTTTAAGCCCATCTGGGAGTACAACAAACATAGCTGTTGATGGATTAGGAGAGATTGTGACACCAAGGCTGTCTGAAAGGTATTTAAAGATTTTGGTCCAGAATTATGTTAATTTGGTGCATGCCAAAAACACGTGGCCCAATGAGGCTGGGGTTCAATTGCAACGTTTGCAGTTTGGATCTTGCCCTGGAAACATTTTGGACAATTTTAAACAAGACAGATGTGCTTGATAAAAGATTTTAAGTTGAGTAATTGCATGCATTGCACAAATGTAGCTAGATTGAGTTTTGTGCATGGCTGCCACCCACTCCTTTTCTGAAAAGTTGAGTAAAAGAACCTTTTCTCACTCTTTCTGTAATCTGAGATCTTTGAAAGGAAGGGACTTTAAAAAGTTAGAAAGTTAGGTAGAACCATGCCACCTTCTGCCTTAGGTCTTTGTGAGGTCATCCTTTGGAAGCATGGATATTTTGAATTCCAAACAAATGAGCTTATGATTGAATCTAACTACTTAAAAAATGATTTGTTAATGTATATGGGAATGCTTTGAAATTGATAAAGAAGCTTAGGAAGCATATTCATCTTGACAATGCTAATTCTTTTAGCTAAAGTGAGATGAAGGGAAGACTATCTATGCAAGTCTTGCCTAAGTTTTTTCATGCAGATAGCAAAATTTTGTTGATAAAGAACTTTATGTTTACTTGTGATGTTTACCATAGGTACTTAAACTGATCTGCGATGATAAAAGGGAAGGTGTTCAATCTAATATTGTGTGTTAGAGAGTTAACTGGAAAGAGCGGTTCAGTGGCAACTCGGTGAAAAGACAACTCGGCGAAAGAACAACTTGGCGAAAGACAACCCGGCGAAAAGACAAGTTGGCGAAAGACAGCTCTGCGAAGAATCAACTTGGCGAAATACAACTCAGCGACATCATTTACCAGTTAGGTAACAGTTAGGTTCAAAGAGATTTTTTAATGATATTTAAATGACAATGTTATTTAAAATATCGAAAATAAATTTATATAATTGACGAACTTTATTCTGCAGAACTCTGCCAGTGGTGACAGGGGGCATCCTTGTCTAGTACCACGTTCTAGTTTTGAAGTAGTCTGAAATAATGTTTTTAATACAAACTGAAGCTTCTGGACTAGTATACAGTAGTTTGATCCATTCACATATGTTCGGACCAAGACCAAATTTCTCCAATGTAGTAAAAAGGTAGTCAAATGCTTTTTCTGCATCCAACAATAATAATATTCCGGAGTGTTAGACTTTGTGGGTGAATATATTACATTAAACAGGCATTAAAGATTGGAAGCTAAGTGTCTGCCATTAATAAATCCAGTTTGGTCATGTGATATTACTGATGGAAGCACTTTCTCAATCCTTCCAGCTAGAACTTTGAAGAGTATCGTAACACCATTATTCAGAAGTGAGATTGGTCTGTACAATGCACTTTGTAATAAGTCCTTATTTTTCTCAGGAAAGATGATAATCAAGGCTTGATGAAAAGTCTGAGGTAGAATTGTATTGTCTCTGGCTTCTGTAAATGTTGCTAATAAAAGGGAAGCTAACTTAATTGAAAATTAAGGGTCTGCTGTTTTCCCACTCTGAAGTAAGTTTATAGCATCTAGCAATTCTGAGAGTTCCAGAGGTTTATCCAGTTCCTCTGCACTGATGGGATCTGGTTGTGGTATCTGTAATGCATCCAAAAACACATTAGGTTGTGTCTTGTCTTCTTTAAACTGAGTAGAATATAAGGACTTTTAGTACTCTCTAAATGTGTGCATTATATTTTTATGGTCAATGACGGTCTCTCCGTCTGTGTTGGTAATTACTGGTATTGCACTGTGAACTTCACACAGTGATTGACAGACTATTTCTGAGTTCTTGGTTATATAATGATTTTGTACTCAACTTTCAGCTGAATCTAATTTTGAGATTTGTCTCCAGACTTTACATTTCAAAAGAGACTTTTTTTCACAGCTCATTTAGTTTAATGCCATTGAAAACACTTTAATATACAGTATGTGTAGTAAAAAGCTAGATATTCATGTAAGATTGAATTCACATCAAACCCTAGTTTCACTTCACAAGTAATTTCAAGAACACAAAATTTACACCATTGACACAGGAAGGAATGTGTTTAGGTCCTGTCTGAAAGTACTTCACCCAACTATTCTGCAAGTAATCTGCCTAATGTTTAGTGTTTAAAAAAGTTCTCTGATGGAAAAAAATCACCAAACTCATTTCTTGTTATGTGAAGACATTTTGTTGAACTGAGATATGTGTTGTGATTGTTCTGGTTAAACAAGACCTGCTCTTCTAATTATGATGTTAGGTTTGGTGATCATAAATGTAAGTTGATTTAGGACTGAAACAGTCCTCAGTATATTGTTCCAAGATGCTTGGAGCATTCATATCCTTAACAAGAAACAGGAAAGGTTGATATCTAGGTAATAGCAAGGGGCAGGTTCCTGTATAGTGCATTTTCCTGTGGAAAAAATGTAATAGTGTGAACAATAGGGCATTTAGGTATGGAAAATATGTAGTATGTCAGATTTTTTTGTACCTTTTTTTCTCTGTTTTTTTATTTTTAATAAATTTGCAAAAACCTTAAATAAACTTTTTTCACATTGTCATTATGGGGTGTTGTGTGTAGAATTCTGAGGAAAAAAATTAATCCATTTTGGAATAAGGCTGTAACATAACAAAATGTGGAAAAAGTGATGCATTGTGAATACTTTCCGGATGCACTGTAGCTTTGTGCTTCTCTCCAGACATTTGAACAAGAGCCATAAAGTATAATTGGTTTTAATAGTGTGCTGCAGAGTTACATGCATTACTACTTTGTGGAAAACAGACTCAAGTACACACAGAAGTGGAAGTAATAATCATTGTTTTTCTTATCCCTTGTTACTTCACACAAAAAAAAAATCTTTAACAAACAAAAACCTTTTACTGAGTTTCACAAGTGCAAAATAACATGCAAAATGAAGCGTCAATTTTGCCAAACTGTATGTGAAATGAAATTTGGCTGTTTCACTCATCAGTGCAGATACAGAAAAAAATATGCAGATAGATTGATAGATACTTTATTAATCCCAAGGGGAAATTCACATAATCCAGCAGCAGTATACTGATGCAAAAAAAAAAAGATCAGCATATCCATTTTAAACATAAGTCTAGGTAACATACTGATAACTGATTATTTTTTTCTGTGTACTACAATGACTTTAAGCATAATGGAATATTAATTGTTAAATTACCTTTTATGACCACACATGTGAAGAAACTACAGCCTTTAATATACTTTATATTCCTTATTTAATCCTCTTTTTTAAATTTATTACTATTTTTTCATTTTTATGAACCACATTAATGACATATCATGTATCATACAAGCCATTATGTTACATCAAGTGACCTTGCCTCGTTATATCCTTGCTCACTCATTTTTTTTTTGTAAGATGTTTGACTCTAGGGTAAATAATTCATCTGCAGCTAGAAGGTATCAATGTATCTAATAATAAAATGAAGAGACTAAAGATGGCCCCACATTTCCTGTTCATTCCATACTAGCATTAAGTTCTTGCTTTGTCCACCATTGTGTTTTGTCATTTTTCCTTTTTCTTACAATAAGTACACCAAGCCAGGAAATGGGGACTTGGCCAAGCACTTCATAAGAAACTGTACAGTAGATGTCAATCACATTAAAGCAAGAAAACTGCAAAGACACCATAATGTAATGAAAGCCTCTTGCACTCAGTGCTCCTGTCGCATAATCTATTATTTACAGAAAGCATCTTTAAAACATGCCTATTTTCTCTCTTTATATTTCTTTTATAAGAGCCTTGATGTTATCCTTCATCCTTTGAAAGTTTATACCACTGGAATATGCGAATCAAAATGATGCATTATTAATAATCAATTAAATATATTAAAGAGGAAAGAAAAAAATACTATCAAGTTCTCCAAGTGCCGGTCCTGCACTATATGAGTTATCTGTTAATTCAGATAGGCATTGTTAGAGTCCTAGCCTCAAATCCCAGCCTAGCTGACAGGCTGCCAGACGTTTTCCTGTGTCTGCAAGGCTTTCTTTATTTACTCCCATTTTCCCATTACATCCTAGATGCATGCATGTTAGGTGAAATGACAACTCTAAACTGGCCAGTAGGAGTTACTAAGGGCATTTTTATGAGTTCTGAAATGGACTGCCACACCATACAAGGGTGGTTTTAGATTGGATTGTCTTAACTAAACGGACCATGTAAATAATGTGCACACATTCTTTATACAGTTTTTACATGTCATATCTTGTCTTTAAATTTTCAGGCAAAAAAATATTTTTTTTTAGTATTCTCACATTCACAAAGATGTGGTTGTTAGATTAAATGGCAGCTGGATTGTCCCAATATGGTGCAAGAGTGGGTTTGTATACAGTACGTGAGTAGACCCTCTGATAGACTGGTATTCAATTCATTCTTTGCCTTGTGCCCAGTGCTGCCATTGCAGGCTCTGGTCTTCCACAACTCTGAATGGAGTATATTGTTAGAACAGATGCCTTATATATTCATGAGATTGTGTCTTAGTCTACCTTGCACACTGTAGTTTTATCTAATTGGAACTCCTCTATACTTCGGATTACCACTACTTACATACACATACACATTAGATTAATTTATGATTCCGTGGGATCTGGTATGTGCAAATGTGTCTGGTTCCCTGCAACCTTAAAATTCAATCAGGCAGGTGCAGTAAATGATATGATCAAAAGATTACTGACACACAAACATTGAGAGGAGATGGAAGCTTCCCATACAGATTGTGACACAAAACAGTGTAAGCATGTCGCATCCTAGTACCCTGGGCTTTAGCTATCGTGAGACCATAAATGGCAAAAAGCAGCCTTGACACTTAATGACTATATATTTACAGTTATGAAAATGAGTTGAGTCATGGAGTAACAATAAAAACAGAATTATCTTAGAAAATTAGCAATAAAATCAAAGTGGTCACATAATGTTTCATATAAACATTTCAAAAAATGCAGTACATCCTACTTACAGTATTCCAGGCTAAACTTTAGGCCACACAAGGTAAAAGGCTTTTTTATTATGGATTAAAAAATAACAAATGTTTGTTTTATACAACATCTTTCTATAGTGAACACTATGCCAAACTGCTTCACAAATACATTGCAAAAATTTATATTTTTTTTACAGCTGGTCAAAAGAAAAAACAATTGGCTAGAATTACACTGTGAAGTTGAGCTTGGAATACAAGCAGCAGCATTGTTGTCTAAGGTCCATGTCAGCTACCATTACATCACATTTCCTGTTTCAACATTGCTGATGTATAACAGCACTCTGTTTTACCATATTTGTCCACAAAATATGACAAGAATTAAGAGTTTACATTTTAAGGTATACATTTTTAAGTGTATTTGAGTTCAGAATTATAAGGAAAAATAATATCTATACTGTACTAACAATACAGCAGGCAGATTAGGAATAAAGTCTTATAGGTCTTCATGGTTAGAAAGACAGGGGTCCCAGACAAATGGATACTGATGATACATTTTACTATTCTAGCATTAGTCACCTTTTTACTGACCTATACAAATTTCACATTTGGGTCTGGACACTGTCACATTACAATCAAACCTAGTTCAGTTTACTTTAATTATGTGTGAACACAGTAGTGAAATGAAGTATGCAGTCATTAAGAATTAAAATTAAATGCCAGTTTTTTTGTGGAAGTAGATGTGTATATTTTGCATAAACTATCACTACAAAAAACATTCTAGTCTTTATGGGAAATGAATTACTGCTTCACATTTAAATACATGTGAAATTGACCCTAGCCATGACAATAAAGGTGAACAAGGAAGCACAGAATTTCAGCAATGAGTTGTGGTTTGTTTTCCAGGTCGTGTAATTTTTGTCTCCAGCACACTCTCTATTTTCAACCTTCCCCATTACAGTGCAGTTGAAGCCCTTCCAGACAGCTTGAGGATAAAATGTCCGACTTTGGAGTAAAGGTAAAGTAGGAATTCATGGGTAATGAATTGTTGCAACTGCTTAAACAATAAAACCCTGCCTACAGGTGTTATGCAGAGTAATTTATATCAGCTGCTACATACAGTATTTTATTGTTTAAAAACACCTTATTTAAACACAGAGTATCGTGTTACATATGTAATATTGTTTTTGAAAGTTTAAACATCCATTATATTGACAATTATGCCTCTTCCAATTCCCTCATACATATAGGGCATAAACATTGAAGTCAAGTCATAACTACACTTTGCAGAAGACATCCATCTTAAAAGACCAAAAGATTAGTGTGTTAATTATTTTAGTGTAATACTTTTCAAAAGAGAATATTATTCCAACTAGAAAAAGCCTAACATACTAATCCAACTTCATCTGATTTATATTTTATTTTATAGGTTAGCATCAACCAGCCTAGAAATTTTGGCTCAGTTACTAAGATTCAATACAAAAAAATGGCAGAGGGGATTTGGAGCAAAATGAAAGAGCAGCAAAACGAAGTTTTTAAATGAGAATAAATAGAAATTATTACTGACTATGTAAACAAATATTTGGGTGCAGGAAATAAGAAAATGAATCTAATCACAGATGTCATGATACAGGCTCTCATCACTCCAGCACCAACACAAAGATATATTGTTGTTAGCATTATGGAGAAGTTCTTTTTTCTCTTGTTTCCCTACTTGCCAACTAGTTTTACTGATGCTATTGCAGCCTACATTGTACTGCATGAGAAAAGAAAATCAATGCTGTTCTATGATACTGTGAGCTGAATTTAAACTGGAGATATACAGTATCTGTGTATCTGCTTTCATTAAATATTGTACTTATGTTTTGTGTCCCTCTATCCATGACCACAAATTAATACTCTGCAAAAAATAATTATATCAAATAAATAATCTATATGGAAAACATACGCCATACGCCCATACTATATACACTTTACCATTATAGGGTAGTCTTCTGGCATCTATTCATACCTGAAATAATGACAGTGGGCCACATTTTCCAATATTTGCATGATATTATAAAGATAACAAAAATGAGATGGGGCAATAGGGCGAACAGTAAGAATATAAAGCAGAATGGAAAAAGACAAAATAAATGCTTCCACCATTCTGAGCTTTTCTTCACAGGTCTTCACTGTTTCATGTTCAATGACTGACTCACTTGTTCACCTACCATGAACCATAAAAACAACCTTCCTTTATGATCAACCTCTGTTTCTCTCTCTTTTTCTCAATGCCTCATATCCCTCTGATAACCTAGACTTTCCCACCTGTCAGAGAGCCTTTGTGCCTCATCTTCTCCCAACACCAGATTCAACTGCACTTCTAGTATGAGATGATAATCAAGCTCCTTCCAATGCCCAAACCTTCATATCACTACTAGAGGTGGCGTGGCCCTTCTGTGTTCACTATTGGCACTCCAAGGCTCCCTGCACATTTGAACCCTCTGTAACTCTGAAAGAACTAAGTCTCTAAGGCAACTATCAGTTTCGTTAAATGACTAATGCAATACTGCTTCTCTGTCAGGGAAAGTGTCCTGCCCCCTTGAATAAAAAAATATTAGCATACTGGCAATCCACCCTAACATCATCATTAAATTGGACAATATGGGTAGATCTTTCTAAACTAGAAGGAATGTGCTGCTGGATGTCAGCTGTATGGTATTATGACCTTCTTGGAAAACTTCTATGGTCTCTTTGTTTGTCTTTCTTTCTGTATACTAGCAGTCAGATGCCACTGTCTGTTGACTGATCTTCTGCCCTCTAATTTTGTGAAGGTTTCCTCAGACTTCATAATGATCACCTCTTTCTCTCTCTCTCTCTCTCTCCTTCTCTTTTTTATCTGCACAATAGTGCACCTCCATTTTTAGAAAGGGGGAGAGGAGGGTGACCTCCAACTATTGGGGATCACACTCCTCAGTCTCCCTGGGAAAGCTTATGCCAGGGTATCAGAAAGGTGACTCTTCCCAGCTGCGCAACCTCAGTTCCAAGAGCAGCAATATGGATTCCATCCATGCTGTGGAACAGTGGGCCAGCTGTTTACCTTCATGAGGATCCTAAGGTTGCAAGGGAGCATGCCCAATCAGTCTACATTTGTATTATGAACTTAGAGGAGGCATTTGGCAGAATTCCTCGAAGAATGCTGTGTGGTATGCTGGGAGAGTATGGGGTTCTGGGGCCCCTAATAAGGGATATTTGGTCTTTGTATAAATAATCACAATGAGAGCTGTGTCCTCATACTTGGAAAAACATCAGCACCATTTCCATTTTGTGTAGGACTCTGCCAGGGCTGTGCTTTGTCTCCTATCCTGTTTGAGGTTTTCATGGACAGGATATCAAGGTGCAGTAGGGGAGGGGAGGGGTTCCAGTTCCTTGACCTTTGAATAGCGTCACTGCTTTTTTTTCAGAGAATATGGTCCTCTTGGTTTCATTCTGCTGCAAACTCCAGCAGGCATTGGGACAGTTTGCGACCAAGTGTGAAGTGGCAGGTATGAAGACAAGCGCCTCCAAATCTGAGCTCATGGTCCTTAGTAGGAAAAATGTGGACTGTCCTCTCTGAGTGGGAGAGGAGTTACTGCCTCAACTGGAGGAGTTTAAATACCTCATGGTATTGTTCACAAGTGAAGAGAAAAAGGATGGTGAGACTGATAGACAGATTGGGGCAACGTGCCCAGTTATGCAGTCGCTTTACCAATCTGTGGTGGGGAAGAAGGAGATGAGGTTTTAGGGGCACGACCAGCTGAGAGGAGTCCATGAGGAAGACCCAGGGCTTGCTGAAAGGATTATGTCTCCCAGATGTGGTCTAGATTAATTTAAAAAAACATAAAACACAAAGTAATTGATTGCATAAGCATTTACTCCCTTTTACATGGCACACGTAAATCACATAACTAGTTCAATGGAGATCACCTGTCTGTAGGCAAAGGGTTTCACCTGATTTTAATATACAGTAAATGAACCTTTTCTGGAAGGGACAACTTGTTGTAAATCAGTATAGTGGCCAAACCTACATAGGGAAGACAAAAAGACACTCCAGGCAACTACATGAAAATGTGCAAAATGTGACTGAAAAGCACAAGCCAGGGGATAGGCACAAAAGTCCAAGTTACTGAATATCCCTTTTAAGAAATGGAAAGAGCATGGCACAGCTGTAAATTTGTCTAGAGTAGGCTGTCCACAAAGTCAGAGTGACCACACAAGAAAAGGATTAGTGAGGTGAGAACTCTGAAGGAGTTACAAGCTACAGTAATTGGGATGGCAAAAATATGGTTGTAACAACTGTTGCCTAGGTGCTTTACAAGACGCAGCTTTATGGAAGAGTGGCAAAGAGAAAGTCACTGTTGAAAAAAATACACATATGGCATCATGGCAGAAAGCACATGGGAGACTCTGAAGTCAGCTAATGGAAGGTACAATACTATGGCCATCAGACTAAATGCCATTTTTGGCATAAACCAAACTGCACATTATCAAAAACACTGAATCTCCGCTGTGAGGCCTGGTAGTGGCTGCATCATGCTACTTGGATGGTTCCCTGCAGCGAGCCCTCCAAGGCTTGCAGGGGTAGAGGCAATCATGAAAGCAGCAAAACACAGGCAAATCCCGAAAGAAAACCTGATGTAGTCTGTTAGAACTGTGATCCTTGAGACAAGATTGGTATTCCAGCAAGACAATGACTTCAAACATTAAACCAAAGCTACACTGCAATGGTTTAAAACAATTTTAATGTTCTGGAGTGATCATGTCAGAGTCCAGATCTCAGTGCAATTAGAAATGTATGGCTAAACTTGGCAAAAGCCTGTTCTCTTGCTGTTTCCTTGCAACCTGACAGAGCTTCAGCAGGTTTTGCAAATGAAGAATGAAGAAAAATTACACTGCCCAGATGTGTAAAGTAGTCCTGTCCACACAGACTCAAGACTGGAATTGCTGTAAAACGTGTATATATAAAATGTCTGGTTAGAATGGGGTGAATACTTTCCCAATCAATTATTTTGTGTTTTATATTTGTAATTATTTAGGTTCACTTTGTAAAGATAGGTTTTCATTTTGACCTTAAAAGTGTCTTTTGCTGTTGATCAGTTTCAAAAAGACAAAATTAAATCCAGTGTGATTCAGTTTTGTGTAACAGTAAAATGTGAAAACTTCAAAGGAATACTTTTTAGAGGCACTGTGATAATAAGGAAATTATGGACATGCAGGATTTATTACAGATCGCTATACAGTAATCCCTTTAGTCTTCATATAGTGTTCCAACAGAGGTGTTAGGCGATCTTTTGAAACTGAAATGATCGATTTAAACTACTATACTACTGTGAGGAAACGCATCCCAATGTAGTCATTTAAAAATATTTTGAACCTTTTTTGTTTTTTTCTGCATGCACTGTCCTTGTAATAAATGAACTTTTGTTACTTACTGGTTTGTTAATCGGGTGCACAAGTGAAGCGGCCATGGGTTCTCGGGTTTGGAGCGGGGAGGGTGGCGCGTGTTTTCATGCGAGGAGCCCTCGGGTTGGGGCGCGTGCCTGCTGCCCGTTGTGCTTCGTCCGGGCGTTCTTTTAGTGCGAGGTAACAGAGAGACGCGTGGCTGACGCCGGTCCTGACCATAACATTACAACGTGGTGCGGAGTGTCGGCAACGTAGTCGCGATCGGCACAGATAACGTTTAGAGTAGGCGCGTGACTAGGGAGCGCGAGGGGCCTTAGACCCGAGTCAGGTGATGCTCGACACGCGATTAAAAGCCAATCTTTACGCCAGAAGCCCAGAACCAGGCAGGCGAGTTGAGTTCAAACCAGGAGAATAATTTACATGTGTGCTGCAGAACGATGTATCGGCAGGGAACAGAGTGGTATTCCGATTTGCCAGGACAAATAAGCTTTAACCCAGGAGTTTTGGATAGGGGGAGAAAGAGTTTTTTAACTGGAGATCTTATTAAAAAGGGGGTTGAGCCTTGTTTTTTATGATTATGGAATATTAGTTGGTGCGTGCCATGTGTTGAATGCAGTTTTTGGAATGTCATTTTGTTGTCTGTTTTTCATGTTAATTCATCATTGCAGTGGTTATGTGCCCTTTTTATAATTTCTTTGTGGACGTTTTTTTCAATAAATACACCTTTTTAGTTGTCACCTCAGCTGTGTCTGCATCCCTTATTACCCCACTTACTCTCGTTTCGGATACTTCATGCCCCCAAGTTCCTGCTAAAACCTCTGATAGGGACTTCGGTATGACAACTATATGCATATAACAAATCATTTTTAACCACCATGCACAAAATATTCCACCGACTAGAAGACAAAGCGAATGGATTCAGGATAAGGTCTACTACAAACCGGCCAAAGTTGCTGAAATGTAATTTCAAGTAAAGAATATTTTACACCTGATTGAATTTCTTTAATAAAGTTGACGCAATTGTCCAGCCTCATAAAGTCAAGTTTGTCTTGTCATATTCGGCATTATGCTAATTTCCACATGACTGGTGCATAATTATATAGATTGTTCCGCTGTATTGTTAATGTACAGGCGTCTAAAGTAACACAAAACGACACTGACCTAAAACAGTGCAGATGAAATTTCACTCTCCCAGCATTAGCTGTAATTAAATCAGTCCTCTTGCTTTCCTTAAGAACCACGCGGCGTTCCTCAAGCGTTGCTATGCTTACGGGAAGGCAGCGTCTCTCGAGGTCGGCGGCGCAGGCACTCGGCGGACTGACAACAAGAGTATTTTAGCGCGTTTTCGTGATTAAACAGACGTAGAGGCTTGTGATAAGTGAAAGGGCAAACTCAACTCGGAGTCCTGTTACTCAGAATGCTGAGAGTTTCGACCGCTCGCAGTTCTTGAACCCGAACCGGGGTGGAGGAGAACAGCCTCTCGGTATGTTTGTTTGTTTGTTTGTTTATTACAAACTCATTGCTCATTTGCTTCCGTCTTTCTTTAAAAGGTTTGCTTTGAAATGATTTCTCGAAACTGGAAAGCATTACTTCACCTTTAGAAAAAAAAAGTAACATATCGGTGTTTCCGTGAAATGTAAGATAAATCGGGGGCAGAGTGTAGTGAAGAACAGTTTGTTTTATGTGATTGTGCCATTGTTACTGCTGTCGTGTCACGAAATCCGGGGGGCAGAACCCAATCTACCAAACAGATGACTCGAAGCTGGGTCACTATACAGCAATACTCCGGCATAGACTGGCATCCCGTCCACAGAATTGGATTGTGCTAGCCGACTATTTCATTAAATTCGCGTTAAAACTGACCTGCAAAAAGCATGTGCGACTTAATGGAGTGAAATGAAATGGAGCTTTACAGCAGTTCAGTATAGCTCCATTTATTAACAATTTGTCTTGGTGCTAAAAACCTAAAATGCAACTATTGGACTATTAACATAAAATGCACATAGTATACAACATTCAAAATATCTTCATTATATTAAAAAACATTGAGTGGCAATATAGGACACATTACACAGTAAGCACATACTATATGAATCAGGATTACTTCTGCTCAATATACTAACATAGTAAGTGATTTGAATGTATTTGATTGTGTGTATCATTAGTGAAATGACTTGAAGGGAACCCTGGGGGTGGACCCAATTCTGCAAGCAGAGTGGAAGGCAGGGATCATGTACTTGCTAGTCTATTAGTGTATCACAACACCAACACTCTTAAAAATAAAAGTTACTTAATGGCACCGTACACTGTTAAAAATAAAGGTGCTAGAGTGGTTCTTCAGAGCGATGCCACAGGGGAACAATTTTTGGTTCCCAAAAGACCCTTCCACATGAAGTTTCCAGAAAGAACCTTTATTAATTTAGATCTGTAATAGACTCCATAAGTAAGTAACCATGAGTAGATGGTAACAGATTTATAAAATACAATGGGTCATGGTTTGAAAAGGACTCTCGCTGCGTGCAATAACACACACCATGTCTAGACTTTCTCAATCTGTTAGTCTCCTTCTAGGTAACCTACCAAACATTAAAGATTTCTTTTTCTGCATATTAGGAAGTTTTCAAAGAACAAAGAAAGAATTTCATATGCAAAGAACCCTCCCAAGAATGAAATGGTGCTTGGTCAAGCAAATAACTAAACAACCCAATAAAGAACCATAAAGTTTTTAAGAGTGTACTTGGTTGTGTGTTTCCTGGTAGAACTATTGTTTGACAAAGAACAGCTTCATTCTGGGAAAGGTTCTTTGCATATGAATGTGGTTATTTGGCTTTGAAAAGGTTTCCAATATGTGTTTCACTCTAATGTAAAGTAAGCTGCCTAGCAGGATACTAATAGGTCAAGAAAACCTTAAGTTAGCCTGTATTTTGTACAGCAATAGTCATTTTAAAATTAGGAACACACTGGCATGTCACAAACATGCTAGCATCTGTTCATGATGTAACAGAACAGACAGACCACGATACAGAGCTGGGGCACATCCCTTGTGACCCTGTAAAACTGCAAAAAAAATTGCAATAATTGTGGAAATTTCTTTCCAGACACATTTGAACTGTGTCAAGATGGCAGATCTTCTGGTCTTAAGTCCTTCCAGCAGGAAGAGGTGGGTCCAGATGGACAGACACCGTAAGTGATGTCCTTGGTGTTTTAGGCGTCAATCTTGTGGTCTGCAGAGGGAGGAGGAGAAAAGGGATTAAAACACAACCTGAACCCTAACCCCTGGAGCAGCAGGGAATTACAATCACCAGACACCTGAAGCTGTCCCCATTGCACAAGCGCATGACAATGGTTTTCTATGAAATTTTACCTTTATGTGGGTGGTTCTTTTGGGAGTAAAAAATTGCTTTGCTATGGCATCACTCTGAAGGACCACTTTGGCACCTTTATTTTTAGGAATGTATTTGTTGGTGTAATTTAGAATTGCTAGTTTAACTAAAATGCACATAAGGATAATGTGCAAACTTAGAACTCATTACACTGCTGGGGCAGCAACTAACAACTGTGGCATTCAGGATTGTAATAGTTAAATAAATTTACAACCCAATATATAATATCCACAATACATAGGTTACAATTTTTATGCAATACATTTTTCTCAACACCACCTAATAACAATATGACTATATTAAATATTAATTTTACAATACACAAGTTAATAATCCTGCATTTATTTTGCTCAATTGGAAATTCCTAATCCACCTTGTATAACTCATTGGGGTTATCTCAGATTGAACTGTGTTGTTTCAAATAAGAAACAAATACTTCTTATCAGGGTAATTTCAAAACGTTGTCATGATTTAGCAAGAATGAATTCATATCATTCTAAAGTAAACAACCTGGGCCTATGCTGTACCTTGTTATCTATTTTGTTTTATTCTATAACAGCTGTGTAAGCCAGTGCTGTAAAAAGCCTGGGGTCCTAGAAACTATTGAAATCATCAGAAAAAAATTGAAATGTAGAGATGTCAGGTAATTGAAAGGAACTACTCTGGGCATCTCTCTCCTCTGTGGATTCGTTTTGTCGACGTGCTTGCATTGCTTGTGCATTAGCGGCAGGAAGAAAAGTAAAAGGGATACCGTTTGGCAGATGTTAGCAGCTAAGCGACTTTGTCTTTCTTCTGAGGTTTCGTTTTGCTGACGTGCTGGACCCTCTTGTGTTACTAGTGGCTAAGAGAGTTTTCTGTTTCCTCGGCGGCAGAGCCCTTACCCTGACTCCACCTCTTACTTCCGAGCTGGACAGACATGCACAATTCCATGCGTGGATGTTTATATATAAAATAAAGTGTCTCTTTAGATGTGTCTCTTTCATCATATAGCTTTCTGAGTCAGGTGGAATTTTATGCATTGTCATTAGAATATATTACTGTATTTGCTATTTTCTTATATTGTTTTATTATTGTGTTTTTTCTTTAAACAAAAAAGAACATTAAATACAAATTAACTACGATTCTGTGTAATACTCTTACCAGTTTCTATAAAGTAACTTTGTTGGAATTTGGGGTGGAGGGTAGTTCAAACCTTTTGATTGATCACAGTAACCAATGTAGGAAAGAAATTGGTGATATGATAGGTGATCTCGTTTTGAGTAAACAGTAATATTTTAAAGATAATAAATGAAAGAAATGGCTACCTGAATGACTGTAATCTTTGATGATATTGCTCGTTCAACAGCTGTAAAAAGCATGCGTATCACCCTTGCAGTTCAAGACCATACTTATTTGTTTTTTTCGGCCATGGTAAACTTTGTGTTTTTCACTATATGCTTTACAATTTTGTTTCTGGGTCTTGCTAGAAACACCATGTTTCATCATTCATAATAACCCCATTAGACATGAGTTAATTTGAAGAAAGATCAGTTGCAACTTCAAGTCATCAATGTTTCTGATCATGTGTCCAGATTTGGGGCATACGGGGAGCACTACACGCCTGCTCCGGGAATTAAATTGTCACTTCTTAAAAGCAACATCCATCTGCTTTAAGCTTTTTTTTTTTATTATGAAAACTTTTCGTTGATTACTGCTGCAGACCCAAATTAACATACATTGTTGCTTGTTATGGTAGTATTGTGCATTTTAAATAATTACATTTGCCAAAGTCTATAAAACAAACAACCAAGGATCAGATTATTATTTGTTTATTTTCTGTCAGTTTTTGCCAATTATGTATATTTCACTTTTGATATGTATTTTGAGTTTTGGACAAAAATAATTTAAAAAATGTGTAATTTGTATTTATCATGTTATTATCACTTGCTTTGTATAAAAAAAAATGAAATAAATAATTAAAAATTACTTTTCTTCAGTGATAAAAACACCTTAATAGTTGCCCATGTACAGTGTTCGTCATATTGACATATTACTGTATCTCGTAATACATTTATAGACTTGTATCAAACGTACTGTATCACTGCAGAGATCATAGTTGTCTAATTGATGTAGGTGTACCAGAATAATGTATTTGTGCACTTTCAGATTGAAACTTAAGCTTTAACAAGTAACAAATGCATTACTGAATAATATGATCATTGTTGAAATGAACACAGATGTGCTTTTTATCTGGTGAGACACTTATTCACGCTCTGCTACTGAAACAGATTTGATTGCAGGTATTCATCTGTCATGAACCAATAAAAATACAGCTTGTCCCACTCTCACTATCTCAAATCACATGCTCATGCTACCTTGCTCAGCACAAGACATGGCTTCTTCTTGTGTTATCTGTTTCATCAACTTACCAATCAGATTGCACTCTGCATAATATTCTTAAAGGGGTAAGCTCAGTTGTTACACACAGATACAAATCCACACACAAAGACTTTATCTTTAAGTGATGAATAGACTGATACAAAATCACCTTACCTTTTTAATTTTGCTTGCATGCTTTATATTTAAATGTGTTTGCAGGTTCTCCACTAATGTTTAGAATACCAGAAAAAAAACATTTTTTAATACATACAAGGAGAAAAGGATTATCCAGGCATACCAAATCAGCTGGTATATTGACCACTACTAATTGGAAATTATCATGAGGTTCAACATTACAACTTTTTTATTTTTTTTTTCATTTTGAGGTTCACCTACAGTAAATCTAGGTCACAGTTCTGACTTTATATGATATCAATATTTATGGAATATTGGAGGAAATCAGAGGCATTCATACTAGTAGGAGCAGTTGTCCTCAGGTCTAAAATGATTAATTTATGGGATTTGCCACATACTGTATGCCATAATAATTCACACAGTATCAACCTGACTAATTTTTAAAAATTATAGTGCAATCCTACCAGTAATTCATGCCAGGAATTCTCCATGCCTCATTATTATACTTTACTGTGAACAGTGTGCCGTATGGTTGCTCCTAGAACTAAAAATAGGTTATTTTACCAGAAGATGATGGCAAAAATGAGGGCCTACACAACATGTAGTCAAACATCTATTATGCTTAGCAACGTTGCAGTTACTACAGACAATATGCCCACAATTGTGAGAACAAACCCCAAAATACTGCTGGAATGATGTCACAAAAGAGACATCATTATCACCAGATATTACAATTGAAAGAAAGACAACTGTTTCAGTTCAATTCCAGTTTTATTTATTTATAAGACCATCCTCTCAGTTCACAAATGCAGAGATACCATAACAAGTCTGCATAGTGAAATCCTATTGTTAAGATCTAAGGAAGTTCACACATGGAAAACAACTGTTATGATTGCAGCAGCACACAAATGGCAAAGGCCTGAGACCTCTAAAATTAACCCAAAACAGGCCAGCCTCCTCACCAGCCTTCCCTGAAGATGCAAATTTCTAAGAAAAGCTGATCTCCCACTTTATAGATTGGCTTCAGTCTACTGTGGGTGGGTGAAATTGGGCTTTGGCTTCAACAGTTCAAAATATTCTTGAAAATCACCAACCAACAAAAAACATGCCTCATAGGGGGAAACCATAAAACTCTGGCTTGCAGTAGCAAGTCTCACAAAGAAACGTTATAAATAAAGGAATTATTCACTAGAATGTACAAAAATAGCTAAATGTTCCATATAAGAAAAAAAAAAGAAATAAAATGAGTTGCCTACAAGACAATCCAAAGCAAATAGGTCTGAATATAAAATCCACAAGAATCAAATTGAAGATCAAAACCAAAGAACATATAGTACTCACAGAACCACCAAAACACTAGAGAATACTGAAATAAACCTCATTGAATACCTTTGCCTTTATAGGGCTGGTGTCATGAACCAGAGCCTTCATGAAAGCCAAAAGGTGTGAAGCCTTAAAAATGCCTCAGAAAGACTTCACTGGTGAGGCCAGGCCTCTTTTACCTACAGTAACTGAAAAAGACCTTAGCTCAGCGGGCTTAATTCCCACTCAGATGGCCTAACTTAAACTTTGAAGTTACTGTATTCTTAAATGTCTGAAATAGCACAAAAGCTGGACCAGAGATAGGTAACCTTAAACCTTGGCCTGAGCAAAAGAATCTTTATAAAAAGGAAATGTATTTAGAAAAATGCCAAAAAAAAGCTCCACAGTGCAAACTGAAGCACTAAAGGAGTTGCCTAAAAGGCAATCCACAGTGAACAAAACACAAAAACACATTCCAGTAATTAGACTAGTAAGACAGACCAAAATAACCATCAACAATAAGAAGTGAAGCAAAATAACACCTTTTGTTTGGCAAATAAAACGATTACAATATGCAAGCTTTTGAGGCAGCTCTTCTTCAGGCAAGATGTAAGCATGCATATTGTAATATTTTTAGTTAGCCAAAAAAAGGTGTCATTTTGCTCGACTTCTCATTGCATCCATAATGGCTAACACGGTATAGCACCTTACTACTACACGTACCACCATAAACAGTAATACACTTCAAAAGACTTCACAAGAATGAATGATTCCCACTTGAACTGCCTGTCTCCAACACCTTTACAGGGCTTGGAGAAGTTCTTAAATGACATTGACAGGGGGCCTCTTTGGGTTCCACCCACAACACTCATGGAATATACTCGCATTCAAATAGAAAGTACATAATTATAAAAATAATGCAATAATAAAACACAAACAAAAATAAATAAAATACACATAAATACATGAAATACCAAAATAGCTGAGGGAGGTCCCTAAACTATGATGAAAAGGTGGCTCCATCTCTTGGGGATCCACCCACAAAATAGCTAGACACACATAGATACTAAACAATAACCAAACAGAAAACAAAAAATCAAATAATACATAATTAAACAAATGATAAATGAACAGAACAATATAATAAAAAAAATAGAAACAATGATCAATATTGAAAAGTGAATAAAGAAGATAATGAGAAGCTTATGTGGATTTTCTCATTCATCTTCATGTCCACATGGGGATTGCTTTAATTTAAGAGTAAATTGTCTTTGTATGATTAATTGTGGGTGCATGTGCAAGTGTGCCCTGTTATGGAGTAGTTCCCCATCCAAGGTTGGTTCCCACATTCCACCCTCCAAGAGAATTGATGAATTAATGACCTGGGCAACTGTAGCTATGTTAATTTAATTCAGATAATTTGTTTATTTAAATATTTTATTTTTTATGTTGAATTCAAAGGAAGAGTGCTAAAACTCTGTTTTTTTATCAAGCTATTTATGCTGTTTAAAATCAAAAAAATCTATTTCTCATCTCCTCTAACTTAAAATGGTTGGAACTTACAATGCATTGATCATACTATCATGACTTCAAAGCACATGTCTAGGAGTTTACAGCTTGTTATGGGCTCTGTGGGATATTGTGGCTGACTTCTGCTTTGGTGTTTCAGGGACAATACTCAAGAAAAGTGGAACAAAATCCAGACATGAACCCAATTTGGTTACTTTTCCTCTGTGTGGAATGAGCCCTGGACACAGATAGACGGACAACGTTTTGTCATCCAACACACACATTTTTATTTACAATAATATTTACAAGTCCGTGCACAACCCAGTGCCTCTGCACCAATCCCCCAAAGTCCAGGCCCCTCTCTCCAGTGCCTGCCTTCTTCAGGCCACCTCCACTCCTCTCCAGCAAGACTTCATCCACTCCTCGCCCGAGTACAGTCATCGTACGGAGGTAGGCGGACCCTTTTATGCAAGCCCGGATGGGCTCCAGGTGCTTCCCGACACTCCTCCGCAGACACTCCCCTGTGTGGCGGAAGTGCCGGCTGTACACCTGGAAGCACTCCGGGTGTCCGCAGTCTTCTTCCCCCCAGCACTTCCAGGTGTGGCGGAAGTGCTGAGGTCCAGGGCTCTCCGGGCACCGGGGCGCCCCCTGGCGGTGACCATGGGCCCCTACAGGGTTGAGCTTTCAAGCTCTGCACCCGTGGTCCCCAGCGCAACCAGGGGAGTCACCCCCTCGTGGTCTGGAGGAGGCACAAGCCCTCCTCCAGTCCTCTTAGGCGCCCCGGGTGGGTAGCACCCCCAGCCACATGCCACATCTGTCAGAAGTTTTCTACTTTCTGGGATGCTCTAGGGTGATATTCTCCTATCGTCATCATGTTTTTATTCTTGTAAGGATGTTTAAAACATTATCCTTAGGTTTTGTATTTCATAAAGTTTTCAATCAAGTATTGTCACAATGATGTGAAAGGCATGTTACTATTTGTTAATTTTCCTGTTGTTGATTTGACTAAAACAATGACTTCCTAGACAGTGTGTCCTCCACAGAAATGTCTTTTGGTAGCCAGTGTGCAATTGTGATATGGTAGCTTTTATTACTTTGAAATTGCATTTAAGTGGATTGAAATATTTTCTTGTTTGTTTTTTGATTTTTGTTTTTTTGTTTGTTTTGCAATAACATGGCATTCATTCATAGCTATATTGGTGATACTGCTTGCACTTAAACATATCGGCATGCTAAATTTCACTGTGACTGACTTCTCACTGAGGCTTTTTAGCTTGAAAGTTTTGCAGGGGCCACACAGACTTGGGACAGAGACTCTGAATTAGAATTTTTAAATACAAATTAATACATACAGTTCTCCACTAAGCTGTGTTTTGCTTATCAAGTAACCAATAAAGTTATGTTGAGAAACCAATCATTTGGTTGGAGGCACTAATAGAACAAAAATGAGTGTGGCTTAAATGCTCCAGGATATTTATATACAGTGTCACACTGATGATAATCGTATTAACACTTGATAATATATTGAATTTTTAAGGTGCAAATAATATTCCGTAAATATGTTAGATTAAACAAGCAGAATCAGGCTTTGTATACAAGAATGCACAAGTCATATGTATAGTTTGTGTTTTAAGATATAATTCTTGCTCTGATTTAATTTATTTTTCTTTTAAAATATGCAATAGGTAATAGCTGCTATGTCTCTTCATTTTATTTTTGTTGTAGCTGTCATTTACCTGAAACAACTTAATGTTTCTTGACCTATATTAGAAATCATGGTTCATGGTTTTGTTGAAAATATATATACATCTCTCCATTTCTCTTAGTAAAATGAACACAGTATAGTGTCACAGATGAAACTATACATTCAGACAAACTCTTTTTCTTTAGCTATGCAAGGCAAATGTAGTTAGACGCTAATACTTGGACCATAGCCTTCCTTAAATGTAAAATTTTTCCCAAAGACTTTCCATGTTTTTCTGTTCCTGACATAGGCACACTTGATTCTAAGACTGGAATTATGGAAGCATGAAAACAGTATGAAATTTGACCAGTACTGCACATAGTACTTTGTATTGTTTCAAAAGAGATTATTTTTTACATTATTTAACCACATCAGTTTCCTTGCAAAATCTTCTCCTGAGAAAGGCCATTTTTATGTAGTGCTCCATCTACTGCCATTTGATGCAGTGCTTTTGCTTTAAAAAAAAATCAATGTTGTACTAACAAGTATTTTTCTTGGTTAGTCAGTGAATCTAAAGTATTATCATTTTCAGGGTCATTGTGTAAAAATAATTCTGCTCCTGTATCTTCATTATTTAGTCATAACAGTGTTAACAAGGAATATCCATGATGTCTGATATAACATGTATCCCTCACCAGTTTTTGCCGGAAATATGTATTCCTGTTTCATACAGTTTAGTAACCTAGGTTTGCCATTTATTACAATTGATATTTGCAAAGTATTTGCAACCAAGCTCAGGTTTATCCTTGTTAGCTCATAATCTTCCCTTACTCATAATTACAGTCCCAGCCAAAACCTTGGTACATCATCATCATTTTTCTGACCAGCCACAGTTTCAGCACTGCACTGCAATAGGCTTTTGTGTTAAATACTGCTGCAAAGTTATAGTCACTTTTAATTGTATTATTCCAAAAATCTAAAATAAATTATAATTTGTGCTATGAACAAGATAATTAATTTTGTATCATCACAAGGTGAACAGTTAAAGGTGAATAGGTAATAAAATATATCCTATATTTTCACAAAAAAATGCAGTCATCTAATGTATCTAAGATAATTACTACCATGTTAGTACAGTAGTTTATTGCTGCTATTTGTTTCATTTTGTGTCTTATGTCTTTTGCTAAATGACTGGAGACTGTTGTATTGAATACAAAAAGCAACATTGAATCCAGAGGTAAAAGTGAACTTGCAGACTATTGTTTTCTAGAGGAGATGTGCCTAAGGTCCTCCAAGGGGAGGGCTGGGACCTGAGGATCTTTTTACTGTAGGTAGGAGTCAAACTGAGTATTTGCTAAGTGCTGCTGCCAAATGCTCATTTAACACTTTTGCCACACAGAGATGGAAGAAGAGTTGCTTTGTAGTCTCCTGGTATGTGGAGATCTTTCCTAAACTGTGTATATTTGCTTTCTCCGTGCAAGAAGTCTGGCCCTTTCAGACAAAGGAATTCACTGTGATTCTCAGGGACAAGCTGACCTTCGCATTATGTGTTTTTTGCATATTTTTTATTTCTATTGTCTTATGTTATTTTCAATGTGTTCAATATATTGTAATGAATTGTATGTTTTATGTTTGGATGGCCCATTTACGGCAACTTTATTTTGCTTTCTAAATATAACTTGCTGTGATACTTGGCAAAACAAGATTGAAATAAAATGTAATCCTACTGTGAAAATTAGAATATTGAATAAATGTGGCACATTTAGAATTTTTCTGTCATTCTCTTTTTATAGGCTATAGCATCAGGAAAGAGGTACCGGTATTCAGTCTGCAGTTATGGCAAGTCCACTACCACAAGGACGACTAGCAGTACTTCAGACATATAAGCTCCTCCAATGTGTACGAGAAGAGAACAAGCCTCAGATAAAGAAGATGGTTGAGCTTGGTGTTCCTAACCTCATCAATTTAGTTGATCCTGGTGATGGAAACAGTGTCCTTCATTTAGCTGCATTAGATAACAATGCTGGCATGTGTAGTTTTCTTCTCTCATTGAAGGCTTATCCTGACACACAAGACAAAAATGGATGTAGCCCAGTAATGAAAGCAGCTGAACTGGGGCATGATAACATAGTCGCAGTGTTTGCAAAGGCTGGAGCAAATATGAAAGTAGTGGACAATGAGGGCAAAGGTATACAAATATTAAATTTTTTATTCAATCAGTGTATGATTTTAAAAACAAATATGGTACATAATGAGCTAACATTATTGTAACATGATTTTTAAAGATAATTGTTATTCATAGAAAACAAACACAGGTACAATTTTGACATTAAATGCAGTAAAGAATAAAGTTTATACCTACAGTAACATGGATTATTTTAATATATTTCAGAGAAGACACTGTATATTCTCAAAATTCTAGTTTTAATGATGTTAGATATAAAGCCACAAACATTATAAATAAACAAAATTCTTAAAAGTGCCTCTTTTCCTGCAAGAATTTGCATTAGAAGTTGGTCATATTAGAATGCGACATCATGGTGCAATCTCCTCTTGATTTTACTGTTTATATGCATTTTGTATTAGTAATATACAGGTATAATCCTTTAAACTAAGAAAATTATTTTTACACCAGTACACCAGTTCTTCTCCCATATCTCCAAAAATATGCAGAGATACATTATTTGGGGATTAAAAATTGGCCCTGTGTAAGCGTGTTTAAAAACATGCTGTTGAAAATAAGTTTCTGTTAGGCTAACAAAATAAAGAATATCCCACTTTCATGAATTATTGCTTTGTCCCTTTTCTATAGTTCTCTTTACCCCCTTTTTAAATGTTATCACCTGTTTTCTTTCTGTTTCCTCCTATGTTTTGTGCTGTAAGCATTTTTTCATTTTTCTCATATAATATACACTAATCTTGGCACCATGCTTTAAAAAGTGTGCCAGCCCAGTGCCACATCATAATTCCGTCTAGTTCTGGATTGAACTCACTATTGTAAAGTATGTTTAGGTGTGTCATATTCTTTTGCTCGTTAGGAACATACTGTAGTTAGGTTTAATTTTTCTTACCTGCCATGCAGGAAGTTTAGTATGTGTGGTGTGAGTATATATTGTCTAATATATATTTACATATTTTTTTCCATTTTTAGGCATTTTGTTTTATTGTGTTCACTCTACTAAAAGACATTTACGCTGTGTTCAGATTGCTCTCTCACACGGTGCTGATGTTAACAACTGTTCAGTCTCAGGAAGACCCATATTTGTTTTAGCTTGTGAACAAGCTCTGACATGCAAAGCAATATGTATGAACATTTTGGAAAATGGTGCTGATCCAAATGCAACAGATCAGGTAATCACTGCTGTTATGAGAGTTTTATGGATCATGTTTAGTTGTGGTTTTTATTATGTATTACTTGAACTTTTTTGTATGCATTTAGTGGTGTGCCATTAGGTCATTTATCTTATTTCAATAACTAACAAGCAAACTAACAATAACTAACAAAACTAACTAACAAAAACAAAAAATAGCGTCAGTAGTAGGTAATACCACAGATTCTCTAGAAGAAGGTGATTAACAGGGGTTAAGTAAGGTACTGTTGTGGTTATTTAAAAAAAAAATAATTTGAATGTGACTTTATTTAAAAACAGTGCATTTTTTTTGTTTTAAACACTGTTCTTCAAACAATAGTCTATAAATAACAATAAATAAAAGGCTACAAGTTCTAACTACTTATAAGAATGTATCATGAATGTTGTTCACTGGATGTAGAAGGTAAGGCTTACAATGAAGAAGTGGAGAGCATTAACTGAGTAAAAGCACCAGAATGGTTGCATTTTAAGTGTGCCTGCAAACTGCTTGCATTTGAGAATTTAAGGACTACCAATTTCAAACAAAGCTGGAAAATAGCAACTGTTAAATTTTATGTCTCTCTTTTATCATTTGGTTTGAAACAAAAACGAGTAAAATTTTACAGTATGTACTGAGCTGTACAACTATATTAACCATAAAACCTGGTGTATAATGTCACAGTGATTGTCACAAGGTAGCAGTTTATATACAATACAATTACTGTATCTGCACTTGCTCTTCTTGTTGACTGCTTGTAGGAAAAATATTGACTCTGTTATCCACATTAGATATTACAAAACTGCAGAAGTTACATTTGGTTTTGAAATAATATCCATCTTGATTGTAAATTTTTTTTAATTTTCTCACGGGAGTTCACTAATGGGGCACCATCTTTTTTCCCCAAGGAGGCAGTTGTTCCAAAATCATTGTCCTTGTAGCCAAGGGCTTTGGAAAGCTCTTCCAAAAAGGCACAACTTAGTTTGACCTGAATGGTCTATCTAAGTAGGGTTGGTGATGCCTATTGGTTGTTTAGTGTTGTAGTGTTTGTTACATATGCATTCTTTATATACCCGCTCAATTATGAAATTGATATTGTAATTACATTTTGTTAAAATTTGCCATCTAAAAAAATACAGCTGGTAAGTCACATTTTACAGAAATAATGGGTGTATAACCGCGTCAGTCAATTAACCGTATGCCAGCACAAGCCTAGATAAATCTGTAAAAGTATTCTCAGAGGATGTAAAACAAATGCTTTATTCAAATGAAATAGTACATAATACACCCTTTACAATGTCTGTCAGTTAAAGAGTATGATTGCACCAAACATGATCAGCATTCTTCTATAGGCAATGTTTCTATCCATCTTATTTTCCAAATTGACTGTTGCTTTTTCCATGAGTGTACTTAATGCTGTTTGTCATTCATCTTTGTATTCATTTTCCACCAATTACTCTTTCACCACTAGCAGTAACATTCATACATAATTATACTCTGTCGGGAACAGCCCAGACACAGACAGGTAGACATGATGTTTTGCACCACCACACGTTTATTTACAATATTTACACAATAGTGAACCACGCACAAGCCAGTGCCACAGCACCAAACACCCTTCAAGTCCTGGCCTCACAATGCCTCTTCTGGTCCGCCTCCACTCTTCTCCTCCGAGCTCTGTTCTCTTCCACCCGACTCCAGCCATCGAATGGAGGGAGGCGGCCCCTTATATACACACCCGGATGTGCTCCAGGTGCTTCCCGACACTCTTCCGCCGGCACTCCCCTGTGTGGCAGAAGTGCCGGCTACGCACCCGGAAGCACTCCGGGTGTCCCCGGTCCTCTTCCCCCCAGCACTTCCAGGTGTGACAGAAGTGCTGAGGTCCAGGGCTCCAAAGGCACTGGCGCATCCACTGGCAGTGACCACAGGCCCCTACAGGGTTGAGCCTGAAAGCTCTGTACCCGCGGTCGCCCCCACATGGTCTGGGGAAGGCGCAAGCCCTCCTCCAGTCCTCCTGGGCGTCCCAGCCAGGTCGCCACCCCAGCCATCTCTGACAACTCATTACCAAAGATCATTATATTCTTCAACTTTTAAAATTGTTGTTTAACACCTACAACCAAAATGATTTTTCAAATTATATCTCAGCAATGTTTTGCTGCTCCTCACAAAAGTTACCATTTCTTTGCCATTAGAATTACTTTAACATTAGCAAGTAATATGAATTACTATATGGTCAACAATGGATGTGTTCGCTTAAAAATAAACAAAGATGTATTAATATGAGAAAAGACAAAATTAATTAAGTTGCACTAGCTTGCATGGGATAGAGAAAATTTTTTCTTTAATTTTATAGTGTTATTTCATGTTGTCATTTTGGTAAATATGCGGTGGGCTGGCACCCTGCCTGGGGTTTGTTTCCTGCCTTGCGCCCTGTGTTGGTTGGGATTGGCTCCAGCAGACCCCCATGACCCTGTAGTTAGGATATAGCGGGTTGGATAATGAATGGATGGATGGATTTTGGTAATTAATTAACTGCTTGTAATAATGGTTCTTAGTGTTTTTCTTTTACTTATATACTATATCCAAGGATAAGATTTTATTTTATATTTTTTGCATTTGATCTGAAATAGAAAAATGTTTTCCATTAATCTTTATACCTACATATAAAGATACAATGCACAAAGTCTACGCTATTCCCTGTTTATCTCTTTAGGTTACTGGGCATACAGCCTTAATGGAAGCTGCCAAGTCAGGAGATGCTGAACTTGTTCGAGCCATTCTTTTAAAAGGAGGGAATATAAATGCTCTAGACAAAAGGAGAAATCATGCTGCACATTTTGCTGCATTGGGTGGTTTTTTTGAGGTAAGTGTTTGTAAATAATAATAATACATTCTATTTATATAGCACCTTTCCCATGCTCAAGGCACTTACATAATATAAGGAAGAACGGCAGGGTATACAGTATATAACATTGTGCAAACCAGATAAATAAATAAAGAAGATTACGACAGTGAATTCAGAGAAAAAAAGCCTAACAGGCAACATAATTGATGGTCTAGCACACACACATACAGGTTACATGAGCATCTTGACAGAAAGGTAAACTGAGAGAAGGGTAATAAAGTCAAGTAGAGCTAAAAGCCTTCCTGAACAGATGAGTTTTGAGTTGTTTTTTAAAAGAATTCATGCAGTCAGCTGATTTAATTAATTTCGGTAGGTCATTCCAGAGTCTGGGTGCTATACAGCTGAAGGCCCTGTCACTCATGGAGTGTAGATTAGTGTGGGGCAAAACAAAATTGCCAGAATTAGAGGACCTTAGTGGGTGGGCAGGCACATAGTGATGGAGAAGGTCACTGATGTAGTTTGGCACGAGGTTATTTAAGGCTTTGTAGGTTATTAGTAGGATTTTATATTCGATTCTGTAAGACACAGGGAGCCAGTGAAGACAGAGCAGGATGGGTGTGATGTGCTCGCTGCTGCTGGTTCGAGTAAGGACTCTTACAACTGAGTTTTGAATAAGCTGGAGCTGTTATATAAGATTAGAAGGGGCACCTGCCAGTAGGGAATTACAATAATCGATGCAGGATGTGATAAAGGCATGGACAAGTTCTCAGCATTGGAGAAGGAGAGGAAAGAGCGAACACGAGATATTTTACGGAGGTGAAAGTAAGAAAGTTTCTTAATGTGAATTATGTGGGCAGAATAAGAGAGGGAGGAATCAAAAATGACACCAAGATTCTTTACAGTAGAGGCAGGTCTGATGAGATCACTGCCAAGATGGGCTGGGAAATAGCTCATTTTATTAAGTTGCATTTTAGTCCCAATTTGCAGGAGTTCAGTTTTGTTGCAATTTAATTTTAAAGAGTTCTGCTCCATCCAGGTTTTAATTTCACTAAGGCAGGTTGTGAGCTGAGAAAGCTCTGATGAAGTTCCACTTTTAACATTGAAGTAGAGTTGAGTATCATCTGCATAAAAATGATAACCCAGTCCATAGCTACGAATAATATGGCCAAGGGGAAGCATGTAAATACAGAAGAGAAGAGGGCAGAGGACAGAGCCCTGAGGAACTCCTTGTGTGACTGGCACTGAGCTGGATTGGCTGTTGCCAAGACTAACAAACTCCTGCCTATCAGTCAGATAGGACTTGAACCACTGGAGGGCAGTGCCAGAGATACCCAGCATGTTCTCCATTCTGGACAGTAGAATGTCATGTCTAGAATTAATATGCTGGTTTGTCCAGAGTCTGCTGCCATAAGCAAATCATTGGTTACCCGTAGCAGAGCAGTTTCACAGCTGTGCCGCGCCCTGAAACCAGACTGAAAGGGTTCCATCAAGTTATTAGAGGTTAAGTAGTTGGTGAGTTGGAAGGCTACAACACGCTCAAGAGCGTTTTACAGGAAAGGTAAGTGGGAAATAGGCTGGAAATTGTTAAGATTGTCAGCATCAAGACCAGACTTTTTTAACACTGGGGTTACAGAAGCAATTTTAAAAGTGAGCAGTACAAACCCAGTGTCGAGGGATGAGTTTATTATTGTTGCAACAGTCAGGATTATGGCATGAAGGCAGAATTAAAGTTTTGTGCTGGGGATGGGGTCCAGAACACAAGTAGTCGGCCTCATTTTCCAAAGCAGGTTATTAAGAAACACAATAAAGCAGTGTCCAAGATTGTCTTTTCTTTTTGGACAGATACTGTCATATAGCCTCCTGTAATGAAATAAGTAGGTTTTATATATTTGTGGATGGATAGAACAAATTTGTTTATCCTTCCATCCATTTTCTAATCAAGTGGTTCTCAAACTCAGTCTTGCATATACAGTAATTTCCTGGTTTCTGTTTTTTTGTTTTGTTTTGACTTTTTAACAATATTTTTATCCTTATTTCGTTCTGCTTTTCCATGTGTTCTGGTTTTTATAGTATTTAATTAATAGTGAATCTAATGCTGAGGTACTCACAGCCTTTTGTCATTCTGTGCTGTTTGCCTGGATGTCTGCTTTGCTTGCTTTCAATTTTCATTATTAGAATACAATAAATGGAGCAAACTACATGGAAAAAGGCAAAATAATAAGAAAATAACAAAACAGAGTTAAGCACTTAAAGCTATAGCAAAAATAGAAATATTTCTAAATGTCCTATAAATGTAAAAATTGTACTGCTCAGCTTTGATAAATGCAGAACACAAGAGAAATTTTATTATCAATTACTATCACTGGTTGTGAATCTGGTTGGAACAAAAGCCTGCACCCACAGTGAGTCCCCAGGACTGAATTTGGGAACCAGTGGAAGAACAGGAAAATAACTCCACTGGAATGGTAGAAGGCATACAGCACTACATAGCTGGGACATCATTTTATTGCAGAGCATGCTCACACACTCTTTTATTAAAGGCAAATTTACAGTAGACTCACAGTAATGTACAACAGACAAACACTGAAAAAACATATACTGTAAACTCAGAATTGAACCTGGGTTTCTGGAATTGCATGATAACAGTGTCAGCCAATGCAACAACTTGTCACCCAGCGTTTTGCCATATATTAAGGAGAATATACAAACTATATAATTGGGAAGAAAAACCATCTGCGATCAGTGAACAACCTAAAGTCAAGACACATGAGGAAAAAAGTATTATTAAAGAGTTTAACTTTATCAAGCTAAGGTATGTTAACTAATATGAGGACTGTTGTGCCTGTCAGTAAGTATGCGGTCATGCCAGAAGGTTTTACTTGGTAAAAATAAACTAATGCAATTAATTGATTTTATTCAAAGTCTTTTAATTCCATTCCTTGCAGTTGCAGAATCTTAGTTTCAAATCTCATCCTGTTCATTTTTTAGATGTTAGAAAAATAAAGAAATTATTGCTATAACATTAGTTTATGTCAGATTGTCTCTGGATATTCTGGCTTCACTCCCACATTCCAAAGATTTGCATTTTAAGTAGTGACTCTTAAGTTGATCTTGTATCAGTAAGTGTGAGTGTGTGTATAAGTGTGCTCAGGAATAGACCAGTTCATAGTTGGCTCCTGCCCTGTTCCCAAAGCTGCATGGACAGGTCCCAGTAATCCAGTAACTGGACAAAAGGGTTTTAAAATGGATACTGTATAATCTTACAAAATGTGCATGTTTTCACAAATTTAGTAAATAAACTTGCTCAGCATCATTGCTTTTATTTAGTCAGTTTTTGTAATAGCAATTGCTGAAGTTTAAAATGCTTTCTTCTGCCTATCGATTTTATTGTATTAGTGCAAAGACATTTAGCTTGATCTAGCTAATTTTACTGAATTAAGAAATCACTAAAAACACAGAAAATGTAATGCTTGAAATCCAATTATAAATTAATATGGTTGTAACAATGTGTACAATATGTCCAACATGTAAAATTAAGCTGTATGATGTACCATACACTCCTAAACTCTGAATATGGAAAGTTAATACTACATTTCAGTTGAATCAGTGCAAGTTTTGAGTCAAAACATTCATATTTTTTTTCCCCCAGGTAATACGGGTACTTTCAGCATATAGTGCTGATCTAGGTGTTGTGAACATGGATGGAAACACACCTCTTCACCTTGCTGCTAAAGGTGGATTTGCGGATTGCTGCAAATTTCTATCTCAGAGAGGTACTGAACAGTCCTTAGTACATAAAAACTTACATTTATGATACATAAAACATTTATGTGCAGTACAGTAATTAGATCTCTTGGTATTTACCCCTGGAAACTAAATTCAGCTAAATCTAAATTAATGATGGGACTATTGTACAATGAATAGACCAGCTGCAGGACCTGATTACTGTCAAAAGGTAGTCTGAACGCTGTCCCCATTTTCTCCGCCTATGATTTCTGTGCCACATGCTGGTAGGCTAATTCCCAGTACTGTATACTGCTAATCTATATAGGGATAAATAAAGGTTCAGAAACTGAGCACTGTGTAACATTAGAAATATGCTGAACAACAGTAAATGAGTAAATACATTCTTAAATCCCCCTGCATCTGGAAATCGCAATTTTCAATTTTTTACTGCAATATTCATTCATCAGTTTTCTGAATTCAATTTTCCATTATAGGATGGTGAGTAACCTGAGCGAATCTTAGTAACATAAGCACTAGTCAGAAGTATGCACTGAATGGGTCACATTTGCATACACACTCACAGACACACTTGGCTGTACTGTGCCAATATAAACTCAACAAGTAGCCTAAGACGTTTGTCTTTGTAATGTGAGAAGCGTAAAGAGGTAGTGATCCAGCTGGGCAGAAAAATATTGCATACTTACAACGATTAGCCACAACATTTAAACCACTGACAGGTGAGGTTAATAACATTGATTTTCTTGTTAAAGTAACACCTGTCAAGAAATGGGATATAGTAGGAGAATAGTCAGTTCTTGAAGGTGATACTTTAGAAGCAGGAAAATCAGCAAACAAAGATCTGAGCAACTTTGACAAGGGCCGAATTGTGATGGCTAGATGACTAGGTCAGCGCATCTCCAAAATGGCATGTCTTGTGGGGTGTTCTCAGTACGCAGTGCTTAGTACCTACCAAAAGTGGTCCAAGAAAGAACAACCGGTGTACCAGACACTGAGTCATGGCTGCCCAAGGCTCACTAATGTGCATGAGGAGTGAAGGGTAGCCTGTCTCGTCTGGTTCTACAGAGGAGCTACTGAAACACAAATTACTGAAAAACGCAATGCTGGCCATAAGTGAAAAGTGTCAGAACACTGGGCATCAGAGCTTGCTGTTTATGGGGCTGCATAGCCACAAGCTGGTCAGAGTGCCCATGCTGACCCTTGCCCACTGACAAAAGACCCTGCAATGGGCATGTAAGCGGCAGAACTGGACCATGGACCAATAGAAGAAGGTGGTTTGGTCTGATGAATCATGTCTTCTTTTAGACCATGTGGACAGCTGGACACATGAGCAGCATTTATCTGGAGAAGAGATGGCAGTAGAATGCACTATGGGAAGACAAGCTGGCAGAGTCAATGTTATGCTCTTGCCAAATTATTAGGAACACCTGTAAACCTGTTTATTCATACAATTTTTTAATAAGCCAATCATGTGACAGCAGTGCTATACATTGAATCCTGCAGATACAGGTCAGGAGTTTCAGTTAATGCTCACATCAAACACAAGAATGGGAGAAAAATGTGATCTTGATAATTTTGATTATGGTATGACTGTTGGAGCCAGAAAGGCTTGCTTGAGTATTTCTGAGATCATGCAGAACAGTCTCTAGAGTTTACACAAAATGGTGTGAAAAACAAAAAAAATCCAGTGAGTAATAATTCTGTAGACTGAAATACCTTATTGAGGTAAGAAGACATTGGCCAGACTGATATAAGGTGACAGGATAGCTATGGTAACTCAGATAAGACAATTTCAAATGATTAATAAAATGTACCAAATATTAAAAAAAAACACTTTGTACAACTGTGGTGATAAGAAAAGCATTTCAAAATGCACAACATGTCAAAACTTGAGGTGGCTGGGCTACAATAGCAGAATACCATGTCGGGTTCCATTCCTGTCAGCCAACAACAGAAAGTTAGGACTGCAATGGGTGCAGGCTCATCAGAACTGGACAGCTGAAAACTAGAAAAATGTAGACTAATAATCTTGATTATTGCTGTGACATAGGCAGGGTCACAATTTTCTGTCGACAACATGAATCCATGCACCCAACCTGACTTGTACAAGCAGTCCAGGCTGATGGTAGTTGTGAAATGGTGGGGGAATGTTTTCTTGGCACACTTTGGATCCATTAATATCAATCAATCATTGCTTAAATGCTTTATTGCCTTCCCAGTCACTGGATCTGAATACAATAGAAAACTTTTGGAATGTGGTAGAACAGCAGCATGAATGAGCAGCTGACAGATCTGCCGAAATTACGTAATGTCAACATGGAATTTGAAAAGAATGTTTCCAACATCTTGTGGAATCCATTCCAATCCATGAAGAATTAAGGCTGCTCTGAGAGCAAAAGCAGGCCTTGGTATAGTGTTCCTAATAATTTGCTTAGTGAGTGTATACATATACAATGTATATTTTTTATATACATATATATATATATATATATATATATATATATATATATATATAAATTTATATACATATACACACACGTGTGTGTGTATTACTGCATGCGGTATGTGTATACGGTAATATATGTATATACATATACTGTATATTGTAATCATTTTTATAAAATGTGTTTAAAACCTTCAGATAGGACTACTTGCTCTTCATAACTTCTGTGAAATCCATTCTGTTGTCATTTATCATAATTGAAAATCTTAATTTTTGTTTTAAGTTTTGTTTTTATTTGTGTTTGTTTTTATTTATTTTTTGTTTTTTTTATTACTGAATTAGAATTAATATAAGCCATTATGTTTACTACAGAGTGTTTTGTATTCACATGGGTACATATTACTGTATTTCTGTTTTTACTTTTATTTACTGAATATTTTATTTGTGACTTTAACTGTGGGTAATATTTCAGCTGTTTATCATACTATGTGTTTTATTTTCAAAACAGGCTGCAATCCTAAACTGAAAAATTTAGAACTAATGACCCCAAGGCAGGTAGCTAAAGAGAATGGCCACAAGGCAGCTATGAAAGACTTACGTAAAGCTGAACGACTTAGCAATAAATACTCCAAGCCTGGAGTAAAGAATCCCAATGAACTTTGGGCAATCAGACTATATGACTGGGCCCTTGAGCATGAAGAGAAGCTCCGCATTGCTTTTCAGATTGAGGAGGAGAATGATGCAGTTTCAAAAGAAGTGTTTGCTTCCGTTCTTCATGATCATGGAGCACCTGTTGAACATGATGGTTTAAAACAGATTATTTCAGCTCTTGACAAGAGTAATCAAGGATCTGTCAATGTCCTTGATTTGTTCAAAGGGAATAAGTATTTGCAAAAAGCATTTTTGATATCTTCATATGGTGCCAAGAAGAAAAAAAAGAGAAAAGGAAGAAAGGGAAAGAAAAAAGGCAAATTTTCTATTCCCATGCCAATATGCGTGGTTCCCCAGGACTTGATACATCGTAGGGAAGATGGTGGCCCACCACATTTTATGATTGAAAATTACCAGCCTTTTACTGACTTCAGTAGGTTTGATCGAGATCATGTTCCTCTACACCCCATAGAAGATGACTCAGCATGGTACCTTGACCAGCCAGATAAAAGTTACACACATATAAATTACTGTGTGAAATCTGGAGATTTTGAATCCATAAAACTTGCTTTCAGCCAAGGCGTGCCAGTAAATGTGCAGGACCAGTTCTACAAAACTCCACTCATGTGTGCTTGTGCTCATGGAAATTATGAAATAGCTAAGTATTTGATAAAAATGGGGTAAGAATACTAAAATCATTTTCCTTACTCAGATTGCATTTTATTCAAGCTTCATACAAGTTTCAGGAACTATTTTAATGCTGTATCAGCAAGAGCAGGTTTTATTATCTTTAACTTTAATGCAAATATTTTACTAAGTAAAAGAATATTATACATTTTTCTGTTCACTCAGTCTCTCCTCTGTGAATAATTACTTATATTATAACAGAATTAAATTAGTAATCAATATACACTAGCATATACTGATATAAATGTCACTTTAAATATTTTCTGTAAAATTCTGTCTATCTATAAATTCTCTAACCCAATTTCTTTAATTACCATTTTGAAATGTGTGCTCTAGGAGGACTGCAGGATATCTCATGAGGATTTTTAGTAAATCGGGTAAACTTGTTTTAAGGAAAATATCTTACTGCCTCAGTATACTTGCCCCACAATGCTAGACTGACACATGAATTTTACTATGCTCTTGCAGTCTTACAGTACAGTATGTGACAAAAAGATTTAGTATAATCTAAATGGAGCCAGGAATTACAATGTGATTCAATGAACAAACAATATTACAATATAATATAGCATAAGGTAACAATTTAGATTATAGTGGTAAATAAGAATGTGTAAATAAGTGGTAAATAAGAATGTGTACAAAAATTACAGTTACAAATACAAGCAGAGTTGTTTAATTCTAATAAGATTAGAAATATTGCTTCATGTGACTTTTTTTTACATTTTTGGATGCTAACTAAATTATGTTAAAGTTTTTACATATGTGTTTGTTTTTTATAGTGCCAATGTAAATGCATGTGATCAGTTTAAGTGGACACCTCTGCATCACGCATGCCATGCTGGACAGCTGGATATCATTGAACTATTGATAGAGGCCGGTGCAGAAGTAGATGCTATTGCAATAAATGGATCTACCCCTCTGATGAGAGCAATAGAAAGTTGTAGAATGAGCTGTGTTGAGTATTTGTTAAAAGCTGGTGCAAAGATTCAGGTTCAAAATAAAAAAGGTACCAAGTCAACTACCTAAACTATTTGGAAAACTAAAAAGTATATGTAAAATACTATTACTAATTTGTTTTTGTTGCATTCAGTTGAGGCTTGCATGTTCTCCCAGTGTTCATGCAGGAATCCTTTAAAATCTATCTCTGCTTTATTCCCCCAGCATATTTTGTTGATTCCTCATATAAAACTGATAGTTTCACACCATATTTGTGGTAATATTGAAAGAGCACAGATGAATGCCCATCTATCTATCACTCCATTAAACAGACATCTGTTTCCATCAGTCCCATAACAATAGGCCAAGAAGTACCCACTAAACTTGTTGGAAGCTTTAGTTTATTATCATCAAGTAATAACATTACTTAGATGCCTTACTAGTTTTAATTACCACAAACTCTACCACAGCTGATGAGTTTCTATGCACTGAATGAACAAACTTAAAACATCATTTTTTAAATAGTTTCATTCATATTTTGAGAAAGGTTTTCTATGGTACAGAGCACATATGCCTCCTAAAACAGTTCTAAAACCAAAGAAAGGAACAACTACATCTGGCCAATCAATTCAATACAGATGCATATAGATTCAGAGGATCTACATACAAGCCTTCATAAGCCCAACGCTGCAGCAGCAGTGGAAGCTGGAGCAATAAATGTCATCTTGGACTGCCTGGTGCATGCTTGTTTGACAGTCGTTCATCATTGTTTTTGTTTTACAACAATGGTTTGCTAATCATTTTTATCCTCAACTTTAAAAGGATACCATACCCTGCAGTTTTGGTTGCTGTACTGTAGATGCTGTATGTCATAGACACATGGTTGAATCACTGCCATTTTAGTGGCCATCTTTATACAAGATTCCCTTGCATTCTCATGGATATTCAAACATTGTTTAAAAATAAAGGAAGACTTTTACAAGATAATTAGTGCTTGAGCAAATCAATTTAGTTCTGAATGTAGTTTTAACATTTTAACTTTGCTTTGTTTTCAAATTTGGATTTAGTGTTATTGTACTTTGGTTTTGGATTTTGATCCCTGCTCCTAGTGTACCCACTTCTGCTTTGTTTGACTGTCCTTTTGATATGAAATCATAACAACACCTCTGTCACTACCCCTAAAACTGGTATGTCAGAAATGTATGGAAAGGTCTCAATGATTGCAATATTTATTAGATAACCATTAAATAACACCAAATTTGTTTAATAAACAGTCTGTTGTACACTACTGGTATGTTGTTTCATTTTCCTCAACTGGAAGAAAAAATTTTCCTACCACAAACAATAGGAAAGAGATTTAATATACTTAAAACTGGAAAAATGAAAATCACTTATGTAGAACACCTCAAAAGTTCTTTAAAATGTGTCATATATTTGTAAATTTTGTCTTCAGTTAAGTGTATAATCTGAATAATTTTAACCCTTTGAATATTTCAGTATGTTTGTTTGATTTCTAGGTTAGTATTACTATATAAAGTTATAATATTTTACTACCTAGGTTAAAACATATCATATTCATAGGTATCAGTTTTAAGAGAAACACACTTTTCAGAAATATGCTGCATTGTCAAAAGTGATTTAAGGTTCATAAAAATATTTTACTCTGAGAGCAATTTTTAAAATTACAGTGGGACTGTTTATACACCTGTAATTGCTTACTTGCTCTTATGGTGCATCAGTGTTGTTATTACCTGCTGCTAATAAATCTTCTGAACCAATTGTACACTCAGCAGGTACTTACTGGCCCAATTGAACAGAGTAAGTAAAATCAATAAACTTTTGAACTTGATAACAAACAAATCAGCTGCCACATGACTGTATCAATAAACCACCAGAATACCTTAGAGCATGAATAACTATTGACAATACCTTAGTGCCATTTTTGCCTCTTTTAATGATTTCTAAACAACTTTCTTCCTACAGAGCAAAATGCATTGGATATTGCTAAAGCCTATGCTGATTTCCGAATTATCCAGCTGTTGCAAGAGAAATTTGATGCTCTTCCAAAACCCAAAGAAAAAAGTAAAAGTAAAGGAAAAGTAGGTCCTAGACCAAAATCAACATCAAGTGCACTAAAAAGCAAGGTAACACAATGTCTTCTCCATTTGTGCCATGCAAAGTTATTGAATGCTGATATTAAAATCTTAATTTTTGGGTACCAACTCTACATTTCATACTAATATACAGGTAAATTATGAACACCAATTACTTTTTTTCACAATAAAGTGGAAAAGGTGATTCAGTTCTTAAATTGATGTATTTTCCATTATGTACAGTTCTCTATTTCTGTTCTTAGAAATGTTAGTCACCTTCTCAATTTAAATCCAATGACTTGGACAGCTCTGTTAGAAATGTTTGGGTTGAAGGATAAGTTTATTGTACTTATTTATTGAATTGTTTTGCTCTTTACAAGAAAAAAATAAGCAGAATATATATTTTTTTAAAGTTCTACATGACATGTGAAGAAGCGCAAGTGGGGTAAAACGATAAGTAACAGGATATCATTATCATTTTAAAAATAAACTTTGCAACTTTTATACTAACCATTAGCTACTCTTTAAGCTTCAAAACAAGTTACTGGTAAATCTGTGGTCATTTTGTGACAATTGTTTTAATCATGACTACTGCTTCTGAGTCAGAGAGACAAAGCATACGAAGTGTAGATCATGCTTTATGTCAGATGTCTTGTACTCACTGAATGGAACATTGAGAACTAGCATAATAGATTTGATGTTGTTTTTATATACATATGTATTTGTCCACTTTTTAGTATACCAATTAAAAAATGTCTTACTGAATCACTATTAAGTTCCTGCATCCCAACACTAAGTAATACACATGGAAAAAAAATGTGAGCAATGCTATCATCATCTAAACATAGATAGATAGATAGATAGATAGATAGATAGATAGATAGATAGAATGAACTATTTGTCCCAAGGGAGAAACTGAGCTTTTTACAGAAGCTCAAGAACAAACAACTAAAACAGCACTGAGTGAGAGTAATCTTTTAAAGTATACCTAAAGTTTAATTCTAAGGCATTCTTAAATGTGTTTATGCAATTATACTGAAAGTCATTGCAAATTCACAGTACATTTACAAAGCTTAACCACCTACTTTTAAAGCTGGTCTTCCCACACTTAGTTATACAGGAGTATTTCCTGCAATTTCAGTGCCGTTGTATGCAACTCACAGCCAAAAGTACGGCTTGCCTAAGAGTCTAATTATTTACAGATATATGATAGACACAGTACCATCACAAATTCCAAAATGACAATTAAAAACTAAATCTACAAAATAAAAGTTATTATTTCAGCAAACGGAGAATGTTAATCAAGGATGAAGCACAAAAGTCAATATACAGTAAGTGCAATGCAAAATTCTTTTAATACTGCAGATGCAGTGTAGTCTGTTTTCAATATGTACACTTTCTTTCTATACACGCCTCACTTCATCATTTCTCCTTACATAATGAATCTTGTTACTTAGCTGTATAGTTGAAAGTGGCATATATTTTGGATGGTGTAACCTGTTACTCTAAAATCTAGTTAGCATCTCAACATTTGATGTTGCATCTTACTGTATACTTAATGAACAAAAATTCTTGGATTTCCCAGAATAACTTTTGGAAAAAGGGTCAACAAAATAAAGTCCTGGGCTCATTAGGGTGCATTGCCCTACTTCAGCCCCTGGATTACCTACACCTCTACTTCCTGGATCCTTTGTATAGCTTCTTTTGTGCAAAAAATACAAAGATTGAAATCAACAAAGTCGGAAAAAGCAACTTTTCTGTAGAGGCAATAAACTATAGATAATTTCCATGCCAAAGCACTATGTCAAAAATCTTGTTTTTCTTTTTTCAACATGGAACTAATCATTAGTTTGTTTTTCTTCCCCATATGCACACTGACACAGTCCTTCTCTCACTCATGATAATTATTTGTGGTAGTTTTTTTTTTTTTTTATTAAAATTTAGTCTGGTATCATCAAATTGTAATTTGTATTTTCTCTTTGCTATCACAGCAGTCACCCATACCTACACTTTCTCCATCAACTCCTGCTACTGTAGAAAAGAAGGAATCACTGAATGACAGTGTGATTTATCAAAACACAAGAATTGCTAATGGAGCCATGAAGAAGGTTGACATTACTTTTGTGCCAAAAACGGTATGAAGATTTCTTTCACTGAGTTTGTATTAACATATGCTACATCTAAATATGGCAGAAAGTCATGTTTTGATTTTTTCATAATTTTTGGCAATCTTGTCATAACATAACACAGAAAGCTATGGATAAAAATATACTTTACTTTGTGATTATTTTTGAACTTATCAATATATCCATCCATTGATTTTCAAACCTGCCTAATCAACTTAGGGGTCACAGGGTGAGCCACCTGAACAATGATAAAGTGTATTTCACGCCTACATAAATTTTTATCTAATGCAAATGTTTTATTTAAAGTACTCAGCATATTGTTAATGCTTCTTTCCAGTATGGCATTAAATATACAGTCATATGAAAAAGTTTGGGAACTCCGCTTAGCCTGCAAAATAATTTAATCTACTTTCAACAAAAAAGATAACAGTGGTATGTCTTTCATTTCCTAGGAACATCTGAGTACTGGGGTGTTTTCTGAACAAAGATTTTTAGTGAAGCAGTATTTAGTTGTATGAAGTTAAATCAAATGTGAAAAACTGGCTGTGCAAAAATCTGGGTACCCTTGTAATTTACTTGCAATGCCAAATTGGTTGGATTAGCTCATTAATAATGTGTCCAATCATGGGAAAAGGTATTTAAGGTGGTCAATTGCAAGTTGTGCTTCCCTTTGACTCTCCTCTGAAGAGTGACAGCATGGGATCTTCAAAGCAAATCTCAAAAGGTCTAAAAACGAAGATTGTTCAGTATCATGGTTTAGGGGAAGGCTACAAAAAGCTATCTCAGAGGTTTAAACAGTCAGTTTCAACTGTAAGGAATGTAATCAGGAAATGGAAGGCCACAGGCACACTTGCTGTTAAACCCAGATCTAGCAGGCCAAGAAAAATACAGGAGTGGCATATGTGCAGGATTGTGAGAATGGTTACAGACAACCCACAGATCACCTCCAAAGACCTGCAAGAGCATCTTGCTGCAGATGGTGTATATGTACATCATTCTACAATTCAGCGCAATTTGCACAAAGAACATCTGTATGGCAGGGTGATGAGAAAGAAGCCCTTTCTGTACTCACGCCACAAACAGAGTCGCTTGTTGTATGCATATGCTCATTTAGACAAACCAGATTCATTTTGGAACAAAGTGCTTTGGACTGATGAGACAAAAATTGAGTTATTTGGTCATAACAAAAAATGCTTTGCATGGCGGAAGAAGAACACCGCATTCCAAGAAAAACACCTGCTACCTACGTCAAATTTGGTGGAGGATCCATCATGCTGTGGGGCTGTGTGGCTAGTTCAGGGACTGGGACCCTTGTTAAAGTCGAGGGTCGGATGAATTCAACCCAATATCAACAAATTCTTCAGGATAGGAAAGACAATGACCCAAAATACAGTTCGAAATCTACAAAGGCATTCATGCAGAGGGAGAAGTACAATGTTCTGGAATGGCCATCACAGTCCCCTGACTTGAATATCATCGAAAATCTATGGGATGATTTGAAGCAGACTGTCCACGCTCGGCAGCCATCAAATTTAACTGAACTGGAGAGATTTTATATGGAAGAATGGTAAAAAATACCTCCATCCAGAATCTAGATACTCATCAAAGGCTATAGAAGGCATCCAGAGGCTGTTATATTTGCAAAAGGAGGCTCAACTAAGTATTGATGTAATATCTCTGTTGGGGTGCCCAAATGTATGCACCTGTCTAATTTTGTTATGCTGCATATTGCATATTTTCTGTTAATCCAATAAATTTAATGTCACTGCTGAAATACTACTGTTTCCATAAGGCATGTCATATATTAAAAGGAAGCTGCTACTTTGAAAGCTCAACCAATGCTAAACAAAAATCCAAAGAATTAAGAGGGGTTCCCAAACTTTTTCATATGACTGTACTTGCTATTGAACACTATTTTGCAGTTAAAGCATAGTATTTCAATGTTGAAAGTAAAGTACAATTTAGCAGTACACATCAGTTACAAAAATATATTAAAAATACTAAAATGTTTTTACTTTTAGATTAATTTTTCATACTATAATATATACCATATAATACCATACCATTGTCAAAGTGTTGTCTGGGGCCAGAGCCTAGCCTGATAGCACTAGGCGCAAGGCAATAAACAGCCCTTGCATTACAACTCATGCAACGTCAAACTAATTTGAATTTCAACGTTTAAACTAATTTGCTTTCTTTTACCGTTGTGGGAGAGAAAACTGCTTAGACACACGGGGGATATTTAAACTGCATATGGACAATGCCCAGAGGCAAAATTCAAATCCAGGATGCAGAATCCATAGAACATAAGCACTAACGTGTACTACCATGCCAATATTTTAAACTTATAATTGAATTATTTTCTTCTTCAGCTACACACAATTTGTTGAACGTAGTTCTTTCAGTCCACAAACACATTACACAGATTTGAACCTGATTTTCTACTGTAGAGCTTTGTGGAGTCAGAGTCTATCTTGGCAGCATAAACGAGCAAGGGAGACACCATTTCTGACTTGGATGGTAGTCCATCACAAGGCACACTCACCTGCAGACTACCATTGGGTTAATTTAGATTTGACAGCCAACAGCATGGGAGAAAATAAGAACACCTGTAGGAAACAATCATAGTATCAAGAACAGAATGCAAATTGTACAAAGAAGATTTTCAGGCCTAGAATCAAACTGTGCTTTAAGGTCTATGAAGCAGGCATCCTCCTCAATGCATCGTTATAAAAAGCAAACCATTACATAATTTCCAAAATTTATATTGTTTCTGATGGCTAGGTTGTTTTCTTCAGCTTATTTACAACAGTAGAAGAATAGTTAGATGTGTTTAAATTTCAGTATAAAGTTAATGTAGCTATTGTTAAGAGAAGAGTCAGGGAAAAGAGTACAGCAGTGCACAACCCAGGATAACTTTTCCTGAACTATGGTGTGTTTGGCTAGGACTAAAGGCCTTCTGCTGTAAAGTTGTTATAATGTCCAAGACCAATATTGCTTCAATGCTTAAAAGACCTGTAAAATATCTAGGGGATGTAGTGCTTTCATAGTCTTTGTGGGAACAGAGATAACCTTTGGTACTTCACTTTAGGCTGGAGTGGTGCCATATGTACTCACAGAACTATACTTAAACACACTCTAGATCTTCAGTTAAAGAACTTGGAATCAAGCTAGGAAATGAGACTAGGGTTCCTCTGGCATGGAGAAAGAGAATGTAAATTTACTGTGCAAAAAAAAAAATAGGAAGTAGAAAGGAGAGAAATAATTATGTATATTTAGTTAATGTCATAATTGGTCACTGGAGTTTTTTTTTCTCCTTGTTTCCCTGAAGCTGGAATACTAATCTTGTCATTGTTTTGGGGGTTTTAACACCCAAGGAATCAAATTCTGAAATCAGAAGGTTTATTTTTTTCTTTTCCAACACCTTTTTGTATAAGAGATGGCACTGCAGTCTGGTTGGGTTTGTATTGTCTGTTTACATGGGAATTTCCCATGAAGCACTGGGGCTCTGCCACTTGTGACATCATCAACCTGCCACTGTAAAGATGTATCCAGCAGGGGGCACTAACTCCATTGTTGGAATTAATTCTTTTTTATTTGTCGTGTGTTACATAACCCAAAACTATATAGATATAATACAAAAAGGCGATACCCCTCCCTTAGTGATACAGCAACAAGGAATCACATAGGGGAAATAACTTAGTTTTCTTTAATGATGGCTTACGCAGCATAACAGACAAAGGAAGCCATGACAAGAACCCAGTTCTGGAGTGGGGGCCCGATGTACAGAGTCTGCCATTTTCGTTGCTGTGTTGGAAAGATTTTCCGGATCGAATGACGTTATCTCCCATCCGTTCGTTGGCTTCAAAGGTGTGCCGGGAAATGTTCCAAGGCTTTATACTCTTTCTTCATGTGCAGGCACCCACTTAGGTGAATCATGCCATTCCAAACAAGGCAAAGATGATACAGTTTTATGCTGACTTTGACACACAAAAATAGTATGCAATGCCCATTTCGCAGTTGTCCCTGTCTTGTCTTCTAATGCTTGCCAAGCAGTTCTAAATGATGAGCCCATGTGTTAAATATTTGTACAGAGGACAGTGACATATTAAACTTATGTTACAAAAGATCACCCTAAAATAACCACAGGTATCTGAGATTGGACTAAATTTAGCGTACTACTTACTTTGAATTTTGATTACTGATATTTTAAAACAAAGCTCAGACCTTTGACTATGATTTTTGGTTTATGATTTTTCTTTGACATTTCTCTTTGTTGACTCTTGCTTTACTCTTTGATTGTGTTGTTTTTCCTGATCCCCACTCTTAAGTATTTGGATTGACTGCCCTTTTTACATTCAGTACAGTTAGATAGTCTTGAAGAGAAAGGTAGGCATAGGGGCGCATAGTTTTTATTGTTTCTTTTGTCTTTTCTTTTTGGTATTGCTTTCTCACCTTCCGTTACATCTACCCTTATGTGATTATTTGCGTTAATAAAACTGTGTTCTTATTACTTACATGGAATTGTGCTAGTATCTCTCTGGGTATGGAGTTAGTTCCAGGTTACCCTGGTCTGGCATTTTGTACAATTTTTGCTGCTATTCCATATTGTTGCTCTTTGTTGTTATTTGCAGGTTTGGGGTGATCAACCAACAACAAGAGACCTCATTAAAAGGAAAGAAGAACGAAGAATGCGGTTTTCCAGTGAAGTGGATTTTGAAGACTTTACAATGCCATTTGAAAAGAACATCATGAAAAAATCTTTAGAATTAGGAGGTCCAGACTAGAGCAAATAAATTCTTAAATTAAATAAATGTTAAGTAATTGGTACAGCTTCGTAGCCTCCTATAAATTAGGATTAAAATGAAGACTTGTGACTTAAAAACTACTGTCAAGGCAAATGTATGCACTTTAATAGCTTTCAACAGCAACACAGTATACAAGATTTCCCAAATGCAGACCTTTCACAGCACAATTTATCCAATTTTTGTAACTGTTAAATCAGTTCTTCCTAATGATAATTATGTCTCTTTAATGTTTGTGTTTAGATTACACAAGATTCAATTTCTCCTGTAGTTACAGTAGGATTTTAATTGAATGTTACAGTTGACTACTTGGTGAGAACAGCATAAGAGATTGTTCAGTAAGTTAATTGTATTTTTGATAAATTTTACAAAAGTACTTTGATTTTTTATTTAACCTCTGCAATGATTTAAATTAATACTTTCAATAATAGTTTCAAATTGCTAGTACAGCACATGGCATCTTCTCAGTTTGAGACACATTTTTGGTTTCTACCGTGCTGTAATGAAAAGCAAGTAATTATTCCTACGGAGCCATTGATTGTCTTAGCTTTATTCTATAATTGTGTCAGATAATCTGTTTATACATTTTACGTTTATATTCTATATTATTAAGACTTTGAATTATGGAAGTTTTAAAAATCTTAACAGTTCCAGTGGTCATATTTGTAAACTGCATGAAGGGACAGGCATGTACAGGTACAGAAGAACTATGAAAAATACAGACTGTTCTGACTAAACTTGTCTACACCTGGTAAGCAGAGATTAAATCATGTATCTGTCAGTTCAGCAAAACTTTCTAATTTGAAAACAGACTGTCTTATATTGGATGAAGTGAAATCAAAAATTACAGGAAGAATATGTTCTCTGCTTTGTCTGTTGTGCATGCTCCCAACCAACCTCTTAGGGAACTTATTACAAGTATGGTGTCCACCAGCATGTCTGAAACATGCAAATACGATAATCTAAGACTCAGGCAGTGATGCACTTTAAATTTAATTGTTACATTGGTGATGGAAACTTACTGTTTCAGAAATGGAAAAAAAACATAACCTAATTTTTTAAGACTTTAAGTGACTTGTTTTTTCTTACTCTCTTTTTGTTTTTTCTTCTGTTTTATTTTCAACAATTCATGCTTACCTTTAAAGATTTTTGCAAGGATTCTCAATTACTTCAATTCATTGAAACAATTTTAGAAATTTGTTACCATTACTGACAATGTACAAAAATATAGTAATACATATCGTCTTATCCTTTTACTAATTTGTCTCTTATCGTGTCATTACTTTGGCAGTTACTTTTTATTAAGTAAATTTTAAAAAGTTCTTTTCTTCTGTTTTGTACTATAACATATGTTCTTACTATTGCAACAGAACAGTGTTTTATTTTCTGTAGACCTTATTTTTAAAAGTAAATTTATTAAAAAATGTTGAATTGGTGATAAAATATTATGCAAAATAAAACAAATTCCAATAGACAAAACTTTACTTTGATGATTGTTTACTTTTGGAAGAGCACCTAAAGCTTTTCTTCATGAAACCCTGGCTTATTGCATAATTTCCACGTTACAGTTCTTTGTTATTTTTTAACATTGATGAATATTTAGCAGGCAGCATAGTGGGGCAGTGATTAACATTTGTGCTTCAAACCTCCAGAATTGTACTTGTCCTTGTCTCAATTGAGTTTGTAAGTTCTGTTCATATTTGTGTAGGTTTTCCTCTAGTTTACTTCCACAGCAATGTTATTTTAACTTCTGACTCTTTTTATGGGCATTTATAAGTGAATGTGGATGAAGGCATGTGCCTCATCAAGGACTGGTTCCTTCTCAAAAGTCCTCTAAGCCTCTGCAGCCCTGTGTTAGAAATTACATGGGTTAAGAAAACAGATGTTTATCATTATACTGTGCTGCTTTTCCACCTTGAAATAAGCAGTTTTAAAAAACAAACAGTTCATTTTTATTAACAGTTTATTGCCTTAGTTCCTTTATGACAGCTTGTTTTAAGATGCTAATGAAAAACTATATGATACTGTTGTTACCACAGTTGAGTTACATATTTCTCCTTTATTATCTTATTTTATACAGACATTCATGTAGAAAATGCTGTTGATGAAATGTACAGTTTTTAAGTTTGTATTTTTACTATTACCAAAGATGTTTAGAGGGAAAATGCTATTGTTGCTTCTGACAGGCTGTAGACTAATTTAGCAGTGGATTTCCATGCTATTCCAGTATCTGAACATTCATAACAGTGAGATGTTTATCTCTTTATTGAGGCAAAACCTAACATAGACTACTACTTCTTGCTTATTAATGCTCATGAGTTACAGATCTGCTTCATCAACTGAATGGCTAGTGATTTATGTTCAGATATCTTAGCATGTCAGTGATTAATACCGACACTATCTAAAGACTGACGGCACTTTAAGCTTACTGGCCTAATACATATTTGAATACAAATGATGGTATTTATTTTTTTCATTTAGCATCAGCATGATTTGCTGCATATGTGTTGTTAATGGTACTGCAGGTCAATTCTGTCTGGCCTTACCCATAAAAATTTTGTGGATTGCTTTTCAGACAGAAAAATGCAAAAATTAGTTAATCTCTGTATATTACATAGGATTACAAAATACTTTGTAAAAGCATGAAAATACATTTTTTGCAGATTGTCTTACAGTCTCTCTCCATGCTTGAGCACAAGTTTGATTCTGTGGACCTTCAATATCACATGCCCAGGAAATGCCTCACCTGATGTGAGAGTAGGTGTATGCCACATTATAGCCCTGAAGTAGATTCTTATTACAACCTTGTGTCCAATTTTGTTTACTCTGTGCAGACATTAGCTGGATATCCAAATTTGTAAATGAACAGTCAGATTAAAGTTAACACATATTATAATGACTGATGTTGTTAGCTGATATCTGTGCTGTCACTTTTAACTTCTTGTTGCACCCTAGAATGTAATTTCTTATATTTTAGAATCGTTTTTTCTATGGTGGGTAGCACTGCTGCCTCACAACAATGAGACCAGAGTTCAAGTGCCGGGTGCTCACTGTGTGGAGTTTACGTGTTCTCCATTTGCCTACATGGGTTTCCTCCCGGTGCTCTGGTTTCCTCCCCCAGTCCAAAGACATGCAGGTTAGGTGGACTTGCGCAGCTGAATTTGCTCTTGATATATATGTAAGTGTGAAAGTGTTCACACTCCATGGGACTGGCACTCTGTCCAAGTGTTGTTCCTACGTTGCACCTGATGCTTACTGAGATAGGCTCAAGATTCACTGTGACACTGTTCTGGGTAAGTGTGTTTAGAATATGGATGTATTTTGTCTATCATTTTGTTTTTCTTTCAATTGTAACGTTTTGAGCAGAACTATGGAAAAATTAACACAGCACTTTCAATTTAAAATATTTTGTTGCCCCCACATTTTTTATTCAAGTATAATATGCATATTGTTTTGTAATAAAAAGTCTGCTAGATAAAAAAATGTAAAATATAAATGTATTGTGGTACCCGGATGGAGGTGGTACCCAGCCGGGACGCCCGAGAAGACTGGAAGAGGGTAAAGAGCTGGGAAGCTCGACCCTGTGGGGACCCGGGGTTACCGCCAGGGGGACCCCAATACCTGTAAGACCCTGGACCTCAGCACTTCCGCCACACCAGGAAGTGCTGGGGGGAAGAGGAACAGGGACACCTGGAGTGCTTCCGGAGTGACAGCCGGCACTTCCGCCACACTGGGGCGTGTCGGTGGGAGATTGCAGGGAACACACCTGGAGCACATCTGGGTGCTTATTTAAAGGGGCCGCCTCCCTTCAGAAAAAAACAAGAGTTGGGTGGAAGAGTGGACAAGGTCTCTGGAGGAGGCAGGAGGCGGCCTGAAGAAAAAAAGAGAGAGAGAAGGCATTGTGTTGGCCTGGACTGAGAGGTATTGGGGCTTGTGAGTACTGAACTGTAAATAAGAATGAAAAATAAACGTGTGCTGGGTGACATGAGTGTGTCTGCCTGTCTGTGTCCGGGGCAACGTTCACAGTATATACAGCACATCCGGGATAGGGTATGCAAGAGACAGAAGAAAATGTGAAGGTTTACAAGAATAACAATATGAAAAGAGCTAATAAGAGTAAAATTAAAGACAGAGAAAGTCAAAGTGTCACTGCAGCAGTGGAATACGTGTATAAAAACAGGGAGAATCAGTATAAAAAATATATATGTATAAATGAATGTAATGCAAATCACACTACTAAAGAGGAAGAAACTTTGCTTACAATTATTTTGATCTAATGAAACAGTCTTAGACATTTAATATTTATGAGTAAAGTAATTTAATTCACTTGTCAAAATACTGCAAATTTTCAGAATACCAAGCCTATGTAATGGTGGGTTATGCCACCAGGTGGAGCTTGCAGTCAATTGCTGAAGCAAATTAAAAGCAAATCTACATTCCCCTTTTCCTTATGTGCAAAATATTCTGTGATTTAAATCCATCACCTATACTTGTGTATACGTTAGTGAAAGCATGTAATTAAAAAAAGAAAAACAAAACCATTAGAACACTTTCTAATAATTAGTGTTGCACCTGCATGGCCCTAAAAACAAAGAACATGCAAATCACAGATCCTTGACAAAAATATTATACAATCAGAGCAGTCTTGTAATATACAGTATAGTAAATATAAATAAATATAAAGTCAGTGAATTGATAAGGGAAAGGAAGAATCTGTTTCTTTAATCATTAAAAAAAATAAAAAAGCAATGATCCTCCTAAGGTAAATAATGTAACTGTAATTTAGGCATGCATGCAGTGTATACCAAAGGTAAATATCTGATTAACTTGCACTACATCTGCTATGTTGTACATTGATCAGGAAAACACAACATTAAATAGATTTCTGCAGAGGCAGTTAAAAATATTTATGCTTCACAATATGGAGAGCATTGCTATATATTTTTCTTCAAAGCTCTGAAGACACAGAGTTTCAAATTGTCAACCGTTGTTTTCTTTGAATTTTAACATACTAGAGATAACCAGCACTGTCTGGGGTGGAGGCACCAACTACATTTTGGAACATAAAATAGCATGTGGTCTTCCACTGTACAAACGGGAAATCTTTGCAAAATTTGTCTGAAAGAGGTACCAACAAATGCACAATTAAAACTATGGTTTCCTTACACAGCGGTAGGATTATTCCACTTGGCTTCTTGAAGATCCATATGTAAATATTAAAAAAGTAGTTTTTTTTTTATTCTTTTTCTTGCCAGAAGCAAAATAGTAATTGCATAATTGAGTATTGTTTGCTATCCAACTGAAGCTTTTGTGTACTTTAGAAATTATTATGTGTAGTTTTGAGGGTTTAGGAGAAAACCTTCCAGTTTTTAGGTAAAAGATTTCATTTCAAATGCCCTTCTGAAGGCATGGTGTCCTCTACCTGGTGATAAGCACTTTAAGGGTGCAAAGAGATATTTTACAAATGGTTTCTTATTTATGGTTTCATATGATGATCCTAAACTCATAGAAGTTTCTTTGAGTAGGCTTTCCATTTCTTAACATAGGCAGCTGACTGACACTAGTATGTCTTGGCTTTCTTGATCAGCAGTCCTATTTGTCAAAGGCAAAATACAAACACTTTCATAATGCTGCCATTTCATGCATAAATAATGACATTTCTGCTTCAGTTGCTTTCCAGCAGTTTTGCTTTTAACTCTTTTCAGTTAAGAGCTTTACTCATTTAGCAATAAGATTCCTACATTGGTAGAAGTATACTTATTTAAAAGTAACATTAGTAAAGAGAGATAACTGATTATCATTCATTATACAAATTTACAATCATTACAAACATGTTTAACCTTTGGCAAAAACATGATATTAATATAAGTCCTACAAATAAGAATCAATGTTGTCCATTACACATTCAGTTTATTCACTTCTGAGCAGCTATGGGAAGATAATCTACATGTGGCTATGTTGTGGCCATGATGAACTGTTGTTTGCTCCTTTTAATTAAGTGGTTTTAGGGTATATATAGTCAGTGTATAATCAATGTATAATTATAATGAATGATCAAAGAACATGTTCGTCTACAGAAGTTCTCAGAGTCACGTCTTGTTTTGGCGAACAGTCATCTACCAAAGTGCAACAGTTACTTGCAATATTTGTTAGCCTGAGTTAACATGATCTTCTGCAGATAAGCATAATGTACACCTGAAATGCTTTTGATCTACTGACTCTCGCTTTGAGCTTTATTCTCCTGTTTCATTCCTTTCTTTGTTTTGTCTAGTTTTCTGAGTAAACTGAATAAAGATCCCAGAGTTCCTCATTCATGAGGCAAGGTGTTAAATTGCCTTTGACCAGAAAAAGGCACTTCTGACCCATTGAAATCTAAACCAAAATTCTGCCCTTGAGGTTTATGTTGAGAGCCCTTGAATCTTTAAGTGGTGTAATGGTGTGAAATCCTGTTATTTTCCTTTATATTTCATTGCTTTTTAGAATGTATGCTATTTCATCATGAAAGTCTAACTTTTTCGGCATCTTGTGAAACGAACCTGCTTTTCTATAATAAGTATATTCTATTAGATTTGCCTTTTTATTAAACATCAGACTACAGTACTGACTGGTCCAGTTTTTCAAGTGTCCCTCTGTATAGTCCTGCCTTTCACTCCATGTGCACTTTTTTACTTCTACTGGTTAACTGGCAATTGTTCTCTAACAAGCAACTTGCATTACATTGTTTAATAACACTTTTCTTTAATGGCTATTACTTTTTTTGACCAAAGTTTGAGTGCATTAAGCAGCAGACAGCTACGCTTATCTTGTACTCTAATTTACAATATTTGATGTTCCTTTTTTAAAAATCATCCATTGACCCATCCATGTATTTCTGTACTCGCATAATCCGCTACAGAGTGAAGCTGCTGGTCCATCATAGAAAACACACACACTCACATCACTCAAGTTTAATTAGCATATGCATAATTTTAATATGACTTGAACCAAAAAAAACACATGGACATGAGGAGAAAGTACAAACTTCAGGCAGAGAGTTTCAGAGTATGGATTTGAATCTGTGTTTATGTGTAAGGAATGTGTCTAATCCCTTTTTTATTTTAATCTACCCCTTTACTATTGTTGTGTTTATATTTGGTTTAGTGTTTGTAATTTTACGCTGGTCCCTCATGTTCCTTATTATCTTTATTGTCCTCTGAGTTATGAAAGTCACTTGAGAAGATGATAAAAGACTTGATGGTATATCATTAGCTAACTATGTCTGCTGTGTTCTTTGGCCCTTCTTTTGTGCTTGAGATTTGTACAATTATTTCGCTTCACTCTTGTATTGTTGTGTTTGTCTTGTGTGTGTTACAAAGTAAAATCTGGTTTCATTTATAATTTTTTGTTGCTTCTTGTGAAATTTGAGTGGATGTTTTTATTTAGGTTTAGGTTTTAAAACGAGTAGATTTCAATTCTGATAATGGTTTCCTTAATTTCTTTAATTCTGCCAAATTAATTTCACTTCTTTTGGCTCTGTTTTGTTTATCACATGCACCACCATTTTGCAGAGTGGGTCTTTGGTATGCAGGGCAAAGATCAACACTTCCTGTTCATCAGTTTACAGCGTAAAAACTAAGAGACTGGCGCATTGTACTTTTAAATGTTTTTTTTTTTTGGTAAAACAATCTTTTCAAAAAATATTGACTATGATTTAATATTCAGATTTTTGGCTTAATGACTATGTGCTTGACTTCATTGCCTGTTTTCTTGACCACATTTTTTTCTTCTGGTCCTATTATAAATTAACTTTTGTCTCACTATGTTATAATTGGACTTTTGTACTACTGGAACCCAAAGAAAAGAATAACACAACTCTGTAGTGAAGTAATTCTTTTTTTTTTTTTCTACATACTGGATGAAGTGCTTTTGAAGATCTCTTAGTTGGTCTTAAATGATACAAGGCTGTTTTCTTCAAAGTATGCCACAGAAGCAATGAGAGGTCTTCATTGTCTGTCACTTAACTCTGACACAAGATACTGTCATACCGTGCTTGTTAGCTGCAGTAAACACTTGCTGAATAAAGACTAAAATAGCATCATTATAAGGTAAGGAGCCAGTTATGCTAAGCTGCAGTGCTAAAAGGTTCTGCATGTGTTAAAGTGTATGAGGCTGATCTTAACAACAGGATAGTAAATGCACTTGAGGTATTGTTTATTTTTATGGATTCTAGGCCTCCTGTGGTTGTTCAATAATTTTACAAAGCAAGACACACAACTCAAGGATCAAGTTACAGTAATCAATAATCCACTGAGAAACATGAAAAATGGCTAACATTCTGCTGCAGTCTACCCTGCAAAGCTGGCACAGATTCACACCACCTTCCCCCTCACCTTCTGTCAAAAGCAAAGAGCCGCCGCCTCCTCGCAGCTAGGTGTCGATCCCTACAGCATCTTCACTTTTTCCAAATTCCAGCCTTTTTCTGCACATGTGTCACATTTTAGTTTACGAATCAGATTTGCATTTCTTTTGTTTAAAATCAATTCTGTCTCGGTTCTATCTAGACCTTAATAGTCTGTGCGTGTGCTTCTGCCTGTCTGGTTGCTAGGGTCATGAAAAAGAGTTTAGAAATAGGCAAAACATGGAGAAGGGTCAAAACAATTAAAGCTGATAATAAAAATAGCAAGTAAGGGTCTAAAAATAAGAAAAGTTGTCTTATTGGCTTATTCTATTGTCCAACATTATACCCAAGCGACAGCAGCTTAGTAGAAACTTTCTTGCACTGACTCAGGCCACGTGAACGAGGTTAATATTTGCAATGCTAGTGACTGATAACTTCATGTGGTGGGCAACAGATGAGTGAAAACAACAATAAATCTATGTGCAAATTAGGGAAACCAAAGCCCTGACACAGCTAGCCTGGAGTCGTTAAACCAGACCAATGAGGTAACAACCACTGCCACATTTTCCCGGCAAAAACACTTTTTAACTATAAGCAGTAGTAGCAGGCAGCAGTAAAAGTTGGCTGCTCTCTCCTAAAAGAAAAGGGCCACCACGAGAGAAAGGGATCAGTTGTATATGATTACACCAAACCAAATGGACAAACCATGTATCAAATAAAAAACACACAAGGTATATATTGATTACTTAGATTTCAAACCATCTTAGGTGAGTAGCACAGATAATATGTACTGTATATATATATATATATATATATATATATATATATATA
>JANRMT010027041.1:72090197-72129747 GCA_026402145.1 Polypterus bichir lapradei
TATATATATATATATATATATATATATATATATATACTCAGCAAAAAAAGAAACGCCCCCTGACTTTCAACTGTTTTTACTTTCAGTAGACTTAATGTGTAAATATTTGTATGAACACTAAAAGAGTCAACACCATAAGACATAAACTAAAAATGTTTCACAATGTGTCCCTGAATGAAGGGAGGCTCAAAATCAAAAGTACCAGTCAGTATCTGGTGTGGCCACCAGCTGCTTGAAGTACTGCAGTGCATCTCCTCCTCATGGACTGGACCAGATTTGTCAGTTCTTGCTGTGAGATGTTACCCCACTCTTCCACCAAGGCACCTGCAACTCCCTGGACATTTCTGGGGGGAATGGCCCTAGCCCTCACCCTGCGATCCAACAGGTCCCAGACGTGCTCAATGGGATTGAGATCTGGGCTCTTCGCTGGCCATGGCAGAACACTGACATTGCTGTCATGCAGAAACTCACACACTTTTTGCCACTCCTGTCAGGTCCAGCGAAGGTGGGTTTGTGCCCATAGGCGGCGTTGTTGCTGGTGATGTCTGGTAAGGACCTGCCTTACAACAGGCCTGCAAGCCCTCAGTCCAGCCTCTCTCAGCCTATTGCGGACAGTCTGAGCACTGATGGAGGGATTGTGTGTTCCTGGTGTGACTCGGGCAGTTGTTGTGGCCATCCTGTACCTGTCACGCAGGTGTGATATTCGGATGTACCGATCCTGTGCAGGTGGTGTTACACGTGGTCTTCCACTACGAGGATGATCAGCTGTCCTTCCTGTCTCCCTGTAGCGCTGTCTTAGGCGTCTCACAGTGTGGACATGGCAATTTATTGCCCTAACCACATCAGCAGTCCTCATGCCTCCCTGCAGCATGCCTAATGCACGTTCACGCAGATGAGCAGGGACCCTGGGCATCTTTCTTTGGGTGTTTTTCACAGTCGGTAGACAAGTCTCTTTAGTGTCCTGCGTTTTTAGAACTGTGACCTTAAATGCTTATTTTCTGTAAGCTGTTAAGGTCTTAACGACCATTCCACAGGTGCATGTTAATTAATTGATTATGGTTAATTGAACATGCATGGAAAACATTGTTTAAACAATTTAAAATGAAGATCTGTAAAGTTATTTGGATTTTTAAAACATTATTGTTGAAATACACAGTCCTGAAAAAGGGACGTTTCTTTTTTTGCTGAGTATATAAAATTCACTAAGGGCATGCAAGACAGTGAGCGCAAGCAAGACAGAGAGCCCTGCTCGCCAACTCACAGAGCCCCGCCCGCCAACTCTAACCCTTCTACCGCGTCATGGGATACGCACAACAAAGGCACGCACGCCAACTGTAACCGTCCTCCCGCGTCCAGCGTCGCTCTCGAGGCATGTGCACTGCCTGCTCATGTACTTGCACACAACAACTCACCAAACACAGCCTCAGTCGCTTTCGTCTGTGCAAAAGTCCACATTCACCTCTGAGCCACGTTGACTTTTCACCACACGCAAGACAGAGAGCCACAACCGCCTCACAAACTGTCCTTATTCCCTAGATTTCCCTGACCCCATCAGATTCTAATTTGCCTTTTACTTTTACACGCAGACAATTTCCTGTTAGATTGTTGTTTGCAATGACTATTAATGAGGCACAAGGACAAACTTTCAAAAAAATATGCCTGTATCTGCCAAAACCTGTTTTCACTCACGGACAATTGTATGTTGCTCTCTCCAGAGTTCCACCTTTTCATTCACTGACAGTTGTATCCTCAAACCCTCCCCATTTGGACAACTGTGTCTTTCAGGAAGTTTTCACTCATCAATAAATAATTATATGTGGTGTATGCTACGCCATGGGTTGGCTAGTATATATATAATTTTGGTAATGAACCTGGTTGATAAGAAAACTTAGAGTAAGGTAATACTTGTTTAAATTTTAAGCATATTAAAATATTAATTTTGACTATTGGAAATTAACAGTTTCATTTTTGTTAACACGTAAATGATGAGAATAGGACAGCATGGTATTCAATTAACAATATGGAGTGCCATGTCTTAGTGCCCTGACCTCAGCTTTTGTTATTTGGTATTCAGGATGAAAATGTATGAGCAATATGACATTGATATGTTTGAGGGTTTCATTACGGTGTTCTTAACATAAATCAGACCATCGGCAATTGCATTTTTTAATGCAGATTTTGATTTTTTTCCAGTTTATCCATTCTACTTTAAAACAATAATTTCATAATTTGTTCCCGAAATAAAATGCATTCAGAAAATATTTAGACCTCTTCTCTTTTTACACATTTTATGTTCCAGCCTTATGGTAAATTCATGTTTTCCCCTCACCAAGCAACACTCAGTACCCATGAATGACAACATGAAAACAAGTTTTTAGAAATTTCTTCAAATTTATTAAATACAAAAAACTGAAATATTAAACATCACATTGACATGAGTATTCAGTCCCTTTACTCAGTATTTAGTTAAAGCACCTTTGGTAGCATTTACAGTCTAAAATTTTCTTGGGTATCACAGGCTTGGCACAGCTGGATTTGGGCACTTTTATCCATTCTTCACAGCTGATCCTCTCCCGCTCTGTTTGGTTGGATGGAGCCCGTCGGTGGACAGCTATTTTCAGATCACTTCAGAGATGTTCGATTGGGTTCAATTTCAGGCTCTGGCTGCGAGACTCAGACTTTCCCAGAGTTGTCTCTAAGCCTCTGGCGTCGTCTTTGCTTTCTGCTTAGGGTCATTGTCCTGTTGGACGGTGAATCTTTGGTCCAGTCTGAGGTCCAGAAAGCTCTTTATTTTGCTCTGTTCTGCTTACTTCAACCCTGTCTAGTCTCCCAAGCCCTACTGCTGAAAAACAACCCTACAGCATATTGCTGCCATCACTATGCTTCCCTGCTGAAATGGTGTTGCACAGGTGATGAGTAGTGCCTGGTTTTCATCTGACGCAATGTTAATCTTAGTTTCATCGGGGCAAGGAATCTCGTTTTATTTAGGTGCCTTTTTGCAAACTCCAAGTGGGCTTTCTTGTAACGAAATAATGCTCAATAGAGTGTTGCAGCGATGGTTGGCCATCTGGAAGTTCCTCATATTTCCACACAGGTTGTCTGGAGCTCAGCCGGAGTGACCATCAGGTTCTTGATCTCCAGTCATACAAAGGCTCTTATCCCACAGTTGCTCAGCTTGGGAAGCATCATGTTTTTTCCAAACTTATTCCATGTCAGAATTATGGAGGTGACTGTGCTCTTGGAAACATGCAATGCTGCATAATTTTTTTGTAGCCTTCCCCAGATCTGTGTCTTGACATAATACTATCTCTAAGATATGCAGGCATTCCATTCAACCTCATTGCTTGGTTTTTGCTCAGATACACATTGTCAGCTGTGGGACCTTCTATGGATAGGTACAGTATGTGCCTTTCCTAATCATGTCCACTCAATTGAACTGACCACAAGTGGACCCCAAACAAGGTGAAGAAACATCTCAGCAATGATCAACGGAATTGGATGCACCTGAACCATATTTCAAGTGTCATAGCAAATGATCTCAATATTTGTGTTAATCTGATATTTCAGTTTGTTTATTTTTAATAAATTTGCAAACATTTCTATATTTCTGTTTTCAGTGTGTCATTCTGTGGTATTGAATGTTCCTTGATGTGGTTAAAAAAATCAGTTTAAATGATTTTAGCGGGCGGCATGATGGCGCAGTGGGCAGCGCTGCTGCCTTGCAGTTAGGAGACCCGGGTTCGCTTCCCGGGTCCTCCCTGCGTGGAGTTTGCATGTTCTCCCCGTGTCTATGTGGGTTTCCTCTGGGTTCCTCCTACATTCCAAAGACATGCAGGTTAGATGCATTGGTGATCCTAGATTGTCCCTAGTGTATGCATGCCCTGTGGTGGGCTGGTGCCCTGCCCAGGGTTTGTTTCCTGCCTTGTACCCTGTGTTGGCTAGGATTGGCTCCAGCAGACACCCGTGTCCCTGTAGTTATAATATAGCAGGTTGGATAATGGATGGATGGATGGATGACTTTAGCATAAGGCTGCAACACAACAAAAGGTGAAATAAGTGAAGGGGTCTGAATACTCTCTGAATGCACTGTACCTCTGAAATTTGTTCTAGTCAGCGCCGGATTTAGACTTGATAAGGCCCTAAGTTATTTGAGACATGGGGCCCTTTATAAGTCCAGATATGCTGTAGTATATTTAAGTATATATGAGAATTGCTCACTTGGACAATTTGTTTTGGGGGCCCCCAAGAAGGCGGGGGCCCTAAGCTATAGCTCGTGTCGCTTATATGTAAATCCTGCACTGGTTCTAGTCTAGTGCATGCCTAGCGCTGGGAAGTTTATCCTATGACAATCATGTCTGGGGGTAATGTCAACAGGGTGGTCAACACAAAGGAAGGACTGTAGTTGGTGATACAAGTATTCCAACAAAATGTGGCAGAATATTAACTAAACTGGCAGTTGTATGGTTAAAGTGGTTATAATTTAAACTTTGCATTTCTTTTTTATATTTTTTAAAAAACATCCATTTAACATAAAATACAGTAATTCTTTACATTTATTTAGTACTTTTCAAAACTGCTCTCCACACAGGGAGGACCCAGGACACAAACCCAAGATGCAAACCCATGATCTCCTTACTGCAAGGCAGCACTGGGACCACTGCACCACCTGCATGGTGTAAAATAAGAGAAAGACACAGCGTAAAGGTTTGGGGTTTCCGGCCCCGTATACTGTAAACAAATTTTCAAAAATCAGGTCAAAATATATAAACATAAATTGTTCATATGTGCAACACCGTTATTGGCGTCGGCGGCCATTTTATAAAGGAGGAGCCGGAAGTGGAGGAATGCTGGGAAGGAACCGTGAGGGAAGATGGGATCGATGACGTCAGGAACAATGGCGGAGGAAGGGCGGAAGTAACGTACTGCGGGCTTATGATGGCGGAGCGTCTTTTGTTCTGTAAGAAAGCAAAGGAGAAAGGTTAGTACCCCGCCACTCCCTGCCGGCGAATCCCTTCCGAAGCGTGCTAGGGTGCGTCCGCGATCTCCTATTCGCGTGTGCGTGACACGACCCCCCCATCAGCCCAAGACCGTCAGGTCAGGCGGACCTAACCGAGAGGTCGTGGATGCGAGAGAGGGCATCGGCGTTGGCCTGAAGGTTGCTGCGGCGATAAGTGACAGTGAACTTATACGGCTGTAAGTCCAGGAACCACCTGGTGACACGCGGATTCGACTCCTTGTGCAGGGACATCCACTGAAGCGCAGCGTGATCAGTCACCAGAGTGAATTCGCGGCCCAACAGGTAGTAACGGAGATGGGTCACTGCCCACTAATGGCCAAGGCTTCCCTCTCCACCGCCGCATACCTGGTCTCTCGGTCCAGCAGTTTCCGGCTTAAGTACATTATGGGGTGTTCGACACCATCGACGCTTTGGCTCAGCACGGCCCCCAGGCCTGTGTCCGAAGCATCGGTCTGGAGAATAAAAGGGAGCCCAGAATCGGGTGTCTTTAATACAGATGCCGACGTAAGGGCCTTTTTTAGGTCACTGAATGCGTGTTCTGCTTTGTCGTTCCATACCACGTGTAAGGGAGCTCCTTTTTTTGTTAAACAGGTCAAGGGCGCTGCCCTTTCGGAGAAACGGGGTACGAACCGGTGGTAGTACCCCGCCAGCCCCAAGAAAGCCTGCACCTGTCTCTTGGTATTCGGACGGGGCCATTCCACGATGGCTTTGATTTTTGAACATTGCGGCCTCACCTGCCCTCGTCCCACTAGGTAGCCTAAATACTTGGCCTCCTTCAAGCCAAAAAAACACTTGAGAGGGTTAATGCGGAGACTGGCTTTAGCTAGTGTCGTGAGGACAGCAGAGACCTGCAATAGATGCTCCTCCCAGGTGCCGGAATAGATGACCACGTCATCCAGGTAGGCGGCACTATAGGACTGGTGGGGCTTCAGCACTCTATCCACCAGATGTTGGAAGGTCGCTGGGGCGCCGTGCAGCCCAAATGGGAGGACCTTGTATTGCCAGTGTCCGCTAGGGGTGCTAAAGCCATCTTTTCTTTTGCAGATGCCGTTAAAGGAATTTGCCAATACCCTTTCGTCATATCAAGAGTAGTCAAGTATCGAGCTGTACCCAGCCGTTCAAGTAGGTCATCAATGCGGGGCATCGGGTAGGCATCGAATTTGGAGACCTGATTCAGACATCTGAAGTCATTACAGAACCTCCAGGAGCCGTCCGGCTTGGAAACGAGGACGATAGGACTGGACCAGGGACTATGGCTCTCCTCGATAATGTCCATATCCAACATACGTTGCACCTCTAGTTCCACTTCAGTGCGTTTTGCCTCCGGGAGTCTATAGGGCCTCTCCCGGACGATTACTCCGGAGTCTGTGACTATATCGTGCGCAATCAGCGAGGTCCGGCCTGGCGACTCGCTCACTACTTTGGGTACGGCGTGGATTGCATGGGTTATCTCCCGCCGCTGTAGGGATGTTAGGTCGTCGCCGAGGTTAAGGGCAGACACGCTAGTGAATAGGGAGAGGGATCGACGTCTGTTGGGAGACTCCTCCCTGTCCTTCCAAGGTTTTAATAAATTGTCATGATAGATCCTCTCGCTCGGTCGACGATTAGGCTGTTTTACCAGATAGTTGACGAGCCCCTTTCTTTCCTTAACCTCGTATGGCCCTTGCCAGTGAGCCAGTAACTTGGAATGGGAGGTAGGGACGAGCACCATCACTCGGTCCCCCGGGCGGAACTCCTGGAGGACGGAGTTGCGGTTGTAACACCGGGCCTGCGCTGCCTGTGCACGCGTCACGTGCTCCTTTAGGAGTGGCCTGATTTTAGCGAGCCTGTCGCGCAGTTGCGCCACATACTCCAGGATATTGGAGGAGGGAAGGGCCTCAGCCTCCCAGCCCTCTTTTAGTATGTCCAAAAGTCCACGGGGTTGTCGCCCATACAGCAACTCAAAAGGGGAGAAGCCCGTAGAGGCCTGGGGTACCTCGCGGTAGGCAAAAAGCACAAGCGGTAAGAGCTGGTCCTAATTCCTGCCATTGGCGTTGACTACTTTGCGGAGCATCTGTTTAAGCGTCTGATTAAAACGCTCTACCAGCCCGTCTGTTTGCGGGTGATAGACAGACGTCTTCAGGTGCTTTATCTGGAGTAATTTGGCAACCTCCCTGAACGTATCCGAGGTGAAGGGGGTACCCTGGTCCGTAAGGACTTCTTTGGGTATCCCCACTCTAGAAAATAAGTTGACTAGTTCCCGTGCGATATTTTTTGTATTAGCGGAGCGCAGGGGAACCGCCTCTGGGTATCGAGTAGCGTAATCCACCATGACCAAGATATACTTATGGCCACGGTTTGAGGGCTCCAGGGGTCCTACTAAGTCCACCCCTATTCTGTCAAAGGGGATGTCAATCAGGGGTATAGGGACGAGAGGAGCGTGGTCCCTCCTAGGAATCTGGCGAGTCTGACATTCCGGACAGGATTGGCAGAAACGCCGGACCTCCTCGTTGACCCCGGGCCAGTAGAAGCGGAGTTTTACCCTTTCTAAAGTCTTTTCGGCCCCGAGGTGGGTGCCTAGGAGGTGAGCGTGAGCTAGTTCTCATACCTCCCGCCGGAAGGTACGGGGAACTAGCAGCAACTTCCGCACCTCGCCCTCGTGGGTCGCTACCCAATACAACAGATCATTTTTGAGAACAAAAAAGGGCTCGCGTGGTATGGATTCTTCAGCTGGTGAGCTGCCCGGAAGAACAACCACATTCCGGGCAAACCGCAGGGAATCGTCATTCCACTGCTCCCTTTTAAAGGAGGCAGGCGTGGACCGAAATTGATGGTCCAAGTTGCTCAGGGGATCTTGGGAGGCGGTCAGCGGGAGAGTTCCCTGGCTCGTCCCTTCACCGACGCTGGGGAAGCGTCCCCCGATGTGCCTGCGCCATTACGGCCTGCCCCAGGGCACAGCGTGGAGACCGCGGGAAGGGTGCCTTGTCCCCTCATAGCCAGACCCAGTGAGGCCCCGGGAGCGGTGTGTGTCTTACCGCGTTTTCTGTGTGACCAGTCTTGTCCCAAAATTACTGGATAGGGGGGTTCGGGCAACACCGCGACCAACAACTTGGACAATTCCCCCTTCCAGGTGATGTAGCACTGTGTGGAACGGTAAGACCTGGTCTCTCCATGCACACGAATGACTTGTAAATGTTGCTTCAGCCACTGTCGCGGTAACACATAATGGCGAGCGACAATGGTTTATGTTGCTGCCGGAGTCAAACAGAGCCACCACCGAGTGCCCATTTACCAACACCACTCCCGTGTTTGGACTCGCCAAGGGATGCGACGGAGCACAGTACCTTTCTGCGGTGGCCGAGGTGCAATCCATCGGTTCCATGGGGGTGTTCAAGGGGCAGGTCGGCAGTAGGTGGACGGTCTCTCCGCACTTGTAACAGTGCAGGGAGGCCGGCTTTTCTTTGGGTTTCTGCAGCGTTTCCGCAGTGCGTTGAGAGGGCTCAGGGGTGGCCGCCCGTCCCTGTCGGTTCCCACGAGCTTGCCTTTCTGACCCCCCGGCTCGGAAAACTGCGAGCTGACGCTCCAGGACTTCCAGGAGTCCTGGCATGTCCTTGTATGGACCGCGCCGGACCTGCTGGGCGAGGGAGCTAGGCAGAGCATTAACCAGGCCCTCACAGGCCACCTACTCCACGACCTTCCGGGCTTGGGGACCCTCGGGCCATAGCCAATGCCCCATTTTTCCCCAGAAGTCGAAGGCCTGTTCTCGGGCCGGCCTCTCGGGGTCGAACTGCCAGCTCTGCCACTCGCTCGCCTGCTGGCTCGGCGTGATGCCGTAGCGTGCCAGGATCTCCTGTTTTAGGAGGTCGTAGTCCGCGGCCTCCTCCTCGGGGAGATCATAGTAAGCCCGCTGCGCGGGTCCCTTCAGGTAGGGCGCCAGAATGGACGCCCACTTGGACCGCTGCCACTCGTTCCGGGTGGCCGTCCTTTCAAAAATCCCTAGGTAGGACTCCACATCGTCCGCCTCCGTCATCGGTACTAGAGGCGGAGGCTTTGGACGAGGTGGGTTGGTCCTTACCCTCTGGGCTTCTGCCAACCTCGCCTTCGTGGCCTCCAATTCCTGGGTGGTAGCGGCTTGCGCTTGCTGCAGGGACTGGATCTAGGCATTCATCCCCTGCAGCACGGTGTTGAGGTCCTGTCTTTCAGTCATTTTCGTTTTCTTTCTTTGGAGCAGTATCCTGCCGGCTACGCCACTGTAAAATAAGAGAAAGACACAGCGGTTTCCGGCCCCGTAAACTGTAAACAAATTTTGAAAAATCAGGTCAAAATATATAAACATAAATTGTTCATATGCGCGACGCCGTTATTAGCGTTGGCGGCCATTTTATAAAGGAGGAGCCGGAAGTGGAGGAATGCTGGGAAGGAACCGTGAGGGAAGATGGGATCGATGATGTCAGGAACAATGGCGGAGGAAGGGTGGAAGTAACGTACTGCGGGCTTATGATGGCAGAGCGTCTTTTGTTCTGTAAGAAAGCAAAGGAGAAAGGTTAGTACGCCGCCACTCCCTGCCGGCGAATCCCTTCCGAAGCGTGCTAGGGTCCGTCCGCGATCTCCTACTCGCGCGTGCGTGACAATGGATATAAGCTAGTGTTTAGCTAATATTTACTAACTTTTTGTGTACTCTGTGAAACATGGCCTAATTAGGCAGTGCTCCATTCACACAAAAGATAAGAGAGTTAAGTAATATAATTAGGGATTTTTAGGATTTTTACATTGCTTTTACTTCAAAAGATAAACATATTAATGGTATGTGCTGTGCAGTATGTTAAGCACTCATGGCATGTTCATGCAGTTGTTATCATTGCCACCTCAGGGACTCTAGATACATTTCATTAGGTCTCAGCCTGGTCAGTGACTATGTGTTTGTGCGCCATATCCCCCCACAATTTAGTTTAATTAGTGGCTTATAATTAGTGCAGTGTAAGCACAAATGGGAATGTGTCCCATAATGAAGTAGTATTTCTTCCACAGCTGCATACCAACAGAAAAAGCAAGTTCAGAGGACTTTACTATCTTATAAAAAGATGTTTTTCTAAAATCAAAATACTACAGTTGTATATATTATACATTGAACATTGTACAGTAATAAAATGCATTGTCTCAAAATAAACAGAAGTGTCAGTTGTGTCAAGACTACAGTTAATTTGCAAAATGTTTTAGAATAATTAAAAATAATGAAATCATCATTTTATGAATAATAGTAGGATTTTCATTTAATTAAAATGATTAATGTACTCTGAGCTTCAAAATACAAATATTTACTTTAAGCTGCTGCAGTTATTAAAATGATGAATATTCTATTAATCAGTCAGTCACTACAAGGAGCTTATTTGTTTTCTTCACAATTATTTTCTTGTACTCCTCAGATACATTAGCTTCAACATATTCTGCTTATGACTGTTTGTGACTGTGTCTTAAGAAGACCAATCTTTTATCTGCAACAGCTAACACATTGTAAACATATTAATATTTGTGAATAGTCGCTTTGAAAATCATTGTAGTAAATCCTTTTGATAAAAGTTTTGGACAGTTTTTCAATTACTTTGGGCCAGTCCAACCAACCAATAAGATCTCAAGGAGAATAGACTCTTGAGTCGAACCTACAACCCACTATTTCTGATTTTTTCAGCTGGATTACAGTTGGTAATCAGTCAGCCAATTGTATTTCAAGGAAGGTGGACACAGATTCAAACTCAGCAACCTCCAGAGCCGCATGTTTTCTGCTTGATCACAATGTGCTCATCAGTAGTTCTAAGAGACAAGTGAATGTCTAAATCTAATTGGTTACATGAAAAAGCAGGCCTGTTGTAGGCAAAGGGCCTTTTTGAACAAAAGTGGCTGCTTAAGTCAGGACAAACAAACAGACACAACATTCTGAAATGCATACTATATATATATATATATATATATATATATATATATAGATATATATATATATATATAGATATATATATAGATATATATACAGTATATAGATATACATATATATACACACAGTAGAGTCTCGCTTATCCACCCTTCGCTTATCCAACATTCTGTATTATCCGACGTCCCACCGCAAAAAAAAAAAAAAACACATCAATTGGCAACAAGAACTGCAAGTTGCGAGCGTGAGCGTAGTCTATTTTTAGTTGCTAAGTTCATTTTTTCAGTTAATTTTTTCTGTTTTGTTGTAAAACATGATTACAGTGGATAATGTGGCCAGCCCCCTCTGCCGTGTATGTGTGTGCGCCTGTATCACTCTCGCACGTGTCTGTGTGTGTGCATGCGCCTTTGTCTCCCTCACGCGCGCGCGTGCGTGTGTGTGTGTGTGTGTGCGTGTGCCTGTGTCTGTGTCTCTCTCGCGTGCGTGCATGCGTGCGTGCGTGCGTGTGTGCGTGCGTGCGCCTGTGTGTCACACTCTCTCTCGTGTGTGTGTGTCTCTCTCTCTCGCGCACACGCGTGTGTGTGTGTCTCTTTCTCGCGCGCACATAGATAGATAGATAGACAGATAGATAGATAGATAGATAGATACTTTATTAATCCCAAGGGGAAATTCACATAATCCAGCAGCAGTATACTGATACAAAGAAACAATATTAAATTAATATTTAATATTAAATTAAATAGTAATAAAAATGTCTGTGTGTGTCTCTCTCTCTCTCTCTCTCTCTTGCTGCACAGGGAATGCACAGGAAGAGACTGAACATGTGCGGAAATCATCGGCACGCACAAACCGAAAGGGAAACTGGCTCGTTTGTATACCTAGTGTGTGGTCGTGAACAGATGCAAAAGTTTGGCCAACTTTTTGGTCATAAACCGATTTGTACGTGTCCAGAGACGTTCGTGAACCAAGGTTCCACTGTATTAGGTTCGCAATGTGTAAAATGATAACATAGTTTGACGTTTAATAGGCTTTTTCTTAACACCTCCCATTATCCGACATTTTCGCTTATCCAACGTTCTGCTGGCCCGTTTATGTCGGATAAGCGAGACTCTACTGTATATATATATATATAGTAATAAAGGCGCTATATAGCGCCTGACCCGGCACAGACTGACGCAGAGGCACGTGTAAAATCAACAAGACTTTTTATTTTTCTCTTCAGCCGTGGGGCACGCCTTCCCCGTGTCCCACAGGCCCAACACAGTCCCAAAGCACTTCAACACAACCAAACCAATCCTTCCTCTTGCACCACCACTCCTCCCAGGCAACCTCATCCTCATCCTCCTGATTCTGGCTTATTAGTGGTGGATGCTGGCCTTTTTTATAGCCCACCTGGAAGTGCTCCAGGTGCTTGATCACCTATGGCTAATTGCACTTCCGGGCAGGGCTGTAGAGGTGTCCATAAAGGCTCTGGGATCTATGCAGCACTCCCTGGCGGCCACCCCAGATCCCCACAGGGTTGTGGAGAACTCCATCTCCCATGGAGCCCTGTGGTAAACTGAGGCACCAACATCACCCAGGGAGGCTGAAACCAAGCGTTCCGGAGGAGGTACTGAGGAGCCCATGGCTGCTCCCCCGGAACATATGCAGAAGGGGCATCCCAGCCAGGCATGGGACTCAGCCGCCCACCACAATATATATATCCATCCATCCATTATCCAACCCACTATATCCTAACTACAGGGTCACGGGGGTCTGCTGGAGCCAATCCCAGCCAACACAGGGCGTAAGGCAGCAGAAAAACCCTGGGCAGGGCACGCACACACACATGCACCCACACACCAAGCACATACTAGGAAAATTTAGGATCGCCAAGGCACCTAACCTGCATGTCTGTGGGAGGAAACCGGAGTACCCGGAGGAAACCCACGGAGACACGGGGAGAACATGCAAGCGAACCCGGGTCTCCTTATATATATATATATATATATATATATATATATATATATATATATATATACAGTATATGTATGTTGTGACAAATGTAGAGGGCGTAGCAGCCACTCAGCCCGATAAAGACAGACGCAGGAGGCACCCTGATTTATTTTCTTTCTTCACCTGTGAGCAACCCCTTCCCATTTCCCACAGGCACACACAGTCACACTAAGCACAACAACACAATGCACAATACTTTATTTTTCTCTTTCTCTTTTCTCCTCCACTCCTCCCGGCCAGCTTGGTCTCCCTCCTCCCAACTCTGGCTCCCCGAGTAGTGTCTGCTGGCTCCTTTTATACGTTACCTGGATGTGCTCCAGGTGCTAGATGACCTACATTCTGGCAGTACCTCTGGATGTGAGGAAAGAATTGCCCATACAGGCTCAGGAGTAGCTGTAGCACTCCCTGGCGGTGCCCACGGATCCCAACAGGGCTGCACCAAACTCCAAATCCCATAAAACCCTGCGGGAGTCCTAGGCACAGCTGCAACGCAGGGGGGCTCCAATCTAGCGCTCAGGGGTAGGTAACGCTCTGACCACGCTTGCTCCCCCGAGCTTGGAGGCATCCCAGCCGGGCAAAGACCCTGGCCGTCCATGACAATATATTATTATATTAAGCACAATGCGTATACACTGTATATATACACTTTGTAGATTTCATAGTGGATGGACAGGTGTCTTGATGGAATGAAGTGCCACAAGTTACCTGGCTGAAAGGCCATAATGGGTGGAGCATGGGGATGGAGGTTCAGCCCTGCCAAGATGGCTCCCAGTTTTAATCCCAGTCAAGGAGATGCCATAATGGGAGGACTGGAGGAATCTGGATTTTGGGGACAATTTCTCCTGCAAAATGAGAGGCTCCAGTGTTCCTCTGTTGTGGTCAAAGTTTGGACACCCACAAGGTTGCCTGGGACTTATAGATCAGAAGGGTGGCCCTATTGTGGTCCTTGGGTGCCGAGGGATTGAACCTCAGACGTCACCACCCGAGGCAAAGCCTCAGACGTTACGCCATGACAGCTGGCTGGCTTATTTGACAGGGTATAGGTCAGACCTGTGTATATACATACAGTATAGGGAGCATTATGGGGCATTGCAGCATCCCAAACCTCAGACATAATAAAGCCCAAAAACACTTTATGCTCAAAATAACGATTTTTATTGAGCCTTCTCCACAAGAATAACCAACAAAAAACTACACCAAACACACCTCCACAAACGTAGCCCACAGCTTACTGACTCTGACTCAATCTAAATGAGGCAGTGGGTTCCCTTTTAAAGCTGACCCGGGTACTGCTTCGCATCTCCTCTACAAGTCATCCTGAGCAGTTCTGTGTTGTGCGAAAACCAGGGCAGTCCTCCCCTGGACTCCATTTCACATGCTGCCCTGTGGGTGACCTAATCAGGTTTAGCTCTGATGAATACTGCCACCTGTTGTGTGGGGGAATGACCTGTTCCGGGTGAGCTCATTCTATTGGTCCTTCAATTATGCCCTACTGGCAGGTATGAAACCTTCTGTTATCCCGGCCAAGAGGCCTGTCCTTAATTTTGGGCACCCACAATATACTGTATATCAATATTTGTTTAATGATAATGATAGATTGTATATTTTTTTGTTAGAGCTTTGATCAGATCCTGTGCTTCTGTATACATATAATACGACAGAGTATCATAACACTAAAATTACATGATGATGTAATTTTTTGCTAATTGTTTAAAAATAACTGATATTTTGCCATATTCATATATATAAAAAATGTACGGGTTTTTCTTTTTTAACATGCAGTTGTAAAATGTCACAGCACCACTGGCAGTAAGCTGGTGATTTGTATTTTGTCGACTGTGCTTCATGCTTTGCTTGCTTAAAGGCGGTGTTGCATGCTGCAGCTGTGATGTACTCCTACACACAGACACTTACAGCAGCTTGTTCACAGCTAAACAAAATGGTACTTCTCACAGAAATCATCACAGGTAAACCCATACTTTTCAAGGAAACTGTTATGTTAAGATTTTAGTCCTTTCTTAATTCTCTTTTACAGGTGGGGTGAAATATTGGCTAGGCAACTGGAAAATGACCATAAGTCATTTATAATTCCTGGTTCTATCTCACTATGTGCTTCTGGGCCAGGAATTTATACTGTGTTTAAACCCTTGCAATGCTTACTAATCTTGCAACTTTTTCAAGTCATATAGTTAAATATGCTGTAATAATAGAAATAATAATTTGGAATGGCCAGTAGTCCATTGTTAATCTTTACCAGTTGTCTTCACCTGCCATCTTCATGTTGAGGTTCATATCTTAGCCCTGTCACCATTTGTGCAGAGTTTGTATGTTTTTCCTATGTCTGCATCATTTGTTCCCCAGGCATTCAGGATTTCTCCCACATTCTATAGACGTGTTAGGTTAACTGTTGACTTTAAACTGTTTGAGTGACTGTGTCTTGTGATGGGTTTGCATCCTGTCCTTGTTTAGCTCTGGCCTTGCCCCCCACTGTTGTCCCTTAACCCAAAAACTGAAGTAAGTATGAAAAAGCTGGTTGAGTGGAATAAGTAACTGATTTTAGTACCAAGAGAATGCCTAACTCACTCTTTTGTTTATTAGCATTAAATGCTTGCCCCTTTATTGTACGTTGTAATACTAGTCAACAATGATAAATTTATTTTCACTTAGTCACATTTTTTTTTCTAATATTTTTATTTCTATTTGTATTTTGCTTGTTTATTTAATTGTTAGAGTGGTGAGGTCATGTTGTGTCTTGATTTATGTATGACAGATATGTGTAATTCAATTATGGATGCATATATACTGTTTTAGCTCCTTTTGACCACTCATTGTTTCACTATTTTAAATATTATGGACAATAATATATATTGTGACAGAAAGCCGGCAGCTCAACCCAGCCAGGACGCCCCTGGAATGGAAGGATGGGAGAAGGCACCTACTTGCCGACACTGCTTCCCCCAAAACGCTACATGGCAGCTCCCCTGCAGTGTGGCGGTGCATCTTGGGACTTGTAGTTCGGTTTCTCAGCCCTGTTGGGTGCCATTGGTGCCACCAGGGGGAGCTGTCAAAGAACCTGGGGACTCATACTTTCCTTTTAGCCCGGAAATACAAAGTAGTCACGAGGACGAAAGCCCTGAAGTACTTCCAGGCTGAAGAAAATGTCAGTTCTTCATTAGCTCCGGGTCAAGGGCCATATAAAGGACCGATGGGAACCCAGCAGGCAAGCCGGAGTCGGGAGGAGTGTGACAGAGCTTGCTGGAAGCTGAAGGAGAGAGTTATTGTGTTTATTATCATCATTATCATTGTATTAGTGCCTGTTTATTGTGGCTGGGGTGCTTTGGGGGTACTACAAAGAAAAAGGAAGAATTACAAAGATCTTCTTATTGCTTTTACTCTGTGTCTACGGCTGTCTGTTGGGTTTAATGGGGCAACAGCGCCCCCAAGTGTTTGACAGTATACAGTTCCAATTCCATCGAAAATCCCACTGTCATTGACTTTTTGGAAAATGTTCTGGTAAGCCATATTTCCCTTTTTGATCAATATTGAGCCTGTAGTGAATCTTTGTCAGAAGGTTTATTCTTAAAAACATGACTCTTCTTGCCCTCTGATTCTGAAAATTCCTTGGAATTACTTGGAGCACCAGACTGTCCTTTAATACGGTTTGGATGTCTACTAATTTAACCTATGAAGGACAAAGCTCATTTTTTTCCCGCCTCTTTTTCTGTCTCTTCAAAATCAAATAAATACTTTACTCATCTGACGAAAAGAGCAGGATTGAAGCCCTTTTGTAGCCCTTTTTGCTTTGTCTGGTTTTCCTAAAGCTATTGCAGGGCATTGGCCAAATCATCTTTGCCCTCATCAAATCACAGAAGCTGTTACCATTTTTCAGACAAATGGGGCCTTTTCTTTATTGTGTCCAACAGCTTCCACTTTCTGTCACTTCCAGAGAATGATTCTCTTGAAGAGGAACAAAACTGAATTGGTACCTTAAGCAGTCTTTTATCAGTTTATAAATTGCAAGTTATGTTTATTGTTTACACAATTTAAAAAAGTTTGTATGCTGTATTATGCATTTTTAATTTTTGACTCCTAAGTGTTTATCAGGGGGAAATGACACTCTGTGGTAAAACTAATTGTATATGTTTAAACGGTGTGTATGCACCATTGTAACTGGAAGTAACTTTAATCTAATCACGAGAGGTTATATATTCCTTCAAAACTTAGATGCACTTATATCTCTGGAGCACTCTGTGCACACTATCTAAAATGACAGAAAATCTGAAATAACCTCTTAAGCAATCATTCTCTGAAAGCAGAAGACTGATAAGTTGCTCCCTATTTGGGGAGCTGAAAGCTGAAAATGTCTTCTCTTTGTAGACCTGAAAGCTGAGACCCACTTTGCCAAATTGGGCCCGGTTTAAAGACTGAGAAGCAGACATTACTTTAAGGAAAGAACTTCACCACATAAACTGTTGTACCAGAAAGAGTAATGCTTTTTCTTATGAAGCTGCAGAGGACACAGCAGGAAGCAAGCTGAAAAAAAGCACAGAACACCATGGAGAAAGAACACAAGAATTCTGTGTTACATGTTTGTCTCATCTGTGCATTATATGTAAATATTATATATTGTGGTAGACGGCCGGGACGCCCCCTTGATACTGGATCCAGGGGAGCAACCATGGGATGCACACTACATCCCCCGGAAAATTTGGTGGCAGCCTCCCTGGGCTGCATCGGGGCCACAATGGTGGAACACTGGCGCTCATCCCTATTGGGCTCCATGGCCACCGCCAGGGGGAGCTGCATGCCCTAACAAGCACATGTGAGCTGGATTATAGCCACTCCTGGAAGTGCAGCCTGAGAGCACCTGGAGCACTTCCGGGGGTTCTATAAAAGGAGCCTGCAGCCACTACTCTAGGCACCAGGGTTGGGAGGAGGAGGACGACGACGAAGCTGCCTGGGAGGAGTAGTGGAGCAAGAAGAGTGTGGTTTGGGGTGATTTACTTTGTATGTGTTGTTTTGGGACTGTGTTGGGCCTGTAGGACACGGGGAAGACGTGCCCCACAGCTGAAGAAAAATAAAAAACCTTTTTCATTTATTTTTACACGTGCCTCCATTGTCAGTCTGTGTTGGGTTGATGCCTATATAACGCCTTTGCCAAAATAGTATATACGAGGTGAGACACAAAAATAAACGGATTGGTAAAAAACAATATATATTTATTGATGAATTACAGCATTCTAAACATTGTCACCTTCTATATAACACCCCTCCCAATCTCTACACCGCTCCATACATATCTTCCTTTGATTGAAACAGTACTGGAAGTCTTCAAGTCTTCAGGCTTGCCGTTTTTATCTTCACTTCATCCATTGAAGAAAAATGTGTTCCCTTCAGGTCACTTTACATTATCGGCAACAAGTAAAAATCACAGGGAGCTAAATCGGGCAAATAGGGAGGATGATGAAGGACAGGAATGTTTTTGTCAGTCAAAAACCGCTTTACGGAAAAAGAGAAAATTTGCAAGAAATTTGATGTTGATTTGCTGCAACTCGTGTAGCGATTGTTGTGCAAATACTGACTGGACTATTCACACACATATATATATATCTATATATAATCTTCATTTGGATCTTGATCTTTGTTTTTCCGCGAATGAATTAGAAGAAGAAGCACTAGATGGCAGTAGAGAGACAGCTAAAACAGAGGCATTGCATTAAGAATCTCCTCCAGGCTTATAATACTGAAGACTGTAGTACGCTAGTCACACCTCAAAACACAGACATTCAAACTAAACAAATTGTTGTGCTTTAAATTAACTAAAGAGATCTTCATTTAGATCTTGATCTTTGTTTGTCTGTGAATTCCACGCATGCGTAGACCACCTTCCAGTTTAGTACGTTGTTGTTACTCACGGATGTCAACAATGTGCCGGAATAACGAAAGGGGTGGTGGACAGTGTTACGCTGGTTAGCTCCTGAGGCCTGGTTAGAGAATGAGATTGCCGAAGATAAAAGGTACGTGCCTACGTAACATATGAATGAAAGAAAGACAGTGGGTAAAATGAATGACAACGTAACAGCACGTTCCAGAAATTATTATTGTTACTTTGTAGCCAGCGAATGCTGCGTGTCTCACAGTTGTACCGTGGCTTGCTCACATATCAGTGAAGTGATCCCTATTTATGCTCTAAAGAGCCTGGATACCTATGTGTCCCCCTTTTATAACCATTGCTCCGTGTATATTGCCTTCCTCTTTGGATTGCCACAAAGCAACCTGCGAGATTGGAGAAAGGTTGAGAAGAGATTGTGAGAGGAAATGACAGCGTCGTGAAAACGAGACAGACTGTGAACGGACAGAAGCAGAAATGCTCCTACACCACCACATAATTACGACTCGGACAGTGATTCTGAGTAGGCCGTTCCTATCGAATCAATATCCAAGGGTTTTCTTTTGTAATTTTGTTTCCCTTATAAAAAATCATAATGCTGTGCGACGAAGGGCCCAGTTCATGACTGGCAGCCGCGTTTAAACAGGGAGCCCTTTACAGACAACTTTAACACATGCAATGTAGTTGGGCGCACATGGTTAGTATATATATATACACACACTTGTCATATTTCTATATTTGCATTTATCAAGAAATTGTATTATTCTGCTTCTTAAAATAAGTGTGCTTCAGTTACCTTCAAGTAAGTCTAATGGCCAAAGACCCCCTCCTACAACAGAGAAAAGTAAATAAAGTAGAAGCCTTAGTGAATTATTTAATTAATTACCGACATTGCTGAAGACAAATGAATGATTAATTAACAGAGATAAATCTCTTCCAATTCCTGCACAACTGGGATTCACTGCACTAATTCCTTTCATATGTTTATAACACTTCAGTCATGTCACCTCTAAATCTCTATTTGCTTAAAGTAAAATGGCTCAACTCCTTCAATCTCTTCTTATAGCTTCTCCAGCACTGCTATGTCTTTTTTTATAATATGGAGACAAAAAATGAACACAGTACTCTAGGCATAGCCTTTGCTGACTTGTACTTCACACATCATGATAAATAGCCTAACATCCTGTTAACTTTCTTGATTGCTTCCATACACTGTCTGGATGTAGACAGTGTGAGTCCAGTATGACTCCTTGGTATTTCTTACCAAATTCTGAAAAAAAATTCTTCACTGCTCCATACAAGTATTTCTTCTAGTTTTAAATGTTGTAATACGTCACTATCCCAGTGAATTACAGAGGCACATTACATTAATTCTTACATTTAAACAAAATCAGTCAACATGTTAACAATGTATTGCAAAATCTACTCTCATCCAATAAGATATGTGGTCACTGAAAATCAGGAACAACAGAAGGCGGACACCAATAAAAAGTAAAAAGCAATTTCTTTATTCTTGGTGAGCAGAGAGGCTGCCTCCACCTGCCAGCTCAATTTGCTACAAGCAGCAAGCCTTTCAACGACAGTCAGATCAGACATCCTGTCCAAAGAAGGGAGTTAGCTCAGTTTTATACCAGTTTGTTTACTAAACAAAAAGATTAAGTATGGCAGTTCAATTTGAGGTCAGGTAGAATTTGCAAGTAGCTTAAGATGACACATTAAATCATTACGTGCAGAAGTACACGGTAGTCTTTATGGCTAGTTTTGCAAGACAGTTACAGAGACAGCACTTTGCAAAACATGTACTTCCCTATTCTTCTGCACCATCAAGGTTACAACACTTCAACGGCTATGTGGTAGTTACAATTTAAGAATCTTATTATAGCTTACATTTCGCACATAATGATCATCACACATAATAATTGGTTATACAATATCAAAAGCTACCTTAAAAGTTAGTTTAGTACATTTGTCTTACAGGAATACACTCTTACAGCTTAGTGTCTGTATTAGATTACATTTGTTCAGTTAGCTTAATACATCCTTATTTATTAATACCTAAGTGGCATGTTTCTTATAGTTCTATTAGCACCATACTTTATTATTTGGAAAAACTGAAGCATCTTAATTCTAAATATTTCTTCCTCAGATACCATGGACAATCCCATTAAATATGAATAATTGATTTATGGATAAACAAATTACATTCTCCAAAATACTGTTGTCTTAATTTAGGACAGTCCCAAAACATATTGCCTAGTGAGGCTGGTGCAAGATGGTGCAATTCACAATTTCAGAAGAGCTAGATATATGTTAAATAATTATAATCTGGAAAGATTAACAATTTAAGATGAATTATTGCATGCTTTGGACAAATTGTTCAAGTATGCATATCATGAATAACTGAGTTTGCTGCCTGAGACATTGATAAAGAGGCCTCTTTACTCCATGTTTCCTACGATTGCCTAACAGTGTGCACCTCTGTGCTATTTTCTACATTTTATTACATCAGGCTAGAATAAAGACATGGCTGAACATTCCTAGTTAAACATAAAAGAGGATCTGCAATGTTTCTGCTAGGCCTTTCTAAACAAATGATAGTCATTTCTAAAGACCAAATTGTTACAAAGTGGTTGGTAAACAATTAGGAAAAAAATACCATTTTCCAACCCACTTTTACCATTACACAGTGCCTGAGCCAACACCACCAGTATAGCATGCAAGACATAAATCAGCCCTGCGTAAGACAGCACTCTAATAAAGGACACACTCTTTGGAATTATCCAAAACAAAGCTTTATTTCCTTCACAGGAATTGTATAAATTTGATTAAATCAAGAGTACATCTGTGCTGGCATCAGGACCAAATACGTATTATCACAATTTATTTCATATGTGGATTTTTCCACTTAAAACATATTAAAAATAATTCCATCTGATGAAAATGTTTTGTGTGGCATGTAATTCATATCAATAGCTACAATTATGCTATAAACAGCAATGCAAAAATTTTGCAATAATTATTACAGACATTAGGCACAGTTTGATAGCACCAAATGAAAAGAATGACATCAAATTAAAGCACATGGCACTGCTGGCAATAATTTGACATCTCTTTCAGAAAGCAGACGGCCTGGTGCTTTGGTAATGTGCCTTTCTGGCATTACCAGCAATTAAATAAAATTAGTTAAGTGTCCTCTGCAGTGTTGAGAGAGGCATTTGTTTGACAAAAAAAAAATACAAAAAAAGTATAAAGAAAAGAAACTTGCCTCTTTCTTTTCTTTTATACAGTGCAGAGAGATGTCTTCGCTGACGATATGAGCGCCTTTTGGGGAGCGTCGCGGTGGGTCTCATGTAAACTGGAGAGACGGCCCTGCCATTGACCGGCCGGGATGGCATGGTCGGTCTTCCACTCCTGTGCGTGCCTCCCATGACCTCATAACTGTATAAGAGCAAAAAAAAATGGGAAGCGCCTTAATATTAGTTTGCTGCGGTTTAGAAGAGGGATCCCGTGTAGTGCAGTAGCTGAGGGAAGGATGAAAAAAATGAAAAGTGTTTACTTTCACTTAAGGCAGAAGGGCAGTCCACGTCTCAAAGGCCGGCTCATCTACGCGCGCGCCAGCTGCTCGAACTTTTTATAGTAATTGTGTGGGACAGAAGACGCCACATTTTGCAGACGCGTTCATGTCATCGCGTGCCCTCAGAGGGATGACGTAGGGTAGTTTAATTGGTCAGCGCAGGGGCACCGAATACAAAAGGGAATAGCGGCCTCTAGAGGAGGTCTTCTGGCTAGATCTTGTTAACAGAAAGGTACTTGGTAGAACTCCTCTTTGACTTTACCAAGCACAACGGCATATGCCTTGATTATTGTAAATGTTTTTTCTTGTAAATATATATTTCGATAAATATCTCTGGATTAACTTTGGTGGAGGTATTTATTGGGTTGTGGTTATTGGTGCACTGTTTATTTTTGTATGTACAGTACACATTTTCTGTATTTTGGTGAATCCTGTACTATACACTGTTTGAAGGAGCAGCTTCCTGACTTGGAGTACTGTGGAGGAAGACCGCTTCATATTGGTTTCTGTGTATATGGGTGTCACTAGTTTGTTTGCATTATTCTTTTTCATTTGGGACTTTCAGTCAGCACTATAAATACTGTATATAGTCACTATTTTTGGGCTTCATTTAATTACTGTTTTTGTGTTGCCTTAGGGCAACTGGAATTCGTCAATGCTTGCTGATTACTGTTGGACACTGCAATGTGATGCACCAGACATTGAATACAAAAGAAAATCAGGAGCAAAACACTTTTAATTCTGTTGAATTTAATAGCTTATGCGAAACATAAACGTGACTAAATATGTTATTGTAAGTAAACATATAAATGTCTATTTCTCAGAGTTCCTATGTGATGCAGTAAAACCAAAACTATATTTGTGCACGCCCAGTAGGTACCTGTCACTTTTCAGGAAGCAAGACTTTTCAAAAAAATTGTTGTGCAGTGTAATTATTACTAGAGGACCTCTGTAATTTTAGTCCCATCCGAATCATTAACTTTTTATGGACTATGTGCACATATCTCAGTAAAAATTACAAATCCTTTTACATTCTATAAAAAGTCTACAAAAATAACCACAGGTTAAATTAGTTCTGTGTGAATCAATATGTCAGGAACAATCTGTCATCTGAGTTATTTATCCAGTGCCTGAAGTGGAAAAAGAGAACTGCTGATAATCCCTGTTGTTCGTGATGAATAATGGGGTTTAGGGTTAGATCTACAGCAGTCACTTGATGGAGGGACTGAGGACATAAAAGGGGGAGTCTAGGCTTGAGCATTTGCAGTTTTTCATGTGATAGCTATTTTGTAACTTTTTTCTGAGTTTTGGTTTTGTTTTTAGGTGGACTTCAAGCTTTTGCTCAGTATTTTGGTTTCAATCTTGGTTCCTGCTTTTGGCCTTTTTTTAATATTTTTGAATTATCCAGTTCCATATGCACAAGGCATTCAATCATCCAACTTAAAATCTTTTACTGAGCACATTTATTTTGTTTAAAATTGTCCAAAATTTATCCAGGTGAAGATTCAACTTGTGAACGTTGCAATCTACCTCCACTCTCACTGGGCCACGTGCTTTGGGCATGCACCAAATTAACATTATTCTGGACAAAAATCTTTGAATGCCTACCAGACAGTATTGGTGTCACAATCACTCCTAACCCATTAAGAGCTGTGTTCAGTGTAGCGCCAGATGGGCTTAAAATGTAGAAGGACAAAACTAGAATAGGCCTAAGGTATTATGGTGGGGTGACGAGACAGAAGCCACTCTTAAGTAAAAGTCATATGACTACCTGATTGGTGTTTGCCTAATGCCATTTTAAAGAATGCAACGAGCACAAGGAAAAAGATGCTCTAACCCAATGAGGTTAAAAGTGATCTCTTTGGGCAGAACTCCAAACAATGTCTGGTGAAGGCCTGGCACTGCTTATCACCTGCCAAATACCATCCCTACAATGAAGCATGGTGATGGATTTAGGAAGCTCATGTTTTGTTTGGCAACCTTGGCAATTTAGAAGCATGTTTTGGGTTTTTAACAAGTGTTTGTTTGTTATTTGTGTATGTGTGTGTCAGAGTGACCATTAAAAATGTTAACCATGTAACTATTTAGTTTACCTTTTTTCTTTTCATTGACTTTTCAATTTCCATTCCCTTGTGCTGAAGTGACAACATCCAGTTATTTCTGAATTTGCTCTCACCATAAATGAGCCTCAAGGACAAACATTTGAACGGGTAATTCATCTTAGCACTTTTGTAGTCAAGATAACCATAAAATACTAGAGTTTACATTAATCAAAGTGGCTCATAAGATTACTTGATAAGCCATGAAGAGATTCTACACCTACGCAAAATAGTAAAAAATCATTTATTTGCAAAAGTGCTTTGTTTATTTTTGTGTACTTTAGAGTTGTTACTCAAGGGGCTACGAGTTAATATTAAATAATAATGGCCAAAGCCATTCTCCTCTTTTTCCAGCTCTAAAACGACTGGACCTAAAGAAACTGCAATGCAGGGTACTGACAGTGACATTGACCTGGATTTTGAACCGTGCTCATCAGGCGATCCACATCTGATAACACAGTCCAAATTGAAAGATTTGGTCAGAGATTTGGGTCTGTCAAAAGCAAAAGCCGAGCTTCTGGGTTCGAGACTGCAGGAATGGTGTTTGCTGTTCCCAGGTATGAAAATTTCTGTGTTATGAGGCTGACATCTTGGTATAACTAAATTTTTTGCACAAGTTGACAGTCTGTGTTTCTGTTGTGACATTGAAGGATTGTTCTCAGCCTTGGGTTGTGATCACAATTCACAACCCGGAAGAGTGGCGTCTCTTCATTGATTCGTCAGTGTTAAGCCTGAAAGCTGTTCTGCTACACAATGGCAAAGTTTATCCTTCAGTACCTGTTGGCTATGCAGCACACATGAAAGAAATGTATGAGAATATGGAACTGTTGCTGAAGCACATCCAGTATAGCAGGTACAACTGGAAGTACTCCCTCTTTATTTTTTCTCTGTATAGTTTTAACTTGTATTTGCAGTAGCCCTGCAGTTGTCTCCAGCACATTTGTTAAAGTTAATAATCTCTGCAGTAATCCAAATATTTATGTTTGCATCCACGGATACAGAGTGCTTTAAAACATCTATGTTTAAAAAAATACTTTCATTACCATTTTTGTGAGTTTTATGAAAATCTTAATGTGGTGTATCAATGCTATTGTTTATTGTCATTAAATCCCAAGTCATCACAGTAGAGATCAGACACAAATTATTAGTTACAGTGTTTCACTGTTCCTGGATACAGGAGAGGCCAGAACACATTTGTGATAACATATTTAATTTACTGTACTTTACATAACTACTGGTGCCTGTACTATCCTGAAGACTGGAGATAATATTTTAAAAGGGAGAGGACCAGAAGATGAATCGGAGAAAAGACGTGTGCCAATTTTGCTAAAGGGAGGTCAAAATGATCTTTTAGCCAGAACCAAAACCAAACAAATTCAGAGCAAACATAGCAAAAGTCAAAAACCCGGGAATCAAAGAAATTTGTTATCAGAATCAAAACATGATCAAAAATTCAGAGTCAAAATACAAGAACAAGTATTCATTAATCAGGAAATAATCCAAATGAAAGTCTTTGAAACAGTATTTCAATGGTTTATCTGTCAAACTCGGAAAAAATCTGGCAGCCAAAAGTGACTTTTTAACTATTGACCTAACAAATGTCATTACCCTGACCTCTGTGAACACGAACCTAGCAACTCTGTAACTCATCATAGCAATGATTGACCATTCAACACAATGAAAAGCAGGGCTGTGGAGTCGGAGTCGGGGTCTGAGTTGGCAAAAATGTACCGACTCCGACTCCTAATAAATTTCAATTGCAACGAAAAAAAAATACACCAAGTTCAAATGTTCCATTTCACAAACAATAGTCATAATTAAGTACTTCTGATGTAAGAATAAAGCCCAGTGCATAGTTGTTTTACTACTAGTGCGAAGTTCAGCTGAGCTATTATACAACCTGACATTCACATATTGTAATCTGGATTATGGTACATTACAAAAAGTGTTTTCGTTTTATTTCAGATATAATGTGTTTAACAAGTTAATTTGAGTGTAAACACGTGTAATGATGTAGGTGGAGGTGTGTGCTATGGCTTGATGCGTGTTCAGGGGTTCTTGTCTTTTGTTTAAACTGGCAAATATGGTAGAGAGTCAGCTTCCTAGCCAGTAGTTCTGTGTTTAAATGACGTGTATGTTGCCTTCCTTCAATCAACATGGAAAATACATTAGCATATTAAATAACAGGGAGTCGGAGTCAAAAGTACAGGAACATAAGGAGTCGGAGTCGAAGGATTTATCTACTGACTCCACAGCCCTGATGAAAAGTCAGCTTTGGGATATAAATTTACTGGGGTATGGCACAGACTTTACAAATGGAATAAACATCCAGAAGTTGTTGAGAAAAAATGATTTCACCTCTGCCACCATCATCTAACAGTGAGCTGCTCAGCTCAGATTAAGGACCTTTTCAGATTCCAGATTCAATAAGGACCATTGAGCTGTTCCCATTAAAACCTTTCATAGTTTTCTGATTGCTACAGTACTTGGGGTAGTTGCAGTAGACTTTATATTTATTTATTGTTTAAAATAAGAAGAGCAGGGAGGTTTATAAATATTTAAAATTCTTTTCATCATTTGTTATAGTGGGATCACGCTTCATGTATTACACACCTAAATGGGCCAACCCATTAATGGTAACCAACAAGAAACAGAAAACTAGTTGATAAACTGTAATATATACAGCATGTACTGTATTTTCCATCCTTTTGGTTAACAATGGAAGCATATATGGTTTGCCTTTTCTGCCTCATTAGATAGTTTTGTTAAGCTAAATCTTAAATCTTGGAGAATGCAAATAGGATTAGCTGTTGTGATTTGGAGTCTAAAGAGCAATACACAGCAACAAAGTGCCAATACAAATCCAGAAATCAAAAACTGTACACTGAAGCAAAATTCAGAAATTCAGAACAATACAAATGTCATATTTACAAAGCAAAACTCAAAACACTGCAAAAGGGCATACAATAAATCCCAAGGAATTCACTTTCCTGGCCTTCCTTCAAAGGATGGGGTGGTTCCTTAGCGGTGAGGTATGGGTGGTCCTGCCTTTTTAGGCTCCAGCCACAAACACAAGTAACATGCCCTATCTATGATTAATGTTGTACATTCTTCGGTGCCTGTGTTGTACTTTGTTGATGGTACTTCTCTTGCACCATCAGTGAATTTCATAATTAGTCAGTTGAAGTTGAAAAGGTAATGTCATTCATGAAAACACCAACAACAATGCTGTTTTAGAGCCACTCAGTATTAAACCGTACCCATTGCTCAACCCCACCTGCCTGCCTTGTATATATAACATTTTCTGCACATATACTAATGTTATTACTGCAGAAGTAAGCTGTGTGAGAAGGGCATCATCAGAAGGGAGTTAGATGAACAGAGCAGCACAATATCAGGCACACTGGCCATGTTATGTTGCTGCATTCACATGAAACAAACATAAGGAACAAGATATGCCAGTGATAAAGATGGAGGATACACAAACAGCAATGAGCACACTCATGTTGTCCAGCGAACACTACAGTATAATTGCCCTGAATTGCCCCTGTGTTTAAGTGCCTGTTCTGCACTATACATACTGACAGACATATACTGTAAGTGCAATATATACTGTAATTCAACATGTCTAATTAACTTTAATTGAATGGTAAATGTTGGCTTTTTAACTAAAGCTCAAAATTTTATGTTAACAACAGCTCTAAAATGTCTCTTTTTATTGTACTTTTTCATTTCTCTACAAAAATCAAATAATCATACTGTATGTGCTGTAAAAATTAGAAAAATAATTGTTATTGTAATTTAAAGGAACACAGTTTGATCTTCTAACCAGTTCACATGAACTGACTTGAACTTTTAATGATTTGTGTTTGGCCACGTACTTTAAGCTAAAAACAGAATATTATCCATTTCTAGAGAATTTTTGTAAATACGGTAGACCCCTACACAGTCGCAGTTCAGAGTTCGCGGCCTCAGTCGTTCGCAGATTTTTCATTAGAACCTAACTAACTAATTTTTAGCACCAACCACAAATATCCTAATTTTTTTACGGCTTTTTTTGTGCCAATACTGTACTGTAGAGAGAGAACACAAAGCAACCGTAAAGGAAAAGCCGGCAAGGGATGGTAAAAGTAGCCAATCCGAGAGCGTAATTCATTTCTCCTTGCTACTGATTCGCTGCTGCTCTGTGACGTGTCTCTGGCAAATGCAGCCCAGCATTCCCATATCATAACAGTTTACCACGTGTAGCTATTGCGAGTGTTTCGCTGAGCGTTCTCGTGTTTTTTGTTTTGTTCTCCTTAAAACCCTAAGATGCCACCCACATGCCCTGCACCTTCTAAGGCTTCTGGCAATGAACCTTAGCGCCAGAAAAAGTTAAAGACACTCCAGGCAAAGGTTGAACTACTGGATTTGCTCCTGGAACTAAAAAGTTATGCCACAGTTGCCACCTGAGGAGCTGTAAATCCTCTGCTTTGCTGTGCAGTCATTATCTTCATTACATACAGTACCTTCATCGTACTGCACAGCTAATTCATCATCATCATTATCATCTTCAATCAATATCATTCATTATTGGTGAGTACCCATATATTTTACTGTATTTTTATTAAATTAAATTATTACTTATTCACCCTCATTATACCAAAGAAAACACGCTTGCATGAATTACAGTACATATAGAGGTAACATAGGTATTTTACACTGTGGGAGACATAGCAGTACAGTACTGTACAGTATACGGGTTTTCCTTTACATCCTTTTATTTAGGGTAATGTATTACACTGAGTTTGAAATTAAAGTGTTTTGGGGGCATATTCAGGGTTTAAACTATAAAAAATAGACATTTTTTTTTACCACATCCAAAATTTGTAGTTTTTCACAGGAACTTAACCCCCACAAATTTCAGTGGTCGTCTGTATTCCTTGTTGCTGCTGAGGCATCTCACTCCAAAAACGATCAAATGTATTTGTTTGTAGCTTTGGCAAGATGATTTTTGCTTATGTCAAAACAAACAAAATCCAATAAAGAAATTCATTTCCCATCAGCTGTTTTTGCATCTGTAAAGCTGAGTTTAAGAACCTGCAAAAACATATACTATGCTTAGTCTGAGCAAGTATTTAAAGGAATTAAGCCAAATGGAAGTAAAACCACAAATGTACATGAATTTAGTTTGTGGTGATTGAATCACAGCACTAGAATCTGGTGTCCACATTCATTCCAAGGTCGTATATTTTGTTGTGTTACTATTTTAGTTTCCTATGACAAGATAAAGAAGAGTATGTTAATGGTCCTGTGTGAGAGAGGCAGCATGTCTGTCATGGACTGGCCTCCCATCCAGACTCCCAAGACCCAGAGCCCCTAACTAAACTGATGAGCTTTCAGAAATTGATGGATGAATGAATTCAAGTAAATAACACATTTGACATTAGTTATAAAATGTTCATTATATTATAGGCATCTTTGTCCTAATGTAGAGACTTGTAAGAATATCAAGTATTTAAACAGAGTGGTTGACAGTGCACAGAAATAAATAAAAAATACAGTGCTGCCACTTAGATTTTATTCATGCTTCAAGTAACTTTATGTAACAATTTTTTCACAGACTACAACATCAAATGGTTCCATTAAAAATGCGGAAAGGAAAATGCATCTATAATCAAGGCATAATGCACTTAAGCATAAAGAAATGCAGCTGAATATGGGTCCACTGCATTACTATGGAGCCTTGTCTCAGACTACGTTTGGTTCACCATTGTGAGCCATTTTTGTCATGTATAAAATTAGTGGATGCTTTAACGTTTATTTTTACATAAACCTTAAAGTCTGTTTTTGCTTATTTGTTAATTTATAATATTGTTATGCCACAAATTTCAGTGTAAAGAAAACATTCCATCCTTAAAAAAATGTTTTTCTTGAATTAGTCATTAGAATATTGATATTGGTTATAAAAATATCTGTCTATGTAACATAAACATAGATTTTGGTATAATTTAATTTAATTAGTCAAAAACACTTAAAAAGTGTTAATACCATTCAAAGGTAATGTTCAGAGAGCTAGGGCAACAGCTAGTCTTTTCACAGCAAGTATGATGGATCAAAAGGCCCAGCCCTGGAATGTTTTGATTCTTACAGTTTGAATTTTGTACTTATTTAATTTTGTCTCTAGCTATTTTCTTTTCCTTAATGAAACGTGTCAGAGCTATTTGTTTCTATTTCTTCTGCTTTCACTCCAAATATTTTAGTCATGTTAAGCTATTAGCTTGGCTATAGACAACATATAAAAAATGGAAAATAAAATTTAAATTTACTTCAAATGTCTTGCCACTTATCACTTGTCACACATATACACATATACTGTACATGTATACATGCTTTATTAAATGAAACACTTACACACTTATTATCTTTGAATATGCTGTAAGAATATCATGGCTGGTTTTCTTAATGTCAGTTTTGTTATACGCACCAAGTGACTTAGGAAAATTGGTTTATAGTGAGGCAGTTGACATAACAATAACAGTTCATATAGCAGCAAAGAATTTAGACAGAACATATTATAACAGTGAACGAATATATATATTAGCATTTGAGCAGATGATGACAATTCTAAACTGGCATTTCTGATTTAAAAATGTGTGTGAGCAGAATGTGTCCCTGTATTTCCTATAATCCCTAACATACAGTATCTGAAATAGGACTGTCTTCAAGCTAAATAGGACTAATAAACAGAATTAGGCAAAAATTAATGACCATGGCTTCCCCCTCCTGACTACACGGGCTGCGTCTTTTTTCTTCTTTTGGCATCTTTCATTGCTGAGTTACTGCTTCTTTTTATTCATATGCCTCTTCCTTTATGGCTCCTGTGCAGAGCAGAGCTCTAAATGTCTTCTCAGAGCATATTGATTTTGGTCATTGTCTGTTTGGAAGATCTCTATATTTATCCTATGCAGCCATTAACACTGAGAAAAGGTTAGGCACTAAAGTCTAGTTTTGCCATTTTGGACCTCATTATTTGCTTAACTTACTATTTTCGAAACCCTCTTCCTTTATTGAACATGCTACCTAATTCTCTTTCTCCTTCAACGAAAGGTAAAAATACTTAAGACTATTCTGTTTTTAACATCAGTATGTACATTTTTTCAAACCCATTTTAATATTTAAATTGCCATGAAGGTTAAGCACTGTCAATATTATCAACTGAACTTTTTCTTCTTTCGGCTGCTCCCGTTAGGGGTCGCCACAGTAGATCATCTTCTTCCATATCTTTCTGTCCTCTGCATCTTGTTCTGTTACACCCATCACCTGCATGTCCTCTCTCACCACATCCCTGGCAGCTCTATCCTTAGCATCCTTCTCCCAATATACCCAGCATCTCTCCTCTGCACATGTCCAAACCAACACAATCTCACCTCTCTGACTTTGTCTCCCAACCGTCCAACTTGAGCTGACCCCCAATGTACTCGTTTCTAATCCTATCCATTCTCCTCATACCCAGTGCAAATCTTAGCATCTTTAACTCTGCTACCTCCAGCTCTGTCTTCTTCTTTCTGGTCAGTGCCACCATCTCCAGCTCATATAACATAGCTGGTCTCACTACCGCCCTGTAGACCTGCCCTTTCACTCTTGCTGATACCCGTCTGTCACAAATCACTCCTGACACTCTTCTCCACCTTAACTTAACCTTCACTTAGTCCTTCCTCTTTTCCTCTTCCCTGGTAGCTCTATCCTTAGCATCCTTCTCCCAATATACCCAGCATCTCTCCTCTCCACATGTCCAAACCAACGCAATCTCGCCTCTCTAACTTTGTCTCCTAACCGTCCAACCTGAGCTGACCCTCTAATGGACTGAACCCTCTAATCAACTGAACAAAAAGCAATATTGGGGCACATTTCAGTCCTGAAATTATTGTTTTGCATAGAGCTATTTACAGTGATCTAAAAAGACCCCAGTACAATGAACGACAAAGAATTCTTTTTTACTGATATTTTAATCAACATATAACTGTCTGATTTTATTGTGGGGGGTTATGGTGTCTCATTGGTTACCAGTGTTCCCTCACATCATTGTGTGTGTGTACTGTTTCTCCAGGTGATTTGCTTTCCTTCTATACCCTAAAACACTGCAGGAAAACATTTATACATCCATTTAAAATTCAACCACACACTTTACTATGAAGAGTACCATTAATTACCTGTTTATGTTAACATGTATCTGTATACAGAGGGCTATCAAAAGTAAAAGCAGATAACAGTTGTCATCATATTTTGTTAATCAAAAGACAAGGGTCTGAATAAAACTGTGTGCAATAAAGTTTCAAAAAAATGATCAACAGTCAGGGTAAAATAAGTCATCCCCTCCTGCGATTATTCTTCTGAAGTCACTTTGCATAGCCAAATGACAGAGAAAAATCAAAATGGAACTTAAAACAAATAGCAATTCACGCAACTACAAGCGATTTGAGGTTGAGTAGAACTACGAAAGCATGCATGAGTGTAATGTTTCATTATGTTGATCAGGAATGTACTCTGAATAGCAGATACTTGCAATGCTGCTTCTCTTACTGAGTGCACCTTCCATTATGAGACTTCCAACAAGAATCAGGATGCCACTGCTCAAGGACAGTGTGACGGCCGCAGGTAACAGTGTGTTATTATGTAAATACGTCTGAAGCACATTATAAATTAATTTTGCTACATTTAATTCTTCTACGGTTTATACCAGTACACCAGAACATCAGGTTGTGTTTACATTAAGTTTTTTTTTATCACATGTTACTACCATTTAAGATTTTATCATGTACTTTAATTTTTACATACACAGGCAGCATTTGTTTTCTTGCAGCTGAACTCCAAATTAACAGTCCTATGTTTAATGTTAAAGGAGGAATATTTGTGTTATAGTTAAATTTTATAAGATAAATATTTGTACATCAGTAATTTACTGTATTTGCTGTATTAAAAGAGTGCCACATAATTTATATCTATTTATTTATATATAATTTATTATATATATATATATAAATTATACATTTATATATAATTTATATATATAATTATAATTTGTATCTTTATTGTAGTAAACAAAAAAAGGGCATTATTAAACACTTTTATTTTTACTTTTCAACTAATCCAGCATTTTTCAGCTTTCTGTACATTGATGGTTGTATTGAACTGTACACAAAGACAATACCAGATATGCATTTGGGAAGATGAGGGACATTTTTCACTGTACTGTTAATTGAAATGAATATTTACAATTATAATACCATTGGCAATAATTGTCAATTATCAATTTTTTCATAATCACACACCTCTATTAAAACATTCAAATTCAGTGCATGTGCCATGTAAATATGAATCCTGAAAAAGTAAAAAATTAAAGTAAACCACGAATCAATGCATACAGTATTGCTTTTGATCTAAACCCTCCAAAACGTGGTAACAGTTGTCATGAATCCAGATCACCCACTAGCAAAAGTCCTGGCCTAAAAACAAGATCAGCCAGAGATGGGCAGCAGAGACTCAAATAAACAAATCCTAAGATTGGCTTGTGATGATATAAATGCCAATTTAAATTTAAAAGGGGAGTAGTTTTCTGAACATGAGAGTTTCAGTGTCAGAACACAGCTGTTTGTGAACTAAGGCACAAGGAACTGAACTTTTGAACCGTTATTTTTGAGTAACTGACTTCAGGGAAATAGTACACCAGTGCAGAAGGGAAAGTCGGTAGGACAAAAATTAATCAATGAATGGAGGATCTGGGCAAAATATTTCTTATATAAGCAGAATGAAATTTCTAATAGAGTAGGTCATCATGAGTATAAACAGGAAACTCTGAATCTTCGTCATTGATACTAAACTGCTGTAAGAATTTTTTTCTATTATTTACATTTTTGCATGTTTAATCTTCCAAATTTGTATTTTATTTTTGTGCTTTAATAAATATGCTAAGCACTTTTAATATTAATTCTGGCCTCATAGTTTCAGATGGGGGGTTGTCACCTTAGGGGCCTCATTGAAAGGCTAAGCAGGGTTAGAGATGTTAACTACAGGTCTGTGAGACAATGGCCTGCAACAATTAACCAAACTTTAAAAGACTCAACACCAGGTGCTAGGACCAGAGATCTGGTGAACCTTAAAGGGCCCTAAGGTCATCATTGCCTCCACATCTCTTACCCCTTAGCCTGGGAAAGAGATAACCTGGGCATCCCTCCAGGCCTGGTTTTAGACAGAGTACAGGAAAGTACAGAAAGCTGCCACTTTTAAAGGATCTGCTACATGATAAAATTACATTTATACCCAAAATTCCCACTGTTCCTACTAATTTTCAGTTTTGATTTCAATTTCAACTCAAAACATACCTTTGTAATGACCATCAATAAATGCCAAGGTCAGTCACTAAGAAAAGAATGAATTGATCTGCATCAGGAATGTTTTAGTTATGGCAAAATGTATCTAGCATACTCCAGAGTGAAGAGCTCCAGTGAACTAATAATGTATGTCCATGGTAAAAAAAAAGGAAGAAAAAAAAAATCAAATGTTATACACAGAAACTGGCCCATTATCTTTGGAAACACATATAGTTTTTTTAATAAATGCAGAACATGCTTGTTCTATTCCAGTTTTGACTTCTACCTACCTCTGAACGTTCTTCCCATGTTCCCAGACATTTGCATTTGTGAATGTGCTCGATTCAAGTGTTGTCAATTCTACTATTGATCTTAATCCTTTTTTGATTTAAAATCATGGCCTTTGCTTTCCGCACATTCAAATTATGATACATTCAGATGCTTGCATCTGCTACTGTGTCCAACAGACCTTACAGCTCTTTTTCAGTACTGGCTAATGTCACAGTATTGTCTGTATAGCTGATGTTGCTAAAGAAGTAGTCCATTCATTTTATTCCTTCTGTTTTCATCCATGATTCTTGTATAATTTTTTTCTGAGTAAAAGTGAAACACAGTATACAGTTTGGAAAGGATATTTGTGTAGAACTTAAAACAGTACAGCATACTGCTATTGTCAAACAGAGCAGAACTAAAGATGGCAATACAAGTCATGTCCATTCAAAATGTTTTCTTCTATACTGACAATTTCAAAGGCTAAAAAAAGTTTTTATGAAAACTGAGAGAAAATTGTCCCAAGGTTACAATTAAAAATTGTAATATTCAAGCCACTGTCTCATTATGTGTTAGTTTCCATGTAATAAAATATTTTCATATAAATCTGAATTTGTAGTTATTTGATTTTTTTATGGAGAGTTTCTCATCAACATTGGACAAATTTGTAACCTATATACTGTATATCAGCATTTTTTCAGAAATCCATTTTAGTGTGACTTGCTGAATGTCACACTACAGGACAGGCTGGAATGTAACTTGAATATTGTCATTTGTAACTGTAAGCTAAATGGCAATTACAGAACTTGCTGCACAGAACCTGCACCACAGAGATAAGACCAGCAAAAGTCCGTAGTTTGCGAAGCAAAACGAAATGCAAAAGTGATCCTAGGATTCTTTAACATGTTGAGCCACTAATATGGTATACACTGGATGCAGAACTGCACTGTGTTTAAAATATATTCAATTTACATAATGCAGAAATATTATACAGCATACTATCTAAAGAACTCAGCTTGGTTGGAAAATATGATATCTTATAATTAATATACAAGAAAATGTTCAAGCTGAAGTTGGTAAATTTTGCAAAACAGATTGTGGAACATAATTCTATTGCAACAAGGAAGAAAATGTGAATATTGTTTATTTTATATTTAGAAGCAAACATGCAGTAACCACAATTTTCTTTTTGGTTTTTATTTAGAAGTCTTTTTATTGTAACTGACTTTCTCTATTTTGCTCCATATATTCTAATACCTGAATAATGCCATGGAGGCTAAAAGTATGCAAAAAGAATAAGCTGATCAAAATTATTTTTCATCATTAAGGTGACACAATAATGTGATTATTTCTGGTGAAATGTCTGGTTTTCAAAAAGTTCAACTTTTTATTTATCCATTCTATTTGTTAATGTAATTAACATTAATCTTTACCAGCACAAAAACACAATGCAATATGCCAGATTTTTTATTGAATATAAATGTGTGTTGTGACTTCTGTTCCTCTTTTATCTCCTCTCACTTTTTCATGTTCCACATCATTTTACAGCATCTCCCTAGGAGAATATACGGAATATTGTAGCAGGGGGGCTCATGTAATATCTGTGTGGTATGTAAATATGCACACAAATGTGCTGTTGTAATTAATAAACATGCAAGGTTTGGAGATGGGAGTGCTTAAAGTACATAAACACAAGATGAACAAAATCCCACTTCTCCTTTAGACCAGCCTTCATAAGCTTTAAAATCCTGTCTACTAGTTGTCCACCGCTCCAGTACCACCAAATAATTCTTTCCTTTTTAACCCTAACCCTTCCCCAAACTATTACTCCCTCTGTATTTGATACATATATACAGTATATAATAGGGAATCCATTCCCAGATGGGTTTATCCATTCCCGGGAATTTGGGAATCCTGCATGTCATTCCCGGGAATCCCGGGCTCCTGGGGATGACACAATTTATGGGCATCTCACATGTGAACGGTTTTAGAATGACCAACACTTATTTTTAATAAAACTACTGCAATATGTTGACACCAATAAAAGACTAACCTTATCTACAAGCAGTTCATGCTGTCATATAAGTACATGTATCTAGTTCAGGGGTGCCCACACTTTTTCGGCTTGCGAGCTACTTTTAAAATGACCAGGTCGAAATGATCTACCTACATTAAAAATGCTATATATATATATATATATATTGCATATTTTTACTGTCAAATAATGCAAAGAGTACGCAACACGTGTTTCGCCCTTTACGCTGCGCCACGGCGTGTGGTTCGTTTATTTGACAGCATGTAGATCGGGGTAATTACATTCATGGCATTCGTAGTCTGAATCACAATGTGATTGTATGGGTGCATGTGGGATGACCAGTGTGTTAGAAGGAAAGAGATTTCAGACTGGCCGCCCTGTATGTCAATCAAGTGTCAAATGCCATAGGGAGGATATATGATAGACTAACGTTTAAAAAACAAATTTTTTGAATGCAACGCGATCTACCTGATCAGATACTGATATACTTGTTCTAAACAACGCCCGCGCTTGCCGTTGCTCTGAAACACCGCCATTTCAGCTTTTACTGATGCATCCCGTTTCATGTCATCATTCTGTGATGGCAAGTTACTTGGCACAGATAATGCGGATGCAACAGACTGACACATTGCAATTTCAGTTTGCTGTTCAAAGCTGTTGTCTGACAGACGTCAATGAAGTCTGCCCTGTCCCGGCATTCATGAGCTGCCGAGTGCAGACTCCTCCCAGTCCATTGTACTCAGTCTTAGTCGAGCCGGGTGACTGACGACTGCTGCTGGTTGACTGAATCAATCTGCAAAACACTACACCGTGGGCCAAAAAACCGTGCCACTTAATTATTTTCAACTATAACTCTGTTATTTCTTCATCGATTTTTACACTTTTACACGCTATATATGCAAGCTTGGCCGTTCCCGGTTTCCCGGGAATTACAGCAGTTTCATTCCCGGGAATGGATTCCCTAGTATATAAGTACATAGTATAATATTTGTTCTGTTAACAATATATAGTCACGGGCCACTTTATTAGGCACACCTTGCTAGTACTAGTTTGGACCCCCTTTTGCCTTTAGAACTGCCTTAATTCTTCATGGTATAGATTCAACAAGCTGCTGGAAATATTCCATAGGAATTTTGGTCCAAATTGACATGATAGCATCATGTGGTTGCTGCAGATTTGTATGCTACACATCCATGATGCGATTCTCTCATTCCACAACTTGACAAAGGTCCTCTATTGGACTGACATCAGGTGACTGTGGAGGTCAATTGAGTACAGTGAACTCAATGTCATATTCAAGAAACCTGTTTGAGATGATTAGAGCTTTTTGACATGGTGTGTCATCCTGATGGAAGTAGCCATCAAAAGATGAGTACACTGCAGTCATAAAGAGATGGACATGGTCAGCAATAATACTCAAGTAGGCACTGTTATTTAAACGATGCTCATTTGGTAATAAGAGACCCAACGTGTGCCAAGAAAATTTCCCCCACACCATTACACCACTACCACCTGCCTAAATTGTTTATAGAAGGCGGGATGGATACATACTTTCATGTTGTTGACGCCAAATTCTGTTTCTACCATAGAAATATTGCAGCAGAAGTCCATACTCATCAGACCATGCAATGTTTTACGATCTTCTGTTATTCAATCTTGGTGAGCCCAAGTTTCATGTTCTTAGCTGAAATGACTAGCACCTGGTGTGGTCTCCTGCTGCTGTAGCCCATCTGCTTCAAAGTTTGACATATTGTGCATTCAGAGATGCTCTTCTGCATACCTCGGTTGTGAGTTACTGTTACCTTTCGATCAGCTTGAACCAGTCTGGCCATTCTCCTCTGACCTCTGGCATCAACAAGGCATTTTTGCCTGGAGAACTGCCACCTTTTTGGACCATTCTCTGTAAACCCTGGAGATGGTTGTGTATGAAAATCAAAGTGAATCAGCAGTTATTGAAATACCAGACCAGCCTGTCTGAAATCAACAACCATGCCATGTTCAAAGTCACTTAAATCATCTTTCTTCCCAATTCTGATGCTTGGTTTGCTCTTCAAAAGGTTTTCTTGACAGTGTCTACGTGCCAAAATGCATTGAGCTGCTGCCATGTGTTGGCGGAGGAAATATTTGTGTTAACAAGCAGTTGAACAAGTGCACCTAATAAAGTGACCAGTGAATGTATATATATATATATATATATATATATATATATATATATATATATACTCAGCAAAAAAAGAAACGTCCCTTTTTCAGGACTGTGTATTTCAACAATAATGTTTTAAAAATCCAAATAACTTTACAGATCTTCATTGTAAATTGTTTAAACAATGTTTTCAATGCATGTTCAATTAACCATAATCAATTAATTAACCTGCACCTGTGGAATGGTCGTTAAGACCTTAACAGCTTACAGAAAGTA
>JANRMT010027041.1:72130147-72157757 GCA_026402145.1 Polypterus bichir lapradei
ATACTGCCTTAAAATTTTTATTAAGAAAAAAGTAAACATTTTTAAACAGGGAAAATATACAAAAAATTATTTGTTAAGGATCTCTTTGTATACCACGTTGTCAGTTCGGCCCTCCGGTTCTAATATGACCAAGCTGTGCACTGAGCTCACTCTTGAGCATGCAACATACAGTTGGCCATGTGAAAAGCAATCCTGCCTCAAATCAATGCCAACCTTTTGTAGTGTTTGTCCCTGAGACTTAATTGTCATTGCGAAGCAGAGCCTTACTGGAAATTGAAGGCGTTTAAATTGAAATGGGAGATTAGATGGTATAACGGGGATGCGAGGAATAAAAACTCTCTCACCTGAGCCACTGCCAGTAAAAATAGTTGCCTCAATTAGGTTGTTTTGTAGAGACATGACCTGAAGTCTCGTGCCGTTACAAAGTTTCGGTGGCTGTAAGTTTCTCAGTAACATTATTGGTGCCCCAACCTTCAAAATGAGATTATGCTCAGGAGTGCCTGGAGGATTTAGAGTGTTGAGAAACTCTACCGGATAATGTACCGCATCTTCTACTTCTACAACTGATTTAACAGACTGATATGTTTTTGGTTGTGAAGGTAGTTCTTGAAGTAAAATGTGGTTTATAGTCGTAGTCATGTCATTTTTTGGTGTCAGGATAGCTCTCTCTCTCAACCATGACACGTCGTTGTGGTGGAGATTTCGTAGAGTGGCTTTGTAAGGTATTCACGATGAGGCAGAAATTTGTAGGAAAATTTATTTTACGATTTTCTTGTATACTCATCAGAAGAGCAGAGAACTCCCCGGCTTTTTTGTCGCCTTTCAAATGAACTCTCATGATTATTTTTAAAGTAACAACATTGATTTGTGGCCATAGGTATGAATATTTCAGAGATGCTTTAACTTCATCAGCGTGTGTTCCTCTGGGCACGACTGGTAGTGTTTGGCGGAATTCTCCAGCCAGCAACACTGTCAAGCCTCCCATAAGTTTGTTGGTGTTTCAGATGTCTTGGAGGGTCCTGTCTAAAGCCTCAACACCTCCTCTGTGTGCCATAGTGCATTCATCCCAGACAATAAGCTGACAATGTTGCAGCACTTCAGCCATGTTGCTCTGCTTTGATATGTTATTCATGGGGGATTCAGTATGGTTGAGGTTCAGAGGCAGCTTGAAAGCTGAATGAGCAGTTCTGCCACCCTCAAGAAGAGTTGCAGCAATGCCAGAAGAAGCCACAGCTATGGCATTGTTAGGTTTTGCTCGGATTTTTGCAAGGAAAAGGTTTATTAGAACGTCTTACCAGTTCCTCCTGGAGCATCAAGGAAAAACACCGTGCCAGTGGCCGAGACAACGCTGCTCATAAATTGCTCATAAACTGACTTTTGGTCACTATTTAGCAACAGCTCATTATTTATGACTATATTGGCCAATTGCAAGGTGTTGTAAGATGTCTCTTTCAAGTACTCAGGACTTGACGTAAGTTGTGCCAGTTCTCTGAAAGGTGAAGGCAAACCGTAATGATGAAGAGATTGACCTCCAATAGCAATTACATAGTTTTCAAGCAAGTGTAGACACTTGTTATAGATCAAATTTAACCACTGGTGGACTTCTCTTCGTATATAATCTCTTTCAGTCTGTCTCCTAACATCTTCTGCTATGCTGTCTTTATGTTTTTTCCCATAGGTTTAAGGTGTTTTCCATTTGGCAGAACACCAGCATGACAGCAAACAGTTCACGGATCTTTTGAGGTGAGCGAGACAGAGCAGCTTCCTGTAGAGTCTCGTCCCAGTTGATATCGTCATGTAAAAAACCGAGTGCCCTGCAGGCTGACTTATAGGTCGGATGTAGGACACCATCAACTGAGAGATGTGAAAGACGTGGGACCTATGATTTTGTTGAGCAGCAGTCGAAGATGGTAGCATTCAGAGTTATTCGGGTGTACAGTGTAGACCCATCCCAGCACATTATCTTTTTTCACTCCCGAATGTCCTGGTACAGGGTTGCCCTGTTTCCTCCGACGAAACATGTTGTTTGCCCACATATAATATGATGGAATTTCATTATAATGAAGTTGTTTTGCAAAATCATCGTGTTTGCAAAGGTCAAAGAACGCTAAAAGGGTCGTCTGTGGTGGATTGTGTACTTTATCGGCAACATTGCCTTCTGTGAAAAAATTCTTTGTCCGTTCTCAAGATGCACAGCAAGATGAACGACCGGAGGGAAACGTTCGTGAATGGGAAAACAGAAAATGCGCCAGGCTGCTTCAGAGCTACTAATGTAACCACCAGCCTCGTATCAAGATACTTCGTCATATGATTTTGTATTGTAAATACTGCCTGGTCACTTCCCTTGTTAACATACTTGCAGATGTATTTGATCGATTTTACTGAATTGCAAAATTCGACATTGATGTGAGCATTGAAGAAGTGGGACAGCACAGGACTATAAGGGACCACCCATCTGTTGTTGATATCTACTCCTTTGATGTTAATTGTATGACCTCCATCAGCAGGTGCGCGCCGGCGGTACTGAGGGTAACCATCTTCTCCGGTCTGAGTTTCTGAGATGAATGGACGCGGGTACTTCTTACTGCATATTCTGCTGATCATGCAGGGTGAGTTGATATTATGAGGTCCACATGGGCCGTGAATCATGGTGGATTTTACTATTTTGTGTAGGGCAGGGTCAGTCTGTGGATCAGGAATTTCCGCACGGATGACTTGATCGATGACAGCTGGTTTAATTTTAATTCCTTTAGCCACAATTGAATGTGTGCATGGGGAATACCTCACTTTTGCCACTCTATGGTGTACATGTAGCAATTTGTACAGCCGAAAATGTTACTCTTCGTCAGCAAGTCTATCATTTCGCGAATCTTAAGATGAAATACACGACTGATAAGGTCGTGGCGATCGTGAGGTTTTTGACGTGGAAGAAGAACTTCAGTGATGTCAGTCCATTTAGGATTAAGTAAATGTGTTGAATAAGTCAGGGCGGCCATAATGACGTACGTATGTCATTGCGTCTTGTGTACGCTTGTGCATATAGCGAGGTCCTCCAGTGAAGGATGATGGTAATAACACAGCTTGACCAAGTTCTATTAAATTAGTGTCGTTTTTGTCAATAGCATCTTTTAAGTGAACGTAATTTTCAGCTCGTAGTTTTTTCTTATTTAGTCTAATATAATATAGTCTTTCGGATTCAATTTTTGCATACATATCAACTAAAAACTGATTTAGTAAAATTCGGAAGAAAAGGATAGTATTATCATGATGTTGTCTGATCATAAGCCAGTATGAATAGAAGTTTGCTGCTGAGACAGTTTTCTTCATAAGTAACTTACTGGCAGCATGAACTTGAGGTATAGACACAGAATAGCCGTCTTCACCATAGCAGAACATGAGGGGATATTGAAGTGCATCATAGGATCTGTGGGTTTCCTTAATGCGTTGCAGTTTATTGTCTCTGGTTTTCAAGACAATATCCCTATTGTTGAACGTTTGCCCAACGATGACAACACCAACTTGACGAACTGTGGGTTTATTAGATCTGCCTTTGTGTGCATGTAATGGTTTTTTTGTCGGCGTGAATGACAAATTTGAAGTCTTTGTCTTCATCTGAAATACTGTCCATTGTGGAGTGGAAGTCCTGGATGTAAGTGTTACAATCATGCAGCATTTTTTGTAATTGCTTGACCAGGGGTATGTTAACTCCAAAAACATTAGCGCAGCGCATTTGTGCTTCCTTTTTATCGTCCCCGACTAAATACATTTGCAAAAATTTGTGTTCCTCACTTGGCATAGGTAAAAGACTCCCAATCAAGTGATACACTTGTCCCTGAACTTTAAATGAAGGCATAAAATTTCCCTCAACGATTTGGTTAGCACCAAATGACATCATTTGAAATGCGCTGTTATACTTTCGAATGTTATTCAAGAAATGCTCACTTTGAGGATGTTCGCCATTTAACAGGCCCTCAAGAAGGTCAGGAAGCTTACGTAAAGGAGTGAGAGAGACTTTACCACCGTTACAGCACAAACCAGGAGACTTACATTTCTACTTCTGAGCTTGACAATAGTCACAGTGAACATCCATGGATCCAATGTGTCCTGTTTTGTCAGATTCATAATGTATGTTTGGGTTGTACGCAAATCCACAATCGGCTTTTTTGAGCCAAACCTGTTGTTTTCGTATGAGCCGCTTTCATTATTGGGATCATACCTAGAAACATAAGCTCTATTAACTTGTGGATTTGCCTCCGAGTATTTAGCGACAGCGTCTCTATGAACTTGTGGATTTCCTTGCGAGTATTTAGCGACAGCGTCTCTATGAATTTGTGGATTCGCTTGCGAGTATTTAGCGACAGCGTCTCTATGAACTTGTGGATTTGCTTGCGAGTATTTAGCGTCTCTATGAATTTCAGGATTTTTCTGCGAGTATTTGGCGGCAGCTGCACAAAGTTGTTTCCATCTAGCTGCATCAGAAAATGTACCACGATGTCTGACACACCTCCTTTTTACTGTTTTCTCACAGCTTCGATTGCTGCTGTCATAATTGGTTCGAGTTGGACTTGTGTTGAAGTGACATTTGGCATGTGTCAAGCGATGTAAGCATACAACCGGCGTCATCGATAACTTTGCATCCAGCTTTTGAGAGTTGAAACATTCATAAACATCAAAGTGTCCATTACTCAAATCGTCACCTGTGAATCTAAGATGTTTAAGAGGCATTGACGGTTCTCCAAAGGTGTAAAATATTTGGCCATTTCGGTACACTTGAAAGCGACAACCGAACAATTCAGCGGCAGCCATCAACTCGCATGCAGAACCATAGGTGAAGGGCTTAAGCATTTCACTCTTATAGTGCTCCTGTGTAATATAATGAATATATTAATATATTTGAACCTGTCCCAGTCATTCAATACATAAGACACAATGTCCCTGCGGATATCAAAAGTGAGCCTGATATGTCCGTGCAATATGTAACACAGAGAATGGAAAAGTCAGGCACCATCTCCAGGCATGGAAACCACTCGGTAAGTGATAGTTCTTTGATCTATGGTGATCACCTCGATAGACATGGTAATGGGGATATGGTTGGAACAATAAAGGAACTGAACAGTAAACTAAGTCTAAAATACCTACACAATAACTATAACAATCGTAATAAATGAACAATAAAACGAACAGTAAACTAAGTCTAAAATACCTACACAATAACTATAACAATCGTAATAAACAAACAATAAAACAGCGGAGAACCCGTGGATTAAATAAAAAGGCTGCTTCCTTGGCGAACCAAGGAAAGGAATGAAGACACCGCAGTGCCTTATATGGGCAGGCAGTCAGCCAAAAAAGGGAATCAAGAAATAACTATAATCGTAATAAACGAACAAAAAAACAGCGGAGCGCCTTAGATGGGCAGGCAGTCAGCCAAAGAAGGGAATCAAGAAATAACTATAATCGTAATAAACAAACAAAAAAACAGCAGAGAAAACGCGGATTAAATAAGGGAAATGGTTACCTGATCAGTAAACTAAGTCTAAAATACCTACACAATAACTATAACAATCGTAATAAACGAACAATAAAACAGCGGAGAACCCGTGGATTAAATAAAAAGGCTGCTTCCTTGGCGATGAAAGGGAAAAGGACAGCCTTATATGGTGTTCGTTTATAAAACAGCGGAAGAAGCTTTGTAAAGGCTGCTTCCTTGGCGAAGCAAGGAAAAAGGACGGCCTTATATGGCATTCGTTTATAAAACAGCGGAGAAGCCGTGTAAAGGCTGCTTCCTTGAATCGTAATAAACAAACAAAAAAACAGCGGAGCGCCTTATATGGGCAGGCAGTCAGCCAAAGAAGGGAATCAAGAAATAACTATAATCGTAATAAACGAACAAAAAAACAGCGGAGAAGCCGCGGATTAAATAAAGGAAATGGGTACCTGAACAGTAAACTAAGTCTAAAATACCTACACAATAACTATAACAATCGTAATAAATGAACAATAAAACAGCAGAGAACCTGTGTAAAGGCTGCTTCCTTGGCGAAGCAAGGAAAAAGGACGACCTTATATGGTGTTTGTTTATAAAACAGCAGAGCATCCGTGTAAAGGCTGCTTCCTTGGCGTAGCAAGGAAAGGAATGAAGACACCGCAGCGAAGGACAGCCTTATATGGGCAGGCAGTCAATTACGTGGGAGGCGTGGGGATGGAGGATTCAATAGCGAAGCAAGGAAAGGAATGAAGACAATGCAGCGAAGGACGGCCTTATATGGGCAGGCAGTCAATTACGTGGGAGGCGTACTGATTTCCACAGTAGCTGCATGGCCGTATATATATGGATGAAAGTAGGTTCCAGTTATGACCGTTACGCGAAGAATTTCAAATTGAAACCTGCCTAACTTTTGTAAGTAAGCTGTAAGGAATGAGCCTGCCAAATTTCAGCCTTCCACCTACACGGGAAGTTGGAGAATTAGTGATGAGTGAGTGAGTGAGTGAGTGAGTGAGTGAGTGAGTCAGTCAGTCAGTCAGTCAGTGAGGGCTTTGCTTTTTATTAGTATAGATATATTGTTTTCACAGCATACTTAATTAAATACCAATAATTTAATCATTTGCTTGAATTTAAGATAAGCAAAACAGTTTTTTTCTACTTTTTTTAAACAGTTATTAAGTACAATGACCACCGTTGGCTCATATGTGCGGACCTGAATATTCTGTGTGCCTTCCTGTGTCAGCAGTCAGAGCATACAAAATTCCCACTTTTCCTCTGTGACTGGGAGAGCGGGAACATTGGGTTCAGAAGGAATGGTCAGCTACAAAAAAGCTACAGCTTGGTGCCAAAAACATTGTCAGACCTAGCTTGGTGGTTCCACATAAAGCTCTCCTGCAACCCCTCCCATTTTGAGCTTGGTTTAATGAAGCAGTTTGTAAAAGCACTACCAATAGAAGGAGCCCGTCTGATGTATTCGTGCCTAAAGTTTTTGGGTTTGCCAGCTGAATTTAAAGAGGGCATTTTTGCCAAACCTGAAACTGGAAAACTGATTTCTAACGCTGAGTCTAATGGTGAACGGGCCTGGAATGAGAGGCTAGAATATCATTCAAACAAATTATTTGAAAGTCTTTGATTAACAGTGAAGATCCAAACAGGAATTAAACTGTGAAAAAATACATTGTTAATTTGAGGAATTGGGTTGTTACACGAATGTCAAAGTTTATTTTGTGGATTCGCATTTGGAATGATATCTGGAAAATTTTTACAGTGATGAATGAAGGGCAGGGTGAAATATCAAGGACATGGGAAGAAGGTACCAGGGACATTGCGATTTAAGTTAAATGGGGAAACTGCTGCAGGGTGATTTATAGGGACGCTACAGAAAAAGTGAGCAAAGACAGGCTGACAAATCAATTTTTTGTTTATGAAAACAATAACACAAACTCATTGACTTACTTTTAACTTATGTAGTTTTTGTCAGTTCTTAGTTTTCCTGATGCCAAACTTCAGTTGTTAGTGTTGAAACAACAGGATGCTCAAAGGAAGTCTGCCCTTGGACCTTCTCTGCTACAAAATCATATCACTTTGTATACTGTGGAAGACTTTGTCAGAACAATGCCATAGGGGAACCATTTTTGGCTTTTGCTGCATACATCCAATAACACAGTCTATTAGAAACATATAGGCATATTAGAAAGTTTTTCAAAGCACAAAAAAACAACTTCATATGTAAAGAACCCTACCCAGAATGAAATGGTTCTTTGCCAAGAAATGGTTTCTACGAGGAACCACACAATCCAGTAAATAACCATATAGTGCCATTAAAGAAGCATTATTTTTAGGAATGTACCACAAAGTCACACATGCTTTCAGATATGGCTTTCTTGAAGCTCGTCCCTGACAGAAAAACATTGGTCAAGTACTGTATGTTTATGATGATTATAACAAAGTTGAACACAAGCTAAAATTATTTTTGAGTAGGTTTATTTGTACTACTGCAGACATTTGGTTGATTCTAAATTAGAGCGCAAAACAACTGCCGCTGTTTGCAGGTGTATTTGGGGCCAATACATCTATGATGTGATTGCTAGTGAAACTGGTAAGGCACATACATTATATGAAAATTGCAACCAGTGTGGAATGTCTTTATCGATTTCTAAGAAGTACTGTATGTACATCTTCTTACAATACAAGACAAACCTCTCATCTGGCGCTACTGTTCAGTTATGGAAGTCTTAGGATCAGCTCAGACCAAAGAGAATCGTCTTTCAGAGTTTCATTTTGAAAGTATGCTTCTTATGACATAAGATAAAAGACTTCAAGTGTTTCAAAGAATAAATATGAACACATATGTCCCTGATATTTTGGGAAACCTGAGCAAATATTTTTGCGTAATTTTTACTTTTAGGTAAAACTTACTTTGAATGCAAAAAACAAGAAACCTAATTTTGAAAAGTTCACAATTACATCCTATAATAAGAAAGAAAAGTATTCTAATGTTTAATATTTTACACTGCTTAATAAAAAGTAATATTTTTGAATATTTTACTAAATTTTTAAAAGTCATATACAATTACAATACAATACAATTTTTTTTTGTATAGTCCAAAATCACACAAGAAGTGCTGTATTAGGCTTTAACAGGCCCTGCCTCTTGACAGCCCCGCAGCCTTGACTCTCTAAGAAGACAAGGGAAAACTCCCTAAAAACCCTTGTAGGGAAAAAAATGGAAGAAACCTTGTGAAAGGCAGTTCAAAGAGAGACCCCTTTCCAGGTAGGTTGGGCGTGTAGTGGGTGTCAAAAAGAAGGGGGCCAATACAATACAGTACAATACACAGAACAGAACAAATCCTCAATACAGTATAAAAAATAAAAATTTTAGAAGTACGTAGCAGAATTTAACAGTAGATGATATCACATAATATGATTTGGATTTGTTTAGAGTCCTGGAGACCTCATCTATCAAGCTGCCTCCCCATTTGGCCATTCTACAGCTGAAATAGCGCTAATCCGATGAAAGGATCCCTCTTTCCCACGATTCCTGCGATCCTCCATCAGGGATGACTTTACCTTAGGCAGGCAAAACAACTTGGCAGGTGGGCTGTGGCACCAAGTGCCACATTTGAGTACCGAGAAGAGAAACAGAATAGGTGAGGGTTAGTATCCAATTATAATTATCATGTTACTTATGTTTATGCGCTAATGACTAAACATATGTAATATTTAATGTATTACTCCTTTAACACTACTCATTATAGGCTATAGAGTGTAGACTGTAGACTGACAGACAAAACTTGCGCAAATGTATCCATTTCAAATTAAATCTAGAACACCATAAAGTGTGCAAAAATTGATGAGGTCTGAATACTTTCTGAATCTTCCATATTTAAGGTTTGATAACAAACTTATTTGTTTGTATACTTCTTTGACAATATACAGCACGTTCCTGTGTACTGTATGTACTGAGATGCATTGTATATCTTTAAACTCTATTTATCTGGTTTATTTGTATGTATTTTTCCAATGTTTTAAGCTACTGCATTTCTGCAATATGTGCATATTACTAGGGTGTTTTACCGTGTTAGCCATTATGAATGTAGAGAAGAGCCAAGCAAAATGACACCTTTTATTGGCTAACTAAAAAGATTACAATATGCAAGCTTTCGAGGCAACTCAGGCCCCTTCTTCAGGCATCTTTGTGCAATATGTGCACAAAGTTATAAATCAGAGATATTTACTCTATACTTCCTTGCTTTTTGGAGAATAACTGCCTTATGTTCTTGGAAAAGCAGGCTAAAGGAAAAAAATAACAAACTGTTAAAAAGTTCATTTTCATTCGCTATTTCCCGATACTATGTACCTAGTAAACTTAAAATGTTTAGCATGCATACCACAAGGCGCATAGCAATGAAAGCAGTAATTAGCCGTTGATGTGTGCAGTCTTTGGCTAACCTTGTTGAAGGGAATCATGCCTTACCAGCCTAACTAGAAGTGGGTGGTGTTTGGCTTTTAACTATTTTAAAACATAAGCACTTTTTTCGATAGGTAGCTAAAGTGTAATTTAAAAAAGTAAGTTAAAAATGTATCAGTCAAAGGCAATGTGATCATTTAAATGGTAGTTCTACTTTAAATCACTGCAGATCTTTTGTAACTGGAATCTACAAATTAGGGTTGAAATGGAATACTTGGTGAATTATCAACACAAAAACTCTGTGATATCAAAATGAAAATGTCTTTCGGACATAGTTTTTGCTTGCTTATGTATTAAGGAACTGTAGGATTTCCCAGATTTTGAAGATTTGAGCTAAACATACAAAACATTTGAGTTCTATTAACTAATTATGAAACAGAAGTTTATTTATGTGGGATAGAACAAAGAGGCCAAGACAATAATGGAATCAGCCATGTATTGTTTTTAGTTCATAGTTTAGTTTAGTTCATTTAGTGCTTACTTAGATAAAATGGAGTTTTGTTGTGCTGACTATAAGAACATATCCCACCTACATACTAGTTTGGATGCCATGGAATATAACAAAATTAAAATATTTTGATCATATTTTCATAATGGACACATTCCATCAAGGAGTATCTTTGTTAACATTCTTATGACAAAAGGTTTTTACTGTACTACATACAAGGTAAAACTGATTTTCGTTCTATTTGTTTTTCATTATTATTCTAATACAGAGTTGTAGGGAATCTGAGCCTGTCCTGACAGCATCAACCAATCCAAATCAAATGGATGAACACCTCTAATTTGGCATGGTGTGAGTGAAAGTGTGTGTATGTGTGTGTGTGCCCGTGCATGCATGTGTGTATGTGAGTGTATGATGGACTGATTCCCCCATCCACAGTTGGTCCCTGGATTGCACCTCCTTATCTATATAAAATTAAAAACACATCTATCTATAAAGAGTTAACTTAGTCTGTTACTTGTAGTTCTATGTTATGCAAGTGCATATTGAAGTATTCTTATCTATCATTTTTGGTATTTATTCATTCCTTTTTATCTATTTCTAATTTGTTTTTCTTTCACTTTTTCTTTGACATTCTGTAAAGCACTTTGAGCCACATCCAATATATGAAAATGTGCTATAGAAATAAATGTTGTTGTTAATCCTGTATTTGTAATGAATGGTTTGACAGTCTGCACTTTTAATGTGCTAGGAACCTTTGGTAGTCAGTAGAGATCTATTGATAATGTGAAGAATGGGTACTGATTTTCACCCAGAGATAGTGGATTCCATTTTAGACATTATGGTTTTCATTTCCTACTTGATTAAGTCGCTAATGTAATGATTTTGCATGGTACTTAAAATGACTTTTAATCAGTTTAACATCTGTCGTAAACAGTGCATGAATATTACTACTGTTTCCTCTATTAAAACACTGATGCCCACAGTGTTTGCAAGACCTGTTATTTCATTGTTCTGTATCTACATGCTACTGGTAAACTAAGACACACTTCTTCACATATTACTCACCTTTGGTGGAGAAGCTACAGTATGTCAAGTCTGTCCCAGAAACACATTACACAATAGGTGTATCTCACTTGTTATGTATTTTCCAAATTTTATAAACTTTCAAAAACATTAACCAGTGCATTACTCAATAATATTAATTTATTAAACAAAAATGTAAAAAAAATAAAATAAAGGTTAAAACACCAATATACTCACACATCAATAATTTCATATTCTGAAGTTAATTTCATAATTTAAGAAATGAAAGACTGACTAATCAAGAAAAGCTATAAACTGAAGAAAAATCTATAAGTAGTAAGCAGGAAAATAACACGAAAGAACTTCATAAAAATTGAAATAAGTAATAATAAAAAGTATACCAGAATACCAAGCCCATGTCAAAAATCTGGAAACTAATAATCATAATAAGAAAGTATAATATAATCAAAAGTTAGAGAATCCATCTTGACCAGCTACATGACCGTGTGGTATGGCAGCACTACTGCTATGGACCGCAAACGCCTGCAGAGAGTGGTAAAGACTACTGAGAAGATCACCAGGACCCCACTGCCCTCTCTGCAGAGCATCTACAACTGTAGAGTTCACAGGAGAACTGCCTCGATCCTCAGGGACCCCACCCACCCCCAACACGAACTGTTCACACTTCTACCCTCAGGCAGGAGGTATAGAAGTATGAAATGCAGGACTTCCAGGCTAAACAACTCTGTCTTTCCCAAAGCCATTAGACTCCTAAATAACTGACTAGAGTTTATAACCATAGTTCACCTCATTCTATTTACCTCACACAACTATATTTGACTTGTCCATCCATCACACACCTACCTGCACAATTACACTTTATACTTCTCTTTTTATACTTTATGCTGCCTCTGTTAATTATTATCTATCTGCTACTTATTATTTATGTTTATCTTTATACGTTGGTTTTGTCATTTGGTGTGGACAGCAAAGAAAGAATTTCATTGTACAGAGAAATGTGTTTCCTTACTGTGCACATGACAATAAACTTTGAACTTGAACTTGAAAAGCTTGAGACAGTGAACCTTTATAAAAGGATTCCAAAAACACAGTTACCAAGGCAAGTGCCTTATATGGCCTTCTCAGTTAATTAAAGTTTGAATTAAAGCAGCACCTGCAAATTATTATTCATTTATTTAGCAGATGCCTTTATCAAAGGCAACTTAAAAAGCAAGTTATAATTCATGCAAGAATGAAGGTCAGTCAGACATTTTCTAACCTGCTTAGTCCTGAACACGGTCGCTGGGGGTGCCGGAGTCTATCCCAGCTAGCACAGAACACAAGGGAGAAACAAACCCTGGACAGGGCACCAGTCCATTGCAGGCTGAACACACACACACACATACACAGACACACACCAGCTACTCACTAGTCCCAATTTTGTATTGCCAATCCACCTAACTTGCTTGTCTTAGTTACTGTGGAAGGAAACCAGAGCACCTGGAGGAAATCCACGCAGACATGGGCAGAACATGTAAACTCCATACAGGGATGACCCTGGGTGCAACACTGATCTCCATATTGTGCCCAAGAATGAAAGTGCAAGCATCAAGGTAACGGAGAACAGCATAAAAAAGCGAACATAAGAGAGTAAAACTGCTACATAATTATACGTACAACTAGACTAAGACAAAAACAGTATCCTAAACTCTGTAAGTACAATGGCAGCTATCCTGTGGGAGAGAAGCTAAGCAGATCCAAAATATTTAATGAAAAGGTGTGTTTACAATAGATGCCTAAACACAAGTAAATTGGGTAGAGAAGAAATAGCCAAAAGAAAATCACTCCAAAAGTTTGGGGCAAAAACAGAGAAACATTGTCTAGTCTTAGGACATATCGCAAGAGGAGTGATGGTCAATATTGAGACAGAGGCAGAACAGAGACATGTTGAAGGGACATATGGAGAGACCAAGTATTGGAGATATTGAGAAGAAGACCTGATCAAAGAACTAGAGGTGAAGACATGAGTTTTGAATCCTTGCAGCAGCAGGAAGCCAGTGAAGAGAATTTCTAGATATTGTGAAGAAAGAAATGACATGAAATGGTCATTAAAGATGTATTCAATGAATGAATGAATGAGATGGGTCCACAGTCACAACAAGATTCATGAACATGACAGATGGTGAAGGGGTTACATCTTCAAGGGAAATGCTTAGAGACAAATCTGAGGAAGAAGAATTAAAGGGCAAGGGCAAGTACAAGATATCTGACTTTGAATGGTTAAGTTTAAAGTGATGATCATTTATCCAAGATAAGATGGTTGGAGATCTGGGCTAAAACCTGTGGGTTATAAGAAGAAAATGAGACAACTATCTGTGTGTTATCAGCATAAAGTTCCAATTAACAAAGGATAGTGATAATATACTTTTCCTGAAGGAACAGTATGTCAGCAGTGTTTTGGAAGTGAAAGGAGTGTCGAACAGAGTAGAAATGCAGAAGCTGGTTAGGGTAATAAAGGATAATGATGGAAACATTCTCACAATGAGAGGTTGACGAATGAAAAGAAAGAGAGCAAGAGTAGGTTGGATGATGTGGAGATAGTGAATCAGGAAGTGCAACGGATTAGCAAGGAGGAATTAAGGACAGCTATGAAGAGGATGAAGAACGGGAAGACTATTAGTCCAAATGGCATACCTGTGGAAGCATGGAGGTATTTAGGAGGAATGGCAGTGGAGTTTTTAACCAGATTGTTTAATACAAACTTGGAAAGTGAGAGGAAACCTAAGGAGTGGAGAAGTGTACTGGTACCAATTTTTAAGAATAAGGGAGAGGTGCACAACTGTATTAACTACAGAGGGATAAAACTGATGAGGCACATGATGAAGTTATGAGAAAGAGTAGTGAAAGCTAGGTTAAGAAGGAAGGCGATAATTAGCAAGCAGCAGTACAGATGAGTAGAGCACTACAGATGAAATGTTTGCTTTGAGGGTGTGGATGGTAAAGTATAGAGAAGGACAGAAGGAGTTACATTGTCTTTGTGGACTTAGAGAAAGCATATGACAGAGAGCCTAGAGAGGACTTGTTGTATTGTACTGTATGAGGAAGTCAGTAGTGCCAGTGAAGCATTTAAGAGTGGTACAGGATATGTACAAGGGAAATGTGACAGTGGTGAGATCTGCGGTAGGAGTGACGGATGCATTCAAGGTAGAGGGGGAATTACATCAAAGTTTGGCTCTGAGCCATTTCTTATTTGCAATGGTGATGGACAGGTTGACAGATGAGATTAGACAGGAGTCCCCGTGGTCTATGATGTTTGCAGATAACATTGTGATTTGTAGTGAGAGTGTGGAGCAGGTTGAGGAGACCCTGGGGAGGTGGAGATATGCTCTAGAGAGGAGAGGTATGTAGGTAAGTAGGAACAAGACAGAATACATGTGTGTGAATGAGAGGGAGGTCAGAAGAATGGTGTGGATGCAGGGAGTAGAGTTGGCGAAGGTGGATGAGTTTAAATACCTGGGATCAACAGTACAGAGTAAAGGGAGGTGTGGAATAGAGGTGAAGAAGAGAGTGCAGACAGGGTGAAGTGGATGGAAAAGAGGGTCAGGAATGATTTGTGACAGATGGGTACCAGCAAGAGTGAAAGGAAAGGTCTACAAGACGGTAGCGTGACCCACTAGGTTATATGGGTTAGAGATGGTGGCACTGACCACAAAACAGGAGATGGAGCTGGAGGTGGCAAAATTAAAGATGTTAAGGTTTGCACTGGGTGTGATAAGGATGGACAGGATTAAAAATGAGTACATTAGAGGGTCAGCTCAGGTTGGACAGTTGGGAGACAAAGTCAGAGAGGTGAGATTGGATTGGTTTGGACATGGGCAGAGGAGAGATACTGGGTATATTGGGAGAAGTATGTTAAGAATGGAGCCACCAGGTAAGAGGAAAAAAAGGAAGGCCTATGAGGAAGCTTATGAATGTGGTGAGAAAGGACATGCAAGTAGTGGGTGTAATGGAGCAAGATGCAAAGGATAGAAAGATATGGAAAAATATGATCAGCTGTAATGGGAGCAGTCAAAAGATGAAGACGTGTGTGTATTTCCATACTGATTTAAGAACTAAGTAATCCAGATGTTATACTAAACAGTAACTCAAACAATACTTAACAGCAGATAGTCCAACAACTCAATCCAAGTAAATGAAGTGCCCTTTTAAGGCTGCTAACAATAAAGGTACACACTGTCATGTCAAATGTCAGGAAGGCACTTATTGGCTAAAATTATTTATAGCAGTTTGTCCTAAAAGGGAAGTGCCATATAGCGATCAGAAATGAAAACACAGTATTGTGTGTTATATTTTTCTACAATATAAATTTAGCAGGGTACCAGTGTCTCCAAACACTCAAATATGAAGTTGAATGTTTTACAGTGAAACTATTAATATATGTATATAATATAAAATAATATATCTTAGACACTATGTATCAGACAAAGTAAATCACTGCAAGCCATAGCAATCATGAATTGTCAGCAACTACCTGAGTTTCAGTCTGTCACTGAACTTTATCAACTGAAGTGTGTAATGTCAATACAAATTACAAAATATCACTAGAGGGTTAAGTGTTAAATGTTTGGTATCCTTGCAACAATGTACAGCATAACGGCTTTGAATGTGTCAATGCTTCACAACGTGTCCATTGAACTGTATATGTCAGCTCAGTGCTTCGAACCGCACTTCACTCTTCATCCCCAATGTGCAAGTCTGCTCAGTGTTTTGAACAGCGCTCCACGGTTCATTCCCAGTGTGCATATCTGATCAGTGTTCCAAACCATGCTCCAAATTTCATTTGCAATGCGCATGTCTGCTCAGTGCTTTGAACCGCATTTCATTCCCTGCCCACATGTCTGCTCAGTGTTTCAAACTGCATTCCCTGCTTCATACCCAGCACATGCTGTTATTATGCTGTGCTGTGACTAAGGCGACTTTGTACTGATCGTCTATGTGGACCTTTAAGAATGTTGGAGAATGTGTTCATGAGGGTTGACTTTTGCTGGCAAAGTCAGATGGTCTTTGTTGCCGTAGCACTCAAGTGGATCTTTAATGCTGACCTCCATAGGTTTCGCCAAGTTTTCCTTTTACCACAAAGGTGTCTACAATGGCTGCTGTTGATGTCCATGGCACTATTTCTGTTTCAATGACAATTTTAATTAGTCATGTAGCATGTACTTTTATTCACATTACACTTTACATATACAGTAGATTTACAAATCACTTGATACTAACAGCGCTCACCTTGGAGTATCTTGTGCATATGTGAGACAGTGTGCTGTGTCTCTCAGCCTCTCTTGATGTGCTCTGGATTGACACATTTGAATTCTGGGTCCAGCAGAGCGAATTCAACCTTATCTGCCACAGTGGGTTTCTTATAATACTTTTCAATGTCGTGATTCATAGACATCAAGTGGCAATGAATACAAGATGGATTATGGTAAATATGTGAGCTGTCTTCTGCAAATTAGTCATCACAGTTTTGATGGCGATTCTAAGTGGCAATGATTCCAGAACAGATCTTTTATGCGATCCTTCCACAGTATCTCTCAAAATTATTTTGTCGGTTTAGATTATAAATATATCACACCTGATCATGTATTTGTTTTTTTTTCCATTTAGGTGACTCTTTAATTTAACTTGACCCTGGATTTGCACTACACACAGAATACGAAAAGCAACCATCTTAGTCAGTTGAGCCACAGGATGGCATAATCAGGGTTTGTGACAAATTTGATGCTGACTGCCTCTTTTCTTCATAGCAATTTCACTAATTTTGAGCTCCACAAAATATTCTAAAGTATTAATAATTGAAATATCTAATTATTTGATAGAATAATAACGTCTGTTAATTTTATTTTCTTTCTCAAATGTGCTCGCCTATAGCATGGTAAAGCAGAGTCTTAAACCTTTATTTTCCATTTACTCAGTTTTAAATAAGTCAGAATAAAGAAAACATTTAAGGACAAATGACAAGTCTCTTTTTCAATTTATTTAGTTATTTTTTTTAAACCTACAACATTAGGGCTGTGGAACCCCAAATGGCACTCAATTAAATTTGATCTCAAGAAATGCTGGGGGCTAATAATAATATTAATAATATGAGCAATAATGATCATACAATGTTAAAGGGAAATAAAAGAACCAGGTCTTTTTTTATTTAAACCCTTGTTTGTTGTATAGTATATTCCATCTATCGGCATTAGTTTTATCTTTTTAGACATCAACAACAACAACAACAACAACATTTATTTATATAGCACATTTTCATACAAACAGTAGCTCAAAGTGCTTTACATAATGAAGAATAGAAAAATAAAAGACACAGTAAGAAAATAAAATAAGTCAACATTAATTAACATAGAATAAGAGTAAAGTCCAATGGCCAGGGTGGACAGAAAAAACAAAAAAAAAACTCCAGACGGCTGGAGAAAAAAATAAAATCTGTAGGGATTCCAGACCATGAGACCGCCCAGTCCCCTCTGGGCAAGACACTAGACACTAGAAGCCACTGACGGACCCTTCTCTGCGTTGCAAATCCATAGCAGATAAACATAAAAGAATTAAAACTTTAACATACATCATTGAACTTTTTTATATAATAAGTTTGTTCAACATTAATGCATATGGCCAAGAGATGTAACTAGAGAGGTAAGCATCAAATTCGAAGCTGCAACACAATTTCTTCCAATTTTTCGGTGAGTTGTGAGGCTTCACATATCATTATGTCCTTGTCAGTTAAGCCTTTTCTTATTAATTAGTTCACAAGTGAATTTTATACCAAAGCAGCTGCTTCCCTTTAGTATTCAGTGCCTTTTGCACCTTCATCTTTATTGCTCATCTCTAATCATCAGTAGTTGGATACAATTAAGGGAGTAAACTCCACGAGAAGAGGTGAATATAGTAAAAAAAAGGTAACCTTTAAAGATATGGCAAACATTATACATTTCTGAATTTTGTTTGCATGTAAATATTCTAGTACATATTTCACATATTTCTGAATGCAAAATAAGAGAAGAAAATGACTAATTAAACAATTAGATAATTTATTTGTGAAACTGGGTAGAACGAAAACGGGCAGCCACAGTGGTTCCACAGGACTGAACATGGGGAGCCCTGCTCTAGATTGTTTGTATGGTACTTTTTAAAATGACTCTTTGAGAAAGATGGCATGCTAACAATCCTCATAAAATACCGCTGCTGACTTGTGCTTTGCCTTTAGACAGTGCCTGCTTTAAATGTTCATCCAAACATCTGTTTTCTAATTGTGTTTTCACTTCTGGATCACTGAGTGGCTGGGGCCTATTCTGGCAGTATTTGGGTACAAAGCAGGAACCAGTACAGGACATTCTATGAAGTGACTTGCTGCAGACTTTTTTACAGTGTGGTTTATTCTATTTACATTAAAGACTGATATAATTTTAAACTTAACAGCCTCCTGTCACACCTACTTACAAACTGGTAATCGTAAAGTGAGTTAACATACAGTAGGGTTTTAATGGATATCTTATAATGTTATTCAAGAGCACATTTTAGGACAAGTTCTTTTCAAGTGTGATTTTTTTTAGTCTCTTAACACTGCAGTGTCTTGTTGTATACTGCAATGTCAGCTTTTCCGTCTTCACATAATTCAACAGTCATTCTTTGCCCTTTAAGCAATATGCTATAGTAAGCCATTTCACAATGGAAGGGTGGTCTTATAATACAAACAATCCGAGGAAAGGAACAATGACCCTGTGTCAGAGTAGCTATCCCATAATGCCCGTTGTGGCAGCCAAGTGTCACAAATCAATGTATTTCATGGATTTACTAGTAAACTTTGAAACTCATGCTGTTTTCTTTATATTACAGATAATATTAAAGCTTCATAGCAGTGAGTAAATTTTTATATGCTGAATGGTAATCATAGCAAAAGCTTAAGAAGATGGTGCACTTAAACAAATATTTGTAATGTGTTATTTAAACTACAGAACGTTCTAGTTAAAAAGAACAATGGGGGCTGACATAATAATTAAATTGTACTCAACCAGATTCTGTAGGGTTGAGATTTTTGTACAATTTTGAATCTCTGCCAGTAGCAATGCTGAGAATTAAAGCCATATAGCAAACATTTTATTTCCTAGTTGGGTCAATAATGTAGATCTTCAGTGTTTTACAACAACAAGTGTTCATGCAATCAAAGTATATTGTTCTATGCATGATTATCATAGGTTTCTTTTCAGTACAGATGCTGATATGAATATGTAATCATAACTGGACTGCAATAAACAGGCCTCGATATTGTCACATACTGTATATACTATTAACACACTATTGCTAAAAGGTTTACTAGTATCAATTGTTAAGCAATCTTTGTACATAGTGTGGTGGATGGCCGGCTTCATATTCCGGCCCTCACCCCCAGGCCACCAGGAGGAGCTCTCCCGACAGCATAAACGTGTCCCGAGTTCCAGCAGGGCATCATGGACTCTGTAGTTTTTATACCCAGCCCTGCTGGATACCTTGGGGACCAAAAGGAGTCGCTGTAGGGAGGCTCATGGACTCATATATGCCCTATAACCTGGAAGTACGTTGTTTCTTCCTGTCACGGGATTAATAAAGCTTATCGGGGTTTTGATCGCTTTATTATCCGTATACTAAAAAAGGTAGTTTCGTAAAAAGTATGATAAATATATTGGAAGGGTGTTTGTGTCTGCAGAGCAATGTTTTATGTCTAGCCAGGGTTTTTGATGGGATTTCCCCCTGTAGTTGGCATTTTTGGAAGTACACTGACAAACTGTAGTCTGAGATACTCTGCACTTTCATTATGTCCATAGTTGTTTAGCTTATATTCTTTAGGTTTTTACATTTCTAATTTAAATAGTGTCACTGTTACAAAATATGTTACTTATAACATGTCCTTGTTTTATATGGCACGTTTGACAAACATGGGTGATACAACTTTTGTAAGAATGTATTCCAAACTTTTTATATGCCTTTACATTACAGATTCAAATTAACTAGTCATTTCTTTTCAACTTACACATTGATAGTAAAAAATATACATACATGTATGCTTTTTACTGAGATACACGTGTTTGAGTTACAAGTTTTCTCATTTACAAGGAGAGTGCTTTAATGTCTTTTTTCTGACTTACAGTTCAATTTCTCCACAGTTATGAGAATCAGTGTGGCATTCTCCATTGATTATACTACAGACAGCTTTATGAGAGAAAGGTATGAGAAGCAGAGAAAATCAGCATCCTATTTTCCGATTAATTGCTATTTTTCATTTAAATGATTCAATATCGATTCTTAAAGACTCAAGATCGATCTCATCTGTGTTGCAGCACCCAACACACGAGAAAACAGCTCAAGATCCTGGTTGGCATTCTCCCAGGCAGATACGCAGTCCAGTTCCCATTAAACAGCTCCTCAACAATGAGGATCCTGTGAGCCAGATCACCCTCTGGGAACCGTGCCACATGGCCATAGTGCTGTAACTGACACTCCCTCACAATGCAGATAATGTGCTTCATTTGGGACTCTACGAGCAACCATTCATTCGACACAAATTCAAACCATCGTAACCCAAGGATTCTCCTTGAAGAGACACAGCACCGAAGGATTCCAGTCTTCGTCTCAGGTCACTGGATAGCATCCATGTCTCGCAACCATATAGCAAAAGAGGAAGCACCAGGACTCTAAAGACTTGGGCCTTTGTCCTTTTGAAAAGATATCACGAGCAGCACACACACCTTTCCAGCGACCTCATGACTCCCCATGCTCTCCCAATCCGTCTTCTGACTTCAGAGGAAGAGTCACCAGAGTCATGAATGTTGCTGCTGAGGCAAGTAAACCTCTTGACAAGGTCGACACTCTCTCTGCAGACAGACACACTACTGATGGCTGTGCCCAAGAGGTCATTAAAGGCCTGGGTCTTGGTTTTTATCCAGGAAACCTGCAAGACCAGACACTCAGACTCCTCACTCAGTGTTTTGAGTGTCCTGATCAGAGCCTCCATTGACTCTGCAAAGATCACAGCATCAAGTGACTCTTCCTTCAGAAATAGATGCTCCACAGCCGCTGGACCCCATGACCCTGCCCAACACCCAGTCCATGCAAGCATTTAACAGAGTAGGAGCAAGAACACAACCCTGAAGAATCCTAGAATCAACTGGGAAAAATGCAGAGGTTCTGTCTCCACTCTGCACAGCACTTAGGTGATGATTTCCAGCAACTTTGGGGGGTTCTCATGAAGTCTCAGGTCATCCCACAGGGAAGCTCAATCAACTGAGGCGAACACTTTACAAAAATTGACAAAGGCTGCAAAGAAACTCTGTCAATATTCACATTTGTGCTCCATGAGAGCCCTCAGTGCCAGGATACGGTCGATGTTAGACTTCTTATGCATAAAATCAGGCTGCTCCGGACGCTGGTAGGTGAGCAGGTGATGACGGATCCTACTGAAGATGACACTAGCAAGGACTTTACCAAGCATCAAGAACAGTGTTATACCCCTGTACAGGAGTTGCCGCAATCCAGGCGATCACTCTTCCCTTTCCAGATGGGGATACAAGTTCTGTTTTTCAGTCAGTTGGGATGAAGCCTGTCTCCCAAATGTAAGGAAAGATTGCTTGCAATGCAAGGAGGACAGCTTTACCACCAGCCCGGAGAAATTCACCCAGGATACCACAGATCCCTGCAGCCTTCCATGCCCTCAGCTGGTTTACCACCTGTGCAATCTCAGTAAGACTTAGTGGTTCACAGCTAATTGGAGGATCAGCCCCCAGAACTATGGACCCAGAGATGTCCAGCATCCTAGCCAGAGGATCAGCTTTAAACAGCTGCTCAAAACATCCAGGCCAACAGGTCATAATTGCAGCATCATCCATAAGGACCAATTCATCACCCACCCTGACTGTGAATCTCTGAAGCAATATTTGATTATTTCATAATAATATTATTCTCAAGATGATATAGATGTTTTATAAAGTAAATGGCACTGCATCGCATTAAACCAAGGAGCACCTCATAATATGTGTGGACTCTAATGTGGCAATACATATGTTAGTTAAATTATGGTGAATTTTGAATGAGTGCAGCGCTGTGAAAAAGTTTTTTTTTTTATGTTAACTGTTTATTACTAATCAAGTATTTCTTCTTAAATGTCATTCCATGCTTATGCATATGTTATGAAGTCACTATGTAGCCACCCTTCAAATACAGTGTTACTGAAATTTGTCACATTTTTATTTATTTATATTATATTAATTTACATTATATTAATGTTCTCAAGATAAAATTGATTTTGAATCGAATTGGGGCATTGTGAATTGGAATCAGATTGAATCGGGACATCAGTGTGGATACCCAGCCCTAGAGCTAATCCACCTGTTGCTGCCATTCCTGCATCTGGGCCCTCAGCTTCAGCTTCTGGCCACCCTTATCCTCCTGTAGCAATGGAAAAGAAATAGACAGAGGATGAGGACATATGTCAAAGAACTCAGTGCCTCTTCCTTTCCTGTTTTTCCATCATCATCTCACTCAGTGCTGGAGTCACCAATCAGCCCATTGATGCCACCACCACCCCCGCCTCTCTTTCAATGTGAATTTTTTACAGTATGTGATGTGGATGACATTTTTCCTTTGGTGTGCAATTACTGTTTTGCTTTTTTAATTAAAGTACAAATTCTTTGAGAATTGTATGTTTTCTTTGCAGGTGTAAGTGTAAACTATGAAATACGTTAACCTATGAATGAACTTAATAGGAGCCACTAAATAGCCCTATTGCCGACTCATTAACAAATAGAAGAGAGCTCTTTACTATCTTTTAGTAACTATTTTTGAAGTGATTATGTTCATTTTAATAGAATTTGGTGATAGAAAAAAAACAGTGTGTCTTGAGCATGTATACATTTTTTCCCCATTGAATCTAATGGTGATTAAGCTTTCAAATGATGAGATTTCATCTTACAAGGGTTTTTCAGGAACTCATTAGGCTTTGAAAGACTAGTAGTAATTAACGCATTTGGCAAGCCATTTCATTTTATCTTGTGCAATGACTAACACAATTATTATGATACTGCATATAGGAAACAGAGATTTATAGATTACTAATGACACTAGTCAAATCCATAGCACACACAAAGATTCAAATTGCAGAGGCATCAACTAAATCGAAAGAAGCATCCAGGGCAGGGGACATAGAACCAAAATAGTTTGGAAAAACAGTTTTTTCTTACAGAATCCATTGTTGTGGTGTGTTTATTATTGACTACTGAGTGACCGTTGTCAGCTGTGCTCTTTGCCAGTAGCCAAGAAGACTTAATTTGATTGAATTCTTCTAGAGTGACATTGCATGCACATGAATAATGCATTCACTTGTACAGAGCTTTCTTTACGTGAATGCATACATTGAGGCATGATGCAAGATCCAACGTGAATAATTCAGCACCTCAAACAACCCATAATAGGAATTAACCATTAATGAAAAATGCTTAAGCAAGCATGTAATAAGTTGTCAGTATACAGAATCAGAACAAATAGAAGCCCCTGAAGACTATAACTGACATATGTGGTTCCAGACATACATAATTATCTATTCAATAAAACTGTTGTGTAAAGGAGTAAACAAATATGAATTGGAATGATCTTTGTACACACCCTGGAAAATAATTAGAATGATGTGTGACCAAATAATGAACAATGCCGGATAAAAGATATAAAGAAGGGCAGAGGCCACTGACTTGCAATTGAGCATAATACCATCTGCACTATTCTGCAACTGCCGTATTTTCACATTAGGCTTCGGAGTGTTGGCTTATTTTTTGTTGAATAAAAATGAAAAAAATGAAATCAGTTTTGTATCATTTTTCATTTAAGTTACTTATATGCAGCTTTAGGGTTTGGTGAGAATTAGTTGACTAAAAGAAGGTGTCTTTTCTTTTTCATACTGTATATTACATACTGTGGAGGGTGCTCCCCGGGAACCTTACCCAGCTGGGACACCCACAGTGTGGAAGGACAGGAGGAGACAACTTGCACACGGCTTTGTCTCTCTCAGGATGCTAGATGGCAGCCCCCCTGAGTTGCAGCATCACCACGGGTTCCCACAGGGCATCTTGGGACTTGGTGTATGTCTGCTCAGCCCAGTTGGGTTCCATGGGTGCTGCCAGAGGGGTTCCAACATTACCCAAACTGCTCCCGGGCCAAGTCTTGGAAACACTGAAATTACTTCCGGACATAATATAAAGAAAGCTGCTTGCCATAGCCCAAGGAGCCACAGTTGAGAGGAAGGAGGCAAAGCTTGCAGTGAGAACAGGAGCAGCTCTAGGCTCGTTGCGGCCCTGGGCAGAGAAAGAATCGGTGGCCCCTTCGCCCGCCAATGTCAATATGGTATCTTATGCATGGCGGATGGCCACGTCCGTTGCGGACACTGCATAGCCACCTCGTGCTCATGACACAAGCGTTTAACTTATGATAAAGTTCAGGATTGCTCCTTCCTGTGACGCAATGAAAACCTCCTGAGCCGCCTTTCTCCTTCGATTCGAATAACCAGATTCGTGTACTCGAAATCTCTTCATTTTGCTTAGAATGGGTGTGCGAATGTCTTGTGTCCCCATCCGATATCAGATACCACCAGATATTCACTATGACTATTGTGCTAACACTAATACTTTATTAAAACTAGATGAAACATTATCTTGAAAGACGACTCGCCCACTTGCACTAGCTTTGTATCAGCTGTCAGCTGTGTTGTTATTTTCTCTTTCTGTTTTATATTCAATATATATTGGCGTGGCAGCCAATGGGATTTGGCGGCGCTGTGCAGGTGCACAGTTTGCACATGCCTAAGGCCGCCTCTGGTGAGAAGTGAGGATGCAGCAACTGAGAGACAAAAAAAGAGAAGAAGACAGAGTTTTGCTAGCTGTGTGCTGGTGCTTATTTCTTTACTTGTGGTTGTGGCATGAGAAACACTTTCAAAGAAGAGTTTCCCACAATAAAACTCTTTGTGCTGTTATTTTTGTGTCAGAGCCTGTCTGTGTTGGATGTTTGGGTTAGCTGGAGCACCCTCGTGTGACTACAATACTTATTCACAAATCCTACCGTTGGCTGAGAGTCCCCAGCGAAAAAGATTACTACCTCAAAGAACCCAGAGCTTTGCTTCCAATTCTGCCTAGACTAAAATTCTGCCTAAAATCATCTAACCATGACTGTCTGCTGATCCAGGAGATAAACTACAAGAGAGAGAAAATATAAGATCAGTCTAATGAGGATGCAATGTAGGTACATTCTTCTATCTTTGCTCAACATAGGGAGAATTCCAGCCTCTACTATCAAAAGTAAGTAGGAAGCTGGTTAATACACTAAAACTTCTTTCTTGGATGACTCCAGGTACTTATAATGTAGATAGGATGCTGCCAATATAGTGTTTTCTCCTACTCAGCCTTATAGTGGTTAAATTGGATGTAAGAAATGGATCAATATTCTATATGCATGTGGTTGTGCAGTCTTAGACAAGAGGGGACAATGTGCTAGTCTTTTATTTTAACAAACTTTATGCTTTCAAAGAAGATTACCGTAGACAGGAGAATTTTAACTAGTGATTGACAGAATTAGAAGTCAACAAGTATATATGTGAGTCCATCTACTGCCTCTTAAATAGGTGAGTGCCCTAGCACAACACTATGCCAATATGTTATGTGCTGACAACATCTCTTTTTTGAATGCAGTATTAGACTGTTCAGGCCCTTTGGAAGATTCACTTTAAAATCACTAGCATCAGAAGTCACACACTACATTTCAATACCCAGCTATGGCACACTTTTCATACACCATGAGATATGGTGAAGCACCTGCAACAAGTTCTCTGTTGTGTATCAAATAAGGCAGGAGCAAAGCAGTGCTTAGCTGCCCAGGGGCCTCATTTATAAACGGTGCGTACACATAAAAATGTTGCATAATTACGTTTCCACTTTCAAATCGCGATGTATAAAACCTAAACTTTGCGTAAAGCCACGCACATTTCCACAGTAGCTCATACCCTGTCGTACGCAAGTTCTGCGCTCAGTTTTGCAGACTGGCGACACCCAGCGTCAAAGCAGTGCACTGTTCCTGTGTTACCATTTCTTTTTAGATCCACATCCCTAAAGCAGCTTTATAAATACACTGAAATTAACCGCATACTGCTTATTAGTTTAATGCATCTGATTGTAATTAACCTGCAACAACATAATGGTCCACAGAATGGTCAAACTATTCCAAATAACATAGCTGCTTTAGCATTGTTACTCTCACTGCACCTTCTTCTTCTTCTTTCAGCTCCTCCTGTTAAGGGTTGCCACATCGGATCATCTTTTTCCATATTACTCTCACTGCACCACTCAGAGTATTTATATTACTGTATCTGAGTGGGGAATCACAGCTGTACAGCAGCTGATTGGGAAGAGAATTATCGGTAAACAGCATCAAGCACACACTGCCTCAGCCATGCTGTCTATTGAACTGCTCTCGTAAAGCAAACACTTCAGAGCCTTTCCTAGAAACAGTTTCATCCCAAGAACTCTAAATGCACTCAATCAGTCCATCAAGTGCTCCTTGTAGAACTGTTTGTACTTATAAGTACAATTACCTCACTGTAAACTTGCGATACAGTTATAATATGCCACAACCTTCACTACATTAGAGAAATTTGGGTTTGGCTCGAACATTTGTGCATGGATCAAACTACTGTATACCAACCCATAAGCTTCAGTTTGTATTAACAACATTTGTTCAGACTACTTTAAACTAGAACGTGGTACCAGACAAGGATGTCCCTTGTCACCACTGCTATTTGCAATGGCCATTGAACCACTGGCGGTTCACTGTTGAAATTCTTATCAGATAAATGGGTTTTTCAGAGAAGGACTGGAACAGAAAATTTCTGTATATGCAGATGATATGGTACTGTATATATCAGACCCACAAAATTCTGTGCTGCAGTCTTAACAGCACTTACAGAATTTCAAAACATCTCTGGTCTCAGAATTAATTTGAATAAAAGTGTGCTCTTTCCAGTGAATTCTCAAGCACACAATATTAGATTGGACACCTTCCCTTTTATCATCGCAGATCAGTTTAAATACCTAGGGGTAAACATCACAAGTAAAGATAAAGC
>JANRMT010027041.1:72158157-72188479 GCA_026402145.1 Polypterus bichir lapradei
TATAATATTGCATAACCTGAGCCACTTTATAAAGCGCGTATTTACATATGATGATGATAGTATTTTTAAGATGAAATGCAGCAAAATATGTTTATTATATTATACAGATAAAACTTTAACTTCATTTAAATAATCTATATTTTTAATAATTAAACCAGTGAGGACAAGGTGCCGCAGCACTAGCGAGCTGCTGGCGCTCCGTTCACGGATTATTCCTGCCTCGCGCTGTATTCTTGCTGGTGCTGACATGACACTGGAAGGATAGATGGATAGAATAATTAAACATGTACTACGAAGATATTTCAATGTTCCTTAAAAGTTTTGAAGAATCGGTGTTCTAAGCTTACAGATGGCTTAACGGCGATTACAGAGCTGATTGTGTTGCGATTGGTTACTTGGAGAAAGAAAAGTAAAGACAGGAACTGGAGGTTAGTACGTTTGAAAGAGACAGTACTGCTGCAATAAAGTTTTTCATTGAAGGTTGCGCAAGGCGCAGAAAGCATCTTGCATGAGGCATGAACAATTACTGCGCTACCATGTTCCCATGTTTAATAACATGCTTTAACTCCTATCATCATGAAAATGATATCACGTATACATCTCAGTATTTTAATTATTCAGAGAGCTGTAATATCACGAATGTAATGGATTCTGTGTCCTGTCAGACATTCACACACACAGAGCACATAGAAGATCAAATACAAAACAAAGCATTTAATGTGCTACTTTAGTTACGATGTGATTTGAGAAACTAGTAAATTAAACAATTTTAAGATGAAGTTTATGATGTTCTACTTTAATGACAAAATAAACTACGTGATTAAAGTGGAAATTTCGAGATGAAAGTTTTTTTCCCCACTGTGTGCCTTTTTTTTCTCTGTACCCTAATAAGCTTTCATATGACACTCAGACGGTGGGCTACGACTTGCCTTTTCACGGCGACTTTGATATCTGACAACTTCTTTTTTATTTCAGGCACTGTGCAACTTTGTGAACTTGAGCTTTCGAGTTTCTCCAACAAGCTATGTCACTCGATCAACTTCCTTTTGTTGTTTATACCACTGTTTTTGCCATTGCCTTTTCACAGAACACTGAGCTTAAGGGCTATTTATATTGATTTGCATATTCAAAGAGGCGTAATTCTGGGAGAATGCACGTGCGTTAATTTTTACGCTGACCGGGATTTATATAGTGGAAGACCATGGAAGCTAGTGTTTGCACAGATTTATGCATCTGGATTTTTTTGTGCGTAAGCCCATTTCTGATTTTGTGCTTACGTTATGTTATAGTGCGAATTCTACGCACGCCGTTATGCATGAGGCCCCTGGTCTTTACTTTAAATTAGCATTCGAGTTTGACTTTCTCCTAAAGTCACAATCTATAAAGACATATTACATCCCTTTTTAATCCGTCTAAAAAACATTGCGGCATTACCAAAGCTTTCAATACATTACTTACATTACAGTAGGGGTCCTCAAGTCTGATCTGCAGGTTTTTCTTCCAACCTAATTTCTTAATTAGAAGTCAATCATTGCTGCCAGCAGACCTCATTTAATTTTATGGCTTTTAAGAATTTTAATTGTGCCAAGTCAGGTTATTTTTATTTAATAAATTTTTTTAATTTCCAAGAATATTGTCCAAATGATTTGTGGTAGACAGCAGATTTATGATTCCCAGCCCTTCACTTTTTCTTTTCCATTTCTTTTTCCAAATATACTATTATAACATACTCCATGCAGAACGCAGACAGGTATAAATTGGACCATGTTAAATGGTCAGCCACAAAGTCCTTTGTCATTTACCTATGTTAACTTTCCCTGATTAAGACAATATGAAGCAATTAATAAAGTGAAAGAACCTGTTTAAGGTTAAAAGAATGACTGGGAACTTAACAAATGACTTCACTAAAGTGAAATACATAAATGGTGCTTAAGCCATAACTGCTTTGGCAGCAACAACTGGCTTCAGACTTTGAGTCTTCAAGACTGGTTGGTATTTCTTCTGGAACAGAGGTGGGTGGAAGATTTGGAAAATTGGGTAGGTTTCTTTTAGCAAAATTTCTGATTTGAAAGTAGTGGAAAAATTGTGTTGCTGAGAAGTAAAATTTGAAGAATAATTTTTCATAAGATGTAAAAACATCTATATACAGTTCTCTAAGTGTTTTAATCCCCGATGTTTTCCAAAGATTTAATACTGTGTTGGTTTGAGAAGGCTGAAAAAGGTAATTATTGTGTAGAGAAGCAACAGATAAAAGCTTAGTACATCTTTCATTGGTTCATATTCTAAGTGACTGATGGACAACTGGATCATTGGTATATTGATGATAAGTAACATTTACTGGGGCACAAAGCTTTTATAACTATTGCAGACCAAGCATGTGTATACTCATTAATATGTGTTCATTTCCAGGTCTTTATAACTTATACATTTGCCACCCAGTAATAAACCTGAAAGTTAGGTAGTGACATACCATCTTCTGCTTTAGGTCTTTGAAGAGTCATTTTTTGAATGTGTGGACATCTCAAATTCCAGATAAATGAGGTTATAATTAAGTCTATTTTCTTAAAGAATGATATATGTATGTTGTCGTGAATAAAGACTTTCCACAATACAAAAAAAGAGTTGAGGAATGTCCCTTAACAATGTCTAGCAGACTAGCAACAAAATGTTTGCAAAAAAGTGATCAAAAAGCAAGGCAATTGATAAACAGAAACAGTGACATGGCATTTATATAGAAAAATATGGTTGATGGAAGTAATGTGGCAGGAGATGACGTCAGAACGGGTGGACGGAAATAACGTTATCAATGGGAGCCGAATGTGATGTCATTATTGGGAGACCGGACGTGATGTCATCATCGGGAGCTGGAAGTTGACGTGTCGTTGGGTGACCATTTTGTGAATCTGGAAGTTGGAGTGGTGAGTACAATGAATTAGTTTTCTTCTTTTGGTCTGATGAAAAAGAGAGAGGTGTTAGTACCACAAATCAACCCTTCATCTCGCGATGATTCACTCACCTCAGGGCTTGTTGGCTGCCTCCTAAGCGCATGTGTGTGACAATGTATATACGGATGCTCTGAAATAGAAAAAGAAGCTTTGGAAGGATGATCATCTTCACAGCATTGATTCTCACTGATAATGTGAGATGGAGGGCTCACCATCTGTTCACATCTTTTTTGATATTTTTGTAAAATTGTGTTGAATAACTGGCTTCAAATTGAGAATTTGGGTTAAAACAAAAACCTACAGTTACTGCGGACCTCCAGGACCAAACTTCAGGACCCTGATTTACAATACTGTGAATTATTTGTTATATTTAAAGAACAAAGTTGTTTGTTAATCTATTTTCAACTAGAACAACTTCATTCAACATGAATTTAAATATTTAAATAATTAATAAAACTTTAAAAATAATTTAAGCATCACTTGCAATGCCTGCAGCCTGCAGCAAACATACTAGAGCATTGATTGGCATTACAGCCTCATAAATCTGGAAACATGGGTTAAAATTTGCCTTAGTCACAGCTTGAATGTTCTCCATGTCTTCTGAGTGAGTATAAATTGGCATTGCATATGTGTGTTAGAGTATTCACGAACCACCTGGAATCTTTTGATTTGAGACAGCTCGTTAGTCAGCCTACACATAAAGCAGGTCATACGTTAGACTTAGTAATTAAACAAAGGACTAAAAGTTGATGTGAAGCAGGTCATTGATATTGGCCTATCAGACCACTTTCTTCTACTATTTAATATAGAAATAATGATAGAAAACATTCATGAGAAGCATATTGTTAAAAAAACGCTTCTTTGATTCATCAGCAGCTTCAAAATTTACAAACATTCTAAGCAACCAGTCCGTTTATAATGCTAACTACAATAGCGAAGATAATGTAAATAGTAAGCTGGAAAAATTTAATACTAAGGTGAGAGCTGCTGCTGACATAGTTGCACCTGAAAAGTTAAAAAATCTTCTAGCACTATTATACCATGGAAGACCCAAAGAGTGTCTGATTTAAAGAGAACATACCGGAGAGCTGAGTGTAAATGGAGAAAAACTAAACTAACTAACCACTATGAGGTATTGAAGGTTAAAATAACTGAATACAATAACACAGTCCGTCTTGAGAGGCACTGCTATTTCTCTAGAATTATAAATAACAATGCTAGCAATCCCAGAATCTTATTCTCTACGATTGATCGTCTGCTAAACCCAGGTAACTCAAAGGAATGCCTCCAAAATATTTCCAGTGAAACTTGTGAGGCTATTGCTGTATTTTTCAATCAAAAAATGAATATTAGAAATAATATAGTATATCTCCCCAACACTGCGGATCCTCTTAAGCCCCAGTACTCTGTTATAAACAAATTAAACTCTTTCACCAGGATAGATTTACCTGATTTACACCTCCACCAGTGTCCTTGACCCAGTACCAACAAGTTTTTTCAAAGAAGTATCAAGCGTGCTAATTGATAATATTCTTGACATAGTAAACTCATCATTAGATACGGGGGTCTTCCCAGACTGTCTTAAGACTGCTGTAGTTAAATCCCTACTCAAGAAAAATAATCTTGACCCCTCTGCTTTTGAAAATTTTAGACCCATTTCTAACCTGCCTTTCTTAAGTAAAATTCTAGAGAAGGTAGTCATTATGCAGCTAAATGACCACCTCAGTAAACCTGCTATTCTTGATAAGTTTCAGTCGGGTTTCAGAATAAATCACAGCACAGAAACTGCACTTGTTAAAGTAGTAAATGACTTGCGGGTAAATGCAGACAGAGGCCATTTATCTGTTCTCATCCTCCTAGATCTGAGTGCCGCATTTGACACCATTGATCACAATATTCTTAGAAATCGCCTTAGTCAATGGGTAGGCCTCTCTGGCAGTGTCTTAAATTGGTTTGAATCCTACCTGATAGGTAGAAAAGTCTTTGTTAGTTGTGGTAATTATAACTCAAAGACACATGACTATATGGTGTTCCACAAGGCTCTATCCTGGGTCCGCTGCTCTTTTCGATTTACATGCTTCCGTTAGGTCAGATTATCTCGGGGCATAACGTGAGTTGCCACAGCTATGCTGATGACAAGCAGCTGTATTTATCAATAGCACCTAATGACCCTGATTCTGTTGTTTCACTAACACAATGTCTTACTTGTGTTTCTAAATGGATGAATAGTAATTTTCTCAAGCTAAATAAAGAGAAAACAGAAATTTTAGTGATTGTCAATAATGGATATAATGAGGTTATTAGAAATAAACATGATGCATTAGGATTAAAAGTCAAGTATGTAAAAAACCTAGGGGTAACTGTTGACTGTGACCTGAATTTTAAATTTCATATTAATCAGATCACTAGGACAGTATTTTTTCACTTAAGAAATTTAGCAAAAGTTAGACCTCTTATATCATTGAAAGATGCTGAGAAATTAGTTTGTTTTCAGTCGACTAGATTACTTTAACACACTCCTCTCAGGACTACCCAAAAAAGACATAAATCGTTTGCAACTAGTGCAGAATGCAGCTGCTAGAATTCTAACTAGGAAAAGAAAATCCGAGCACATTACCCCAGTTTTGATGTCACTACACTGGTTACCTGTGTCATTCAGAATTGAATTTAAAATACTGCTTATGGTTTACAAAGCCTTAAATAATCTCGCTCCATCTTATATATCGGAATGTCTGACACCTTATATTCCAAATCGTAACCTTAGATCTTCAAATAAGTGTCTGCTTAGAATTCCAAGAGCTAAACTTAAAAGAAGTGGTGAGGCAGCCTTCTGCTGCTATGCACCTAAAATCTGGAACAGCCTGTCAAATAGGAATTCGCCAGGCCAATACAGTGGAGCACTTTAAAAAACTGCTGAAAACACATTACATTGATTTCTCATAACTTCATTTTAGTTTAATCCTGAAGCTCTGTATATTCAACTAATTATCAAAACTATTCATGGTGGCTCCAAAATCCGTACTAACCCCTACTCTCTCTTCTGTTTTTTTCCCAGATCTGCTCAACCACCACTTAATCAAAGCACCATGATGTTCCTACATAGATGGATTAAAAGCCAGAAGTCTACATGACCATCATCATCAAGTCCTTCCATGAGAACCCTAATTACAAAGAGGACTGTTTCATTTATGTTAGGTAGAATACCCAGAGGGGGCTGGGCGGTCTCATGGCCTGGAACCCCTACAGATTTTTTTTTTTTTCCAACCGTCTGGAGTTTTTTTTTTTGTTCTTTCTGTCCTCCCTGGCCATCAAAACTTACTCTTAAACTATGTTAATTAGTGTTGTCTTTTTTTAATTCTTACTTTGTCTTTTTTTCTCTTTTCTTCATCATGTAAAGCACTTTGAGCTACATTAATTGTATGAAAATGTGCCATATAAATAATTGTTGTTGTTGTAGTAGAGTATGTTGTTAAATTCACTGTTTTTTAAAGGAAACAAAAGTACCTCAATAAGCTCTATGTAACTTTAAATGAAATTGGGTTGCTAGTTTAAATGTGGGCTGTGAAGCCTTAGATTCATGTTTAAAACCAAACCTCTCAAAGTAATTACTTATACTACGGACCCGCAGTTAAGTCTGAGTGATTAAAGCAGCCCTTTAGCTGCTGCAAAAACTCCCCAGTACATCCTCTGTGAACGCTAATTCAGCTTTGTTTTGGCACATTTTCTGTAATTTTCTGTCTATATTTATCACTGATATTTTGGTTTATTTTTGGACATTTTCCATCCATCCACGTTCACGCATACACCCACACTCACTCTTGCTAGACTCATTTAGAGTTGCCAGTTAACCTAACTGGCACAGTATGAAGAACTGCTGCCTCATACCTTCAAGGACCTGGGTGTGACTCCTGGCTCAGTTACTGCCTATGTGGCATTTGCATGGATGCTGGTTTTCTTTTTTAGGCTAATTGGTGAGTCTACAGGTATATTGGCTCTGTATGAGTAAGTGTGTGTTTGTGATTGCGGCCCTGTGTGGGATGGCATCCTGTCCAAATTTGGCTTCCGCTGCCTACTGCACTGAAATGGAGAATGAAGTTTAAAAATAGAAGGATGATGGGTTATAAAAGGTAACTGAAGAACCCAGAGAAAACACAAACACTGAACAAATGTACACACACTGCTTAGATAGTGGCTGGGCTCAAAATTAAGCTCAGTCTCCTGAAGCCAAGAGGTTGCTCAACAGCTGAACTAACCATTGCTCTACCATGCAATCCAGTAAACAACAGACATTTAGAGAAACCATTTAGGAGCAGGAAGTGACAAGTATGTCTAATTTAATTAGCTACTAGATGAACAACAGTGTGTAATGACATTTGCTATTGGTTCTGTCTTTATTATAACTAGGTGATGGAAGGTAAAATATCTGCTATAAATGAATGACGGTTATGGAGTGCATTGTGTTATATCTAGCTGCTAGTACTATCCTACTTGGGATATTTATTGGACAAGATGGCAGTTGTGGTCTGAAATTAAAATTAACAGATTATCCCACATGCTAGAGAGCAAGAGATCCCTAAGGCTCCTCCATTTAAGTCTCCTACAAGGACACCTGAGAATTGCAGTCTGAGATCGCTGGAGCACTGTGGGGTGCACTCACGATTCAGCCTTACTACTTTCAACAAGGATTCTGCTGACCCATAAGTGCTTCTTAGGTACAGTATGTCTTTATGACACTGGAAACACTCCCAGCACTCAAACTTGGTCCTCAGTCAGAGTTTTTGGCATCATGGGTGAAGTAGTGAGAAAAAGCTAGCCTGGCAAAGAGTAAGAATGAAGGTTGGAGGCGAGAAGCGGAGAATGATGAGAGTGCTCTTTAGGACAGGAGAAGGTTAATTTAGGAGAGTACTGCTGTCCAGTCAGGTTCATGGGAGGCAGAGTTTCTTGTGTTAATGTTTGTGTGTTACCCACCCTCCATTATGTCCCCCCATGTGTTCCTTTAACTCTTTGAGGGCTGAATATTTTTTCCGAAAAACATAGTTTCTGAAAAGCAAAGGTTTCACACAGAAATCGACTTAAAACATCTGTTGCTGCATGCTGCGGATGCTAGTTTGCCAAGAATGTGTGGCAGACTTGCTGCCAGGCTGTCTTCGCGTGGCTGGGGCGGCAGCGGTCACGGTTGCAGTGCATTGCAATCTGGTTTCTACCTCTTACCATTGTTAAGTGGCAGTCCTCCTGGCGAACATTGTCAGTACAACAATTAGCTGGGGACCAGTCCGCTCAAACTGGAACCTCACATTTGTTTTTCGATCACTTGTATCAAAATCGGAGTCCGGCAATTCATAGTCCAGTTCAGAGATAATAGGCAAGACGTCGTCCACAGAGTATTTTGCTTTACGCATTCGCTTTGATCTCTCACCATTATGTCAGTGCCATTTTCGCTCTTGTTTGCACCTTACTACTCACACGAGCGCAGAAAATCTCAGTCAAACCAATGAAGCTAACTTTCCTTCTAACAACAAGAGTCCAACTAAAACATAACGGTTTGTTTTGGCACAGTTTACATTTGATTACCCTCGTCAACTCCTCCTTTTGACAAAAGTCGACATCAGCCCTAGAAGAGTTAATGAATCTTTTTTTTTTTTTTTTAATTTCACACTGGTCTCATCTAGTTGTTTTCCTGCAGATTGCTCCAGAACTCCTACTTAGATGGCTTTTTCTGCTCTTGTTTGTGGCCCATCAGAAAATCCTTTGATATGCATTTTTCTTTTCTGAAAAAATCTACATATTTTCCTGTTAACTAAAGTGTATTAGTACCCCTTGATACTTCAGCTTTTCCCATATCTTTCTTTTCCACACTTTTCATGCTTTAGTGCAGTGTTAGCTACTCCCATTTTAACAAAAATTTTTGTTGTTCTAAGTTGGAAACAAAAAAAAAACAGAAGAACCAATTAGGTGGTTCAGATCTTCAAAGGAAGTAAAACTGAAAAACAATGCAAAGAATAAAGTGATACTGTTCAGCTGCTGTAAAACTTATAATAGCAGTAATCATGTCTTCTAAATTCAAACAGAAGTAAAAGCCACACTGTTGGTAATTTATGAGTTTACAAAGATTTAGAAACAAATGTGAGTTTACAAACAAATAGCAGGAACAATGGGCAGAATGTATCAACCTTCAAAACATGTGTTGCCACTCTGGGTCATGTATGGAGAGTGTTAAGTTAATTACATGAACTTACTTGGGTGTTTTAGCTTTGAGTTATCCTTTGTTGGGTTGATAAACTGGAGGAGGTATGCCATGCATATCAGGAATCATCTAGCAAGCAGAGGAAAAGTAAATAAATAATCATGCAATGTGAAGGGAAAACATCAAACTGGTGTCTCAGAGCATAACGATGAGTCTAGAAGAGGGAGGAGCTAAATCATTTTACCCTTATGTTGCCTTTTTTGTACTTCTAGATTAATATTTTTATTTATAGAGAGTCTGTTTTGGCCTAGTCCTTCCAAAGCAGACCTTTCCATAACCATTCTTCTTCCTTGAAGGGCATTTTTGATATTTTTGGGACAATAAAGTATTTTTTGAATCTATGTAGGTCAAAGCCAACTAGTAATGTTTGGGGTCAGGCATCCTGGGTATTTCTTCAGGCCTCACAACCTTTCACTATTTTTATTTGTATATATGTGTTTTACTGTTGTTTTTGTTAATTATGAATGATTATTTATCATATATTTCTGTTACCTGTTATTTGGCTGAATGTACACTGTGTTTTTAAATGTTGTGGAAGACGAATGTTCTCTTCGTTCCCTTGTACTAATTCATGTCTGAGAAGTAAGCTTTACAAAACCATGTAATAGCATGCTTTGTTTTAGCAAACAGAAAAATATTTGTGCAAAGGACTCAAGGTCTGAGCATTCCACACATGAGTCTGCCTTATCACGTTTTCCCTTAGCTTACATCTGAACGCCATAACAAAAGGAGCCAAGAAATCAGGTTTTACAAGGGACGTTAAAGGGGCTCAAGGATTGTGTATAATAAAGTGTTGACTGTTGCATTTCATAATGATATTAAATCACGCATTCTAGGAGTATAAAACTGGACCCCACCCAACAGCCGGGGTTCAGAGGAGCCCTGACACTGTCATGTATTGATTGTCTGCTTTTCTGAAACTTTTCTCACTGTGACGCTGAAAAATAAAGCTGCTTTATAATTCCACCTGCTGTCTGGTCTGAAAACTTCGTCCACAATGTCAGTATATTTTTTGGGTCGTCCACCAAGGGATGGAGCCACCTGCCAATCACCACCATGAACTGCTCTCAACCCTATAAATCTGGAGGGTCTCCCATAGTTCCTGGCATTTCATTTTGAATTTCATTTTGAGGGTTTGGTGAGTGTTTTATGGTTATGATTTTTTTTGGATATTTTTGAACCTGTGGTCAGTTTTTAACTGTAATTTGGATTCTGTTTGGGGACTTTGATTGTTTGGGATTGCCTTACTGCTTTTATTGCTTTAGGCAGTTATTTTATGTATTTGCACTCAATGGATCTTCATGTTATGTCTGAGCATTTTCATTTTAAAATAAAATAAGATTTATTCTCAAAGATTCAATGATTCCCTTTTGTGACTAGCTGGTTTTCTTAATATTTTTTCTTCCCAAGTGGGAATTATTGGAAGTGTTTGGAAACTGTTTAGTGCTTGAGACATCTAGTCCATAACAGAATGCACTCATGACATAACAGCAAAAATTGTTTATCCACTAATGTAAGAAACAATGAGACACACAGCCAGTTATACCAACAGTCCCGGTGACTTACCAACCCAGACACTGCAGTGTTGTCACTTATGAAAATAATACAGTAGCCAAAACTAACTTTAACCCTTGTTATTTCAATCAAAACTATACAACAGCAATTAATTCCTAGAATGCTCAATCCCTGAATGAAACAAAAACTTACTTATTAAACAAATATGTTGTGACAGCACATCTTAATAAATTCAGCAGAAAAACATACAGATATACTGTATGTTTATGTGTATATGTAAATTGTGCTGATTTTGTTAACATTTGCAATGGAATGCATGTAGTAATAAAATGATTTTTTTTCATTCCAACAGGCGGTGCACCACAAAATTTAGCACTGTGGTTGTGACTCCTATACCAAATTGTGTAACTCTGACCCTATTATTGCTTTTAAAAGAATATTTTAATTGGAAAAAATACTGCATCTGTACAAGTAAATTTCATCCAAAAGCTATAATTAATGCTTGCTTTCAGGTAAAAGCAGTTTTGCTGAAATTCAAGGAAAAGAGTTTTCAAATTAGCACTTTAACCAAATCATCAAGCATATTTAAGCAATAAATTATATCAGATATTAATACATTTGTGCAAATACAAAACACTGCTGAAAGTATGTGTAAAGCTTTACAAAACTAATTGCCTGAACAGTAAAAAGAAAGATTAGAAAGAGAGGCTGCAGAAAAACAAAGAGAACAAATGAAATTGATGAAGAAGTGCCCAGCAAACAAGAAAGTGACATAGCAGCATCTGAATAATGACGTGCAAATAAATCTGAAGAAATGAAATTTTCCAGAAATGAGGCAGGTGACAGAAGATAAAAGAAATAAAAGGCATGTGAAACTCTATATCAGTGTACAAAACGGATGTCAGTTATTATTAACTGCAAACACAAATCTCACTCAATAAGCATCTGCAACCCTGACAAATCTAGTAGGATTTGCCTTATTAATTGAAGAAATGTTTTCAGATCATTACTGTGATGAATATTGCATACATTTTAGAGTAGAAGCCCACCAATGCTTTGGCACTTTGATTTAAATGCTAGACACAACTGGGCCATGTAGTCACTAATATAGTGTCAAGCAGTTTTGTAACAGGATCAGACAATCTGACAGCCTTCTTGTCAGGAAAAGGAAAAGATGTCTGGAACATCATGAGATGCTAACCACAATTGTGCACCCCATCACCTGACAGGAGAACAAAACTCAACACAAATGAAGTAGACATCACAGTGTGGTGACAAACACAGAAGAGGCATCAGCAATGAACTGGCTCAGGAGCAAATGTGAAACCTCACATCAGGTGTGAATGCCAGGACAGAAGACAGAGGTCTATGGACTTTACTTTTTAATGTTAAATGTTCTCTTAAAATACAGAATATCTGCTTTAATCTTTTTATGTTGAGCAGTTTCAGACTTTGCATCGCTCTATTCCAAGAATATTATGTAAGTAAAACAAAAAACTCACATTATGTCTATGACCATCAGTTTAAGATATGATGTTTTCTGGTGTGTGTTAGTTGTATGTATTACTAACAAAGCTTTTTTATTTACATATTTACAAAAGTGGCTTGGATGATTCCTCTTGAAGTAAGATTAAATTGTATGTAAAGAATATGTTGTTCCTTCTTTGAATTATTAGGTTAAAACAATCCTCAAAGCTGATTTTTATTTTCTGGAAAGGTATTCTATTATTATTATTTGTGTTTTTTTATATTTCAGCTATTCTGTATGTAATTATATTATAGTTTATAATTGCATTAGTTTCCCCCTCCTTTGGGAAGTACAGTTTCAATTATTAATGTGTAGAAAGAAAATGAATGGTCTCTGTTTCTGATTGCGGTGGTGTGTCTTGCAAAAATCAAGATCAATACTTGCCTTAGTGATTTACCCACTGTCTCCTTTCCAGCTGTGTTTCTGAGTCAGCATTAACTTTTCATGTCGCATCCTCCACATATTCTGAGTAATGCCTCTCTCTCTTTTTAAATGTTCTTCATATGGCCTCTATTAAAATACTTAAATACTGCCTTTAGTTCTAATTGTCCTCCCCCTACACAATGGCTTGACACTGTCTGTTTAAGATACTTAATTTAAACAGATTCACGTTATTATTTGGAAAATTACAAATACATCCCATGCACATTTAGCACTGTTTTGCTGAATTTCTACATCATCTTCACTTTATTTACTGTGTTCATTTGTTACCATCAGTTCTCAGATGCACTTTCATTAGTATGCACTTTCTTTTGAGATTATCTATCTATATTTCTATCTAGGTGAAATGGATAAGACATCTGTACTAATCACAAAGCTGATTACAGATAAAAATCTGTTCTGAATGACTACCACATGTACACTCCTTTCCCTTTGTAGTTACCTCCACTATATTTAGACTTCTTCCCAAATTGGATCTTCATTCCTTTCTATAACATATAGCATCATATATTCACTCAATTTCCAACTCATAAAGAATAATACATTTCTCAAAATATTCAGATTTTCTCTTTTTCCCCTTCATTCACTATGACTGTTGTTTGTATTTCTGCATAGTCTGCTCCTGCCATAAGACTCCTGTCTGACTCTTTGACTTTGACTATTGCCTGTCCTGTTTAGTGCCATCTCCTCATTACACTCCATACTTCAGTTTGCCCGAGATCACAACAGCATTTAATCTCCAGCCACATCAGTTCTTTTCAAAATAAGCAAGATCTGCTCATCAGATGTCTTTTGATTATCCCATGTCATTGTCCTCTTTGTCTGGGATAATTAGCCTTTACATTTTTTTGCCACACTATTAAATTAAAAGAAATTGGATAAGTAGAGTAACTACCCATTCTTCAACCTTTCTTGCCACCAAAACGCAGGTCAGTTCCTCAGTTGGTAAGTAACAATTCTTTAAAACAGTGCCTTGTTTATTTTGTTAAGTGTTATATGCATTTATTTGCTTTCATCATTTACAACCCCAAATCAGAAAAAGTTAGGACAGTGTGGAAAATGTGAATAAAAAAATAAAGCAGTAATTTACAAATTTCCCTTAACTTTTATTTCATTGCAGACAGTATGAACACAAGATAATTCATGTTTTTTTTGGTTAACATCATTTGATTTGTAAATAAACATCCATTCTTGCCATTCAGGCTTGCAACACATTCCAAAAAACGTTAGGATGGGGGCAATTCAGGGGTAGTAATGAGGTATAATAACTAAATAATGATGTGATTTGAAACTGGTGATGTTAACAGGTGATTGCAATCATGATTCGGTATAAAAGCAGCATCGAGGAAAGGCCTACTCCTTTAGGAGCAAAGATCGGCAGAGGATCGCCAGTTTGCCACCAAGTGCGGGCAAAAATCTTTGAAATGATGAAGAAAAACGTTTCTCAGAAGACAGATAGGAAGAGATTTGGGCATTTCTCCCTCTACAGTGCATAACATAATGAAAAGAATCAGGGAATCTGAAGAAATTACCGTGCGCAAAGGCCAAGGGCGCAAGCCTAAACTGAATGGCCGTGATCTCTGAGCCCTCAGACGGCACTGCATTAAAAACCGTCATTCATCAATAAATGATATAACTGCGTGGGCTCAGGACTACTTCAGGAAGTCACTCTCAAGCACTGCAGTACGTAGTTACATTAGGAAATGCCAGCTAAAACTGTACTGTGCCAAAAGGAAGCCGTACATAAATAGTGTCCAGAAGCGCCGTCGACTTCTCTGGGCTCGGAGGCATCTGGGATGGTCCATTGTGCAGTGGAAACGTGTATTGTGGTCAGACGAATCGGTTTTTCACATCTTTTTTGGAAGAAATGGACGCTGTGTGCTGTGGACCAAAGAGGAAAAGGACCATCCAGACTGTTATCAGATACAAGTCCAAAAGCCAGGGTCTGTTATGGTATGGGGTTGTGTCAGTGCCTTCGGCAAAGGTAACTTGCACTTCTGCGATGGCACCATCAATGCTGAGAAGTATATCTCAGTTTTGGAGGAACAAATGCTGCCTTCAAGACGACGTCTTTTCCAGGGACGCCCATGCTTATTTCAGCAAGACAATGCCAAACCACATACTGTACGCATAACAAAGGCATGGCTGCGTAAGATGAGGGTGCGGATGCTTGACTGGCCTGCCTGCAGCCCTGATTTGTCTCCTATAGAGAATGTTTGGCACATTTTGAAACAAAAAATGTGTCAACGAAGACCCCGTACTGTTGCGCACCTAAAACGTTGTTTGCAGGAACAATGGGACAAACTAACACCTGCAACACTTAGTCACTTGATTTCTTCAATGCCTAAACATCTTTTAAGTGTTGTTAAAAGACAGGGGAACTGTACAAAGTGGTAAATGCTGTACTGTCCCAACTTTTTTTGAAATGTGTTGCAAGCCTGAATGGCAAGAATGGATATTTATTTACAAATCAAATGATGTTGACAAAAAAACATGAATTATTTTGTGTTCATACTGTCTGTAATGAAATAAAATTTGAGGAGAATTTATAGCTTGCTTTTTTCTTTTTTTATTCACATTTTCCACACTGTCCCAACTTTTTCTGATTTGGGGTTGTATTTATATTGCAATACATGTCCATTCCAGTGCAGAAAAAAATGTTATTGGTACCCAAAACAAATAGTATCATTGTGTTTACATTTGTACTGCAACTAAACACATGCTATTAAGTAAGTAGTAATGGGTGTTTTAAATATTAGGCAGAAACCCTTGGTGGGCAGTTGTATAAGTGTTTAAGAGTGTCTTGGTGATTTTTGGGAATGCATTTGTAGGCCAGGTCAAGTTGGGGAGCGTGCACTGGTACAGCACATTGCTGCATCCACCACACAACAAAACAGCTTTGGATTCTGGTTGGCAACCCCCCATCAGACATGCAGTCCAGTACCACCCCCCAGTAATGACCCTCTATCTGACGCAGCCTCGTGTTACGTGGGCATCCATTTGGCCTTGTCCAGCCACTCGGGTCCTCAACACTGAAGATCCTGTGAGCCGGATCACCCTTGGGGAATTGCGCCACATGGCCATAGTGCCATAACTGACGATCCGTCAAAATGCAGGCAAAGTACCTCACTTGGGGCTCTGTGAGCAACTGTCAAATCAGCTGTGCACAAGAATTATCTATAAAGACACAGTACCAAAAGAGTCCACTCTTCATATCAGATCACTGGATAGCATTCATGTCTCGTAATCATATAGCAAGACAGGAAGCACCAGGACACTAAAGACATGGACCTTTGTCCTTTTGCAATTTTCACACACCCCTTCCTTTCCAGCAACCTCATGACTCCGCCATGCACTCCCAATCTGTCTACTGACTTCATAGAAAGAGTCACCCCTAGACAAGACTGACATTTTCTCTGCAGACAGACACACTGTTGATCACTGTGTTCAAGAGGTCATTAAAGGCATGGATCTTGGTTTTTATCCAGAACACTCGCAAGTCCAGACACTCAGACTCCTTGCTTAGTCTTTTGAGAACTCCAATCAGAGCCTCCATTGACTCCATCAGTGAATGTTGCTTCAGCAACAGATGCTTCACAGCCACTGGATCCCACAACCCTGCCCAACACCCAGTCCATGCAAGCATTGAACAGAGTAGGAGCAAGAACACACCTCTGAAGAACCCCAGAACCAAGTATGAAAAACGCAAAGGTTCTGCCTCCAATCTATACAGCACTTACAGTACCAGCGTACAGGACGGGCATGATATCTGAAAACTTTGGGGGGACCCCACAAGAGGAGCGTGACCAGAGGAGTGTCACCTCACAACCACCCATTAACCACTGAGAAAAGTTAAAATTAAAATGTCTCCCTCACCAAGACATCACTCACTGTGGTCGGTGCATACACTGAGAAAACAAACAAGGCACCCAGAGGATGTCTTAATCTGAATCCTATAAAACACTCATTGAAAGGAGCAATATTGGACACCAACAGAAGGAGCCGATCCGCCACAGCAACAGCTACTCCCTGAGTTTCACGGTCATCAGAGCGACCAGATTAATGAAAGGTGTACCCACCTACAGAGATCTGGCCAGTTCCATGTCTGCACACTTCAGAGAGTGCTCCCACTGAAATGCAGAGTTTACAAAGCTCATCCTACAGAAGAAGAAGCTGATCATCATGTCTTAGAGACAAGATGTCCCAGCTCATTACTCCCTCTTCCATTTTGGGAGCCTCTTGAACCCAACACCATTAATGGCATAACTGAGATGATCTTCGCAGATGAGGGCACATAGCAAAGAGGATGGTGAAAAGGTGAACAGTGCTTTTATTAACAAACAAACCAAACAAGTACTCAAATAAATACTGCTGTTTAAAATCTTCTTAAAAAATAAATCCATAAAACAGGAGCAAATCACAAGAGGTTAAACATCCATAAACTATTCAGGAAAAATGAAGATAAAATCCCAAGGCAGATAAAACCACAAACCTCTTTAAAAAGGTAAAAGCTCTGTACGGGTGTGCGAGCACTGGTGCTTCCTTCTCTACACAGATATCTTCCAGGCTCACCCTCAGGGCCGGATTTAGACTTGATAAGGCCCTAAGCTATTTGAGACATGGGGCCCTTTATAAGTCCAGATATGCTGTAGTATATTTAAGTATATATGACAATTGCTCACTCTGACAATTTGTTTTGGGGGCCCCCAAGAAGGCGGGGGCCCTAAGCTATAGCTTGTGTAGCTTATACGTAAATCCTGCACTGCTCACCCTCAATGGATCAGTCAGCCTGAGGAGACATCCCACAAACAGGCATGGCCACTCCTCAATCCAGGATCTTGAGACGACTGCCTCTTTTGGCGTATCTGCTGTGCCACTACAAACATCGTCTTGCTCCCTTAGTCTCTCGCTGCCTCTCCCCAGACTTGTGTGGGAGCCCACTACGGGGAAATGGGTTATTCTGACTACTTGTAGTGCTCAGCTGAATCAACCTTCTTCAGCTACTTAGAATATCCAATCTCCACTCTCCTTGGGCTCTTCTTCCAGGATGCCTGCCTTCAACTTCTCGCATCTGCTCAAGCACCTCCTGCCACCTCTGTTATTACGCTGCATATTTCAACCTCTGTCTTTTTCCATCTCTCTTTCATCCTAATCTTTTCTTCTTTTCTCCTTCCCTGTCCTGTGTAGGCTCATTTTTTAAAATCTCTGCTTGACTGGGAGCAGGTGCCAACTGCTGCTCCCCATAGGACAATGAATGAGGCACCTGACTGACACACTCATTTGCTCGTGTATGCATGTGCAGCCAAGCACTTCAATCAGCCCTACAGCGAACCACAGCCACACCCTTCACCGGATCCCAAATCTACATATTCCAGGACCCAATTATTTATTTATTTTAAATTGTCCATTTTTTTCTGAGTGGTAGACCCACTATGCCACATACACCAGTTCTGAACCTCAATGGCCTGACTCCATTAACTGTCCAACAGTTTTTCAGGGATGAAGCTCCCGAGGGCTTTCCCCCATCCCCTTCATAATGCAAACAGCCTTGCTATGGGGTGCTAGAGTAGCGCTACTCCTGCGGAGAGCAGAAAGAAGTCTTGTTTGCCATTTCAGAACTGTGTAAAGGTTTTACATTGGCTGGAGTGCCAAACCTGCCTTACAGGGCCGGGTGCAGTTTAATGTGTTTGCAGCTACAGGTTAGGGTTGGAGAGCAAGGGATAGCTTTTCTGGGGCATGGTGATTCTTATAGTCAGTGAGCAGGTAAATTGCCACTGAGGGTGTTAAGATGATATGATTTGAAGATGTGGTAGATTACAAAAAAAACCCACAGTTTCAAGTAGGCCTTATCTCAACTACGCCATCAGCAATAGGCAGTATATCATAACATCTTGTCTTAACTGGCGGCTAGAGCGTCATACTGAAGTGCCAAATCGAAGAGTTCTTTGCATCCCTTAACATTGCATAAATTTAGCCAAGATGTGTCAAAATTCGTGGAGCATTATTCTAAATTAAAAGGCTTCAAGTTTTCCTTCGAACAATTTATTTTAACTGTAGCAACAAGAAAATTGCAAATGTTTGCAGAACATGTGTCATTTGTCTCTTACAACCAGCCGTATTGAATACAACATTAGCAGGCTTGTGTTAAGTTTTAAACGCTGTACGTGCCTTTCTGATTTAGCTAAATTAGTGAGGAATTTAACACTTTTGTCAGGAAAGTGCTATAATGCAAGTGTGAAAGGGGCAAGCTGGCAGCACTGCTGGAACAGTTCACCTGGCAGTGTTTTTACATTCATAAGTGCAAGGGGCTTAAATATCAGGATGCACACCAGTTTTCTATCCCTTGTGTGTTTGGACACTTTACTAGCCCAGTTAATACAGTAACTGATCTCTGAGGGCACTGAACTTTGCCCAAATGAATCCAGGCAGAATGACATACAGTAGATCAGCTAAGGTCTCTAGCCGTTCTTGATAACTTTTTCGCATGTAAATGACAGACTGTGGACTTGCTGAAGTACATTTAGCTTTTTTGGAATTCGACAAGCTATTCTTATTGCTATAACATTACCTGTAAGTGTTTTCAGAGTTTAAAATGTCATTAAATGCATTGAGAAATGTGAAAACGTGGCTAAGGATAAGCCTGTTTGGTGCTTTTATCTGGGAGTGCTTAGTGTTCACCGATCTAAGATACTTCAGTGTGAGAATGAAGTAACTGACAAAGTTGTTAACAAGTTCAAAAAAATAAATGTGGAGTACAACTGCTGTTTAAGCAACAGTGATTTAAATCTTATATTATAGTCCTCTCTATTCAGTCTGACAATCTTGGGCTTTACCACTTTCTTGGTATTAAATATCACCAAATTACATAGCAAAAAAAAAAAAAGATTTTAGTCACAAGAAATTAGATGTTATTTTGGGTTCATTTTGTAATATTGCTGTCAACCAAATATATTGTTTTAAATTTACCACTCTTTTTTTTTACAACTGTTGGTCTCTATGAATGTTCCTTAACTTTGCAATTTAAAGAAAATCTGACCACCCCCATAAAATATCCTGCAGGCGCCCATGTGTCTAATGCTAGTAACGTATTATAGTCTGAAACATTTGTAATTCTGTTTATTTTTAAGCACACCCTGCCAGAAATGTACTATCCCTAAAAAAATTTTCTCAACATACTAAATTTTACTTAAGTTGCATTTTCATTATTTATGTAAATTTCCATCCATCCATCCATTATCCAACACACTGAATCTGAACACAGGGTCACAGGGGTCTGCTGGAGCCAATCCCAGCCAACAAGGCAGGAACCAATCCCAGGCAGGGTGCCAACCCACCGCAGGACACACACAAACACACACTAAGGCCAATTTAGAATCGTCAATCCACCTAACCTGCACGTCTTTGGACTGTGGGAGGAAACCCACACAGACACGGGGAGAACATGCAAACTCCACACAGGGAGAACCCGGGAAGCGAACCCAGGTCTCCTAACTGCGAGGCAGCAGTGCTACCACTGCGCCACCGTGCCGCTCTTATGTAAATTTGGTTGCTCAATTTCTTTTTCTTTGCTTTCCTAATTAGAATTTTCATTTTCCTGTGACACAGCACTTTTCTCAGGCTCATCAAAAATAGCTGCATCTCTTCTCCAGCTATTTAGCACATTCTATTATTATCAGCGGTCTGTTGATAAACTGATTAATGTTGTGTGTCTAAAGAACTTTTCCTGAAGACCTTTCTTCAGTTTTAGTTTTTTGAACACTCTGAATTTATTACAATTTGATTTTGTTGTGCTTGCATTTGCCTTGTCCATTAAACTTTATTTTTGTCATATTATTATTATTTTCTTTTATTGGAAGAAAATAACATTCCATTCAATCAAGTCAAACTTAACAAAACAGAATTCAACCTCCACCCGAGAGAAAGAGAGGAGAGCTAACAGCGTGGGCAAAAATTAAAAAGAAAGAAGAGAGCATATCCTTTTTCCTGATATAAATGCATATTTTAAATTTTTATTAATTAGATCTTGCCATATTTTAAAAAAAGTTTTGAACAGATTCTCTAAGTGACAATTTGTTTTATTTTTTCCAGTTTCAAATAGTATAGAACATTATTTACCCATGATTCATAAAAGGTGGGCTGGGATTCTTCCAGTTAAGCAGGATAAGTCTATGTGATTGTGAAACCAAAGCATTCAAAGATGTTGTCCAAGATGATGAAATTTGGTTCACTCCCAAAATATATGGCCCAATAAGGCCTATGCTAGATTGCAGTGCTCACAGGGTGGATCTTGCCTTGGAAACATTTTGGACAATTTTAAATGGGATAAATGTGATCAATGAAAGGTTTTAAGTTAAATTATGGAAAGCTTTGCACTTATGGATCCAGAGTATATTCTAGGCATGGCTGCCTTCCACTCCTTCTCTGAGATATTAAGTGAAAGGTCCATTCCCCACCTGTACCCTAGGATCTTTAAAAGAGAGAGAATTTAAGATGGTTTTACAAATTGTCTGAGTCTTCAAGACTGATCAGTATTTCTTCTGTAGAAGAAATTTGATAGATGTGTGGAAAATTGGGTAGGTTCTTTTGAGCAAAATCTTTGATTTGAAATTAGTGGAAAAATTGTGTTGCTGGGAAGTTAAATTTGAAGTGTTATTATTCATAAAATGCAAACACAGTATCTGTATATAGTATTTTAATCCTGAATTTTTTCCAAAGATTAAAGACTGTGTAGGTTTGAGAGGGTTGAAAAGCTGCAACAGAGTCGCCTTTTGAATGCATTGATGTCATATTCACAGATAAATGAGGTTATAATTAAGCCTAATTTCTTAAAGAACAATTTGTTAATATACAGTATATAGGAATGCTCTGGAATAGAAAAAAAGGTTTGGGAAGGATGTTCATCTTGACAGAATTGATTCTCCCTACTAATGTGAGATGGATGGTAGATCATCTGTTCACATCTTGTTTGATTTTTTTCAAGCTGATGGCAAAATTGTGTTGAAAAAGATCTTTAAATACCTAGGGGTAAACATCACAAATAAATATAAACTGTTACATTATAATAAACAGAAAGATGTCCGGTCTAGCATTCTGTGTTAGAGCGTTCAATGGAAAAATCACATTTTTATTCAAATTCATTTTGAGTCCAGATATCTTTTGAAATTCTACCAGTGCATTGAAGACTAATGGTAAAAATGTTTGTGTGTCTGATATTTACAGTACCATATCATTTGCGTATAGTAAAATTTTCTGTTCAAGTCCTTCTTTGATAATGCCTTTTACTTTTAATACATTTTGAAAGTGAATGACAATAGTGATAGAAGGTACCCTTGTTGAGTACCACATTCCAGTTTGAAGTAGTTTGAGATCATGTTGTTAATACAGACAGTGGCTTTTGGACTGGTTTAATGTAGTTTTATCTATGCACATATTTGGGCCAAATCCACATTTGTGCAATGTAGTGACCAGCTAGTTCCACTTAACTTTGTCAGAGGCTTTTTCTGGCGTGTTAGATTTTATGGTTCAGTATATTACATTGGTCTTGTGATATTATAGAAGGAAAAACGTTTTCTATCCTTCTAGCTAGAACTTTGGAGACTATTTTAACATTATTCAGAAATGAAATTGGTCTGTATGATGCACATTGTAATAAGTCTTTATTTGTCTTTGGAATGATAGTAATTAAAGCTTGGTGAAAGGTTTGAGGTAGGTTTTTGTTGTCTCTAGCTTCTATAAACATTGCTAATAATAGTGGCATTAACTTAGCTGAATTTCTTTCTTTTCTATAACACTCTGCTACGTGGCCATCAGGACCTGCTGCTTTCCCACTTTGGAGTGAGTTTATAGCATCCAGTACTTCTGAGAATGTCAGTGGTTTGTCCAGTTCCTCTGCACTAAGAGATTCTAACTGCGGTATTTTTATTGTGTCAAAAAACTCCTTAGATTGTGTCTCTTCGTCTTTAAACTGAGTAAAATATATGGACTCACAGTACTCCCTAAATGTGTGGGTTATAATTTTATGATCAATGACTTTGTCTGCATTGGTAAGTTCTGTTATTGTGTTGCAGACTTCCTGCTTGTGGATTTGTTGAACTAAGGACTTATTAGCCTTCTTTACATATTCATAGTAATGATGTTATGATTTAGAGATGAGTTGTTCCATTTCTTTTGTTGTCAAGAGGTTGAATTCTGATTGTAGAATCTGTCTTTTCCTATAAGTGCCTCATTTGGAGATCTGGCTTATTCTTGATTTATTCTGGTAATTTCGCTGATTAACTCAGGCATCTTCTTAGCCTCCAAATTATTTTTATGAGAAATACATTAAATAATCTGTCCTCTTAAAACACCTTCAGAATATCCCAGATTATTCCTACAGAAACCTCTCAGGATGCATTTGTCCCTAAAAACTAATCAATTTATTTGGAGGTGAATTCTACAAACTTCTGACCCATTACAAACTGTGCGATTGTCTTTGCAGTGTTAGATGTTATCAAAACTGTAGTTGACCATCTATCCAGGTCTGGATTTAAAACTCAATTAAAGTGATGTTTCTGATTTTTGTTGAATTTTACCTACGCTTTGTATATGTGCACTTTAACCTAGTAGTATCATGCATCAGCTTTGGTACAGTTTTAGCTTATTTATGCTGAAGTCTTTTGCTAGTTCCACTATTTTAGCAGCCTTGTTAGCTTGAATGAATCCTTAATCATCACTCAGGGAGTACATACAAATTCTGCAAAAAGAAAGACTGGGCACTAGTTTCAAACTCGGGATGCTAGATCTGTAAAGCAGTGGTACTACCATGACTCCCTAAATAAGAGCTACTCATTTATATAGTGTTCATTTTGTTAGTTAACAGCATTTCTATTGATGGCATTACATGGCTCTATTTTTCACAATGCTTAGCATCTACAGACACGTGCAATTTCAAGCTGTTTTACTTCCTTATTTATATGGAAACTGCACACAAAGTTCTCTTTGAACAGATGACGGAAAGAGAATGTATCCTTAGTCTATCAAAAATAGTGTCACAAATCTATGTTAAAATATATTCCCTTTCGTTGTCATAAGCATATGTCAGAAATGCATATTTTTTGAAATTGAAATCTTTGCTTCCCCAATGTAGATGTATTCAGTAAGTTTTAAGGTTTTTGATCATATTTGCATTTGTGCACCAAAGACTGCATTTTAAACATCAAAAACAGTTATTAAAAAATGCTTCACTTAAGAAGACCATTTCCTCTGGCAAATTGATGCATGCTATGATTGTGGAAAAAAACATTAACTTGCCAATAACTGAACATATCCTTTAACCAGCTGTGTATTTCTTTGGGATATGAGGGGAAACCTGGAATATCCAGAGGAAAACTTACCTAGACAGAGAGAAAATCTATAAATTCCACAAACGCCAACACCCAGCTGGGATATGCGCCCAGGACTTTAGGGCCATAAGGCAGCAGTGCTAACCAGCATGCTAGCGTGCATGAATAATGTTAATTCTAATACTTACAGCAGTTTACAGACAGCAGACTTGAATGACCAATTCAACATTTTTTGTTTAATATGTTTGGTTATTTATTATGCAAAAAACTTTATAATTAAATGCAGGGCTTTGGTGTGGGTAAACCCTGACCGGTTAAGAAGGTCAAAAGCCCCCATGCCACTTTTGTGAAGTCCAAAGAATATGACAAGAATTCCCATTCTGGAACTTTCTCAGGAGGAATAGGAAACAGATGGAATAGTCAAATGTATGCAAGTGCCTGTCTTCACTGTTGAATAAATAGATGTTACTTTGTAAAAGAAAATATCTAAATATGCAAATGGGAGCAAACATTTCGGTCCAGTAAGTTTCTTTTGTTATGTAATAGCTCATTTATCCTATATATCGTCTGCTAGCATTGAGAATGTCTAAATGATGACAAGGTGTTTTTGCTGTATGTTCAACAAAGACGTCTGTTACATTTGCTTCATCATGTCTGTGCAGCCTTCTTCAGATAACCATTCTCTTTTTTAACAACAATCTCCTATCTTACTCCAAAGTGCTGTTTTCTTTCGTGCTACAGTATGTAATTTCAAAAGCTCTGTCTTTGGTCTCCTTGATGATTAATTATAGGATTTCTGCAAGACAGTAAGCTGTTGGAAGAAGTGAGTAGGAAAAGCACCCTTTGTTTTAAAACCCAATAGCGTAGGCATTTGAAACAAGCCAAAAAAGAAAGGAAATAATTTGAATCACAAGTGCCGACAGTAAATGCATTTGAAGACTGAGGCAGCAGTATTTTACAAAAGGTAGTTTGTTAATTAAAAGAAAAAGAAAAACTTGCGCTACAATAGTTAGGACTTATTTTAAAATCACTTATCCTTTAATATAAATATGACATTATTTATAGGCTGTGAATTGTCTTGTGGTGTTTTGAGAAAAAAGGTAAACCAGTACATTAACATTCTTAAGAACTGCAGCATTATTAAGTAAAGGTGGCAGTTTCGTTTTGTAAAATTTTTGACGTACTTTGGACACAATGACTTGCCGCACCTGATATGTCATAAAATATGAAGGAATGAAGAAGCTGAAGGTAATTCAAATCAATAAGGCTGCACTGATTTTCAGAACTAATATATTTCAACTGCCCATGGAAACTTTCTTGAAAATTCTACAATGTACTGTTCTTTGATCCAGGAATTTGTTCATAATTATCTTGGAACCATATGGTGTCTGATATAGAGTTTCACATCTACATTGACAATATTCAGAGCCCACCCGATAGGATCACAAGACCTTTTACATTAAATAACCAATGCACGAACACCAATTATACATTGAGCTTCAAGCAAGCAAAAACAAAATGCCCTTTAAAAGTCTGTTAAAATTTCTAGTGGATTTTAACCTTCATTAAATCAGAGGGACTGCCAAGCAACACATATACATTTCAGAAGAATTCATATCCTATCATGTCTTCTTCTTTACTAAATTCAAGACAAGTCATAAAGGACCCGCTATGTACTTACTTCAGGGTACTTTTAGGGATCTCGCTGTTTATGTTTTTACTTTAATGAACCTAGGTTCTCCAGCTGGCATCCTGCAGGTGGGTTGGTTTCTTGTGGCCAAGTCCAACTTTTCTCTGGTGCTGTTAAAAAAATCCTTTTCTTCTGATCCACCAATTCTCTTAACCCTTTTCTTCTTGCATTTCTTATTAGCCCTCCAAGATATGTGCTCCCCTCTATGGAGTCCATAGGCTATCTATCTTCCTAGATAAGTCTCTCACTTTACATTTAACATAAATATTAAAAGGTACAAACAGACAATGACCAAGCTTCCTGATGACAGTTGTTATAATGGATTGTGTTGCAACAAACAGTCACAGACTAGAGCCAAGCTGGAGCAACACAGGTATTGTTTATCATTTTTATACAAACAATTAAAGATGGTAGCCATATTGTAGAAGGCTGATCCTGTAAATTGTTGAGAAGGTGTTCTCAAATTGCCAACTCAAAATGGACCAAGAAAAGAAGCAAACGTATAGATGAAAAACAAGCTGGTTCCAAAACCAAACAATCAAAGAAACGTATCATCAAGGCCAAAAATAAAACAAAACAAAAAAAAATCAAAGTGTGAGATATCCAAGGCACAAGTTAAAGGATGTGCTAAAAACATTAAATAAACTTTCATATTTGTGCATTTTTGTATTTTCCTGTTCTAGTGAACTGTCCAGAGTTTATTTCTGCCTCACACTCTATAATTCTGGCCCCTCATCTCCATACTCGTTCTTGATTAAGTAGGTTAAAAAATTACGTGAAATTACTTTCTTTTACTTTTTTATACTTCTTTCAACTAATTTACTTAAATTTATATAATTAAGTGTTGTTTGTGGGGCCAGGATTTTTAATAGTTCCTCACCCCCTTTTGGGTAAATTTCATAACACTAAGGGTTTGAATAGTCAAAGGAAAAGAAGACCTCACTATGAAAAGACTATCGAAAAGTAGTATTAGAATGTTTTTTCTAAATAAAGACTAGCAATCTTAACCATGTAACAGTCATCCTCTTACAGGAAAAATGGACTTTGAAAAGTCACTGTTTCATGACAACATACATGTCCATTCCTACAATGGCATTACAGGGATCATTTGAGTCAACTTGAGGTCACTAGCCAGACAAAATCACATAATTAAAAAAAAATAAACAAGCAAAAATAAAATAGATACACAAAATAGTACAAAACAAGATTACCGGGTCATTGAAAAATAATTGATTTTTTTCACTTTGTTGGGCAATCTATGCAAAACTGCTCTCATCTGTCACATTATTCCTTATTTAAAAAAAAAACTAACATGTCCATATCTGTGATTGTATACAGAATCCTTAGTCATACTTATGAAATTGTCGTTGAATAGTGAATTTTAACAGACAACCAATAAAGATGTAGTAAATTACACTTCTTTGTAGAAAACACATCTAAATGAATTACTTTTCTAATAAAACTAAACACTGGGCTAGAGGCATTTTGTTCTTGACTGGAAAAGAGTAAAGAAGGGGATAAAAATATATTGCATTAGAAATCCTCATTAATGAGATGCAGTCTAGTTTCTTTTTAGATTTTCAAATCATCTACTCCATTATCCTCACCACCTAATATGCAGCAACACTAGAAGTGGTGATTCAGGTTTCATTCTCAGGTTGACTGTCTTCTGAAAATTCTTCTTTCTTACTACAATATACAGTACAGTAGGTGTATGTTCCTGGTTGTGTTTGGACAGTCTATTGATTTACTTGTGTTAATGGTGGCTTAATACTTCTAGTGTTGGGTTGGGAGTCCTCTCCATCCATAGGCACTCCTTTCAGAGGCAGTTTACTCTAAAGGCTAATGTTGTTCTTGCCTAATATTTACTATGTGCCACTAACCAGAAGATGCTGTAAAATGAAGACCCAAACATACCAAAAAGAGTTCTGGGGTCACCAGAATTGCTATAAAACAGGCCAGTAACCTACCCAGGCCAGCCCAGTAGAGATTTATTTCAGACAAGCTTGATCCAGCTTGAACTACGTGCTGGCATAGAGAGTTTAAAAAGATTCTAAAACTCCCAGAAAATACAAAATGCTTCAGAAACTGTAAAAACTCTTGACTAGAAGAAACATACCCAACAAAAAATCTTTATAATGTAATTTACATATTGCAAAAAAAAAAAAAAAAAATTCAGCAAAATGCTCAAAAGATAAAAAAAGCATTTGCGTACAAAGGCAATCCAAGTAAACAAGTACCAATAAGAAATCCACAAGCAAACTCCAAAAACAGAAGTAAAAATCCATACAGAAAAAATACCAAAAAAAAAAACACCTAAAATTCTCCAAACAACAACTCACAACAGACAATGCTGGTTCTCTTAGTCTGGCCTGACATCTTTCCTGAAGAAAGGGCCTAAGTTGCCTCAAAAGCTTACATATTGTAATCTTTTTAGTTAGCCAATAAAAGGTGTCATTAATCTTGACTTCCCCTTCCATCCATAATGGCTAACACAGTCCAATACCCTAGTACACTGGTCTTCATATAAAGACAGACAGAGGAGGCAGCAGCAGTAATGTCGGGGGGGCCCCGTCCACTTGGGGCTTCACCCACAAAGTACAAAGATGGACTCACATTAGAAGGCACAGTACATAAATACAAACATAACAATAATAATTTAAATATGAAAATAGTAATTAAAAATGAAAATAAAACACTCAAAAATGCAGATCCATACATGGGGGGGGGGGGAAGAATTTAGCACTTTTCTCATATTTTTTGACTACTGTGTTTGAATGCGTTGCTGTTTGCCTTCTTGTGTCTTAGATTAGATTACATTAGATTAGATAAACTTTATCTAAACTTTAGCATCAGAAACGTAACAAACAAAAGTACAGACTCACAGGACAAATAATACAGTCAAGCAATAGTTAAATAAATAAATACATGTATATTTTGCAGAATTTGCAAAATTGATTTCCTGTTTGTTTTATCTTTGCTTTTTGAATTGAGGGCATTCATAAAAATCTTTTTCCATATGTTTTCTTGGCTCAACCCAATTTGAACCACCAGTTTGGTATTCTGGCTGAGTACAAGCAGGTTATCATTTGCAGGAATGAGGAAACCAAATTCAGGGCTCATACCACGTGGATGATTGTCACTCAAGGTGAGGTCGGACAGCAGATGTTGCAATATGCCTTTGTTCCAAGGGGCCTTTAATTTTTTTTGTAAAATGCATATTTTCCCTCTGTTTTAATCTCTGTTTAAATTTATAATAGCGGTTGTAATTTTGCACTAGTAATTATTTAGCACCTGTAGGCATGACTGACTATTTAAACTTTCACATTTCTACTGTTTCTTGTTGTGGCATTAACTAGCTTAGCTGTGTTCTTTGGTTTACTTCTTGCACTTCCCTGTCTTTTCACATTTTCTTGGTCTTTTGTATTTTTTCAGTTTGAATTTGTGGTTTTGAGTTTTTGGCTCTTGTTCTTGGATTTTTCTCTTCTTTTATTGAACTTCCTTTGGTAATTACAGTAATACTTCAGTTAATAAATCCTCACGAACACATGTTCATATACAAGTACCAGAATGTTAGAGTACGATATTAGGTATTGCGCAATGTATTATGGAATGCAAAGATAATACACATAAGTGCTTAGTTATTTCATTGAATTGTTTATTTTAATGTTTGTATTAAATAATAAAAACAATTTGCCCAGTACTGTATGTCATTAAAATGTATAGCAGTTTATTTAGAAACTAAAAAATAGATGAAATACACAGAGGAGAAGCTGGAGGAAACCTGGAGGAAGAATTGTCATGTAGCAGAATCATGTGGTTAAGTACACAGTCATCAAAAGGAGGGGCATGATCCCTGGCAGTCCCCTAAAGGATTCTGGCTTGGATCAGCTCATGGATTTGGGGAAGGTGAGGCAGATGGGGCTGTATGTGCATGTGCAGGCAGGGCATAAGGCACAGCTGCATGGAAGAACCCATAAAAGATTAGAGTGGATGAGGAATGAGATGGCATACATCCATCCAACCTGGGTCATTACAAAGAGAATCCATATTCCTTCTATGCTAAATCTATTATACCACTGATAATAATGTTTATTATAACAAGCTAAAGTCCTAGAATGCATCTTATTTGTTAGCTGAGGCATTACTGTACTGGTTTGCCTTTTTTTGTATATGTAGTGTTTAGTTTTATTATTTTGAAATTTAAATTTGTTTTGGAATTTCTGCATTCTTTTGGAGTTTTGAATTTTTTTTAAGTATCTTTATTTACTAAATTCAATTTTACATGTTTTCTGTAGTACTAGGGTGTTGTACCGTGTTAGCCATTATGAATGTAGAGAAGAGCCAAGCAAAATGACACCTTTTATTGGCTAACTAAAAAGATTACAATATGCAAGCTTTCGAGGCAACTCAGGCCCCTTCTTCAGGCAAGATGTAATATAGAAACTGAAGTTTCCTGTGTTTATATCCACACACTAGGACAAGAAACAACATTGGTAAATCTTTAAAGGGAAAATCTTAAATGTAAAAAATTAATAGGTTCACTCAGGCTAAGATTAATTTAACAAGAGAGAGAAAAACAATGTATGGTCAAGAGATTTTTGGATAAGATAACTGTCCAACAAAGTCCTTTGAAGT
>JANRMT010027041.1:72188489-72247681 GCA_026402145.1 Polypterus bichir lapradei
ACTTCAAAGGACTTTGTTGGACAGTTATCTTATCCAAAAATCTCTTGACCATACATTGTTTTTCTCTCTCTTGTTAAATTAATCTTAGCCTGAGTGAACCTATTAATTTTTTACATTTAAGATTTTCCCTTTAAAGATTTACCATTGTTGTTTCTTGTCCTAGTGTGTGGATATAAACACAGGAAACTTCAGTTTCTGTATTACATCTTGCCTGAAGAAGGGGCCTGAGTTGCCTCGAAAGCTTGCATATTGTAATCTTTTTAGTTAGCCAATAAAAGGTGTCATTTTGCTTGGCTCTTCTCTACATGTTTTCTGCTAAGCAAGGAATATTTGGGTGGTATTGGCCTTTCCCATTAGGCCCGAAACTCAATAGCAGGAGCCTGATGTATTAGAGCTTGGTTATTTAAAAAAATTGCCATTGGTATATTGATATCACTTTCATATATTTAACTAACATACAGTACACAACCCATAGTTTATATCACCAGAGTTTAAGAGTGTGTCACCTCTGGCTAGCGTTTTGACATGAATCTTGATCCCAGTTCAGATAGTAATGTTTTGCTCCAGTGAGTTTTTGATTCTCTGTTTCGATTCAATACATGTTTACTGAACAATTTTATGATTCTCCTCTTTCTCATGTTTGTCATTGTTATTAACAAATCTTTCCCAAAATTTTCTCTAACTTTATTATTTTTCATTCTATACTGTGCGAAGGGGATAAAGTTAAGTAGCTTCAGACTTGTGATTTTCTCAAAGTGAGAAATATTTCTTCTTTTGTGAGGAGTGACTGTGCACTAATTGGTAGGTTTCAGCCTTAACAGCGTTAGTTAAAGAAGAAATGTACATGAAGCTGAAGTCTGCACTGTCACCTGAAGCACACATCCAGGTAAGCAGCACTGCCAACTTAATGAAGTAGCTGAAGCTATTCAGGAGCTGGTCATGAAGGTTAATGAGCTGAAAGAACTGCCATGTAGCAGAATCATTGGGTTAAGTACACAGTCATCAATGCTTCAAGACTCGAATGCTATGGCACTTGTTGCCACTTGGCCTAAAAGAGGACATGAATTTAAAGTTTGGTTCACCTGAACAAGTCTTAAATAAACATGGTAATTTAAAGTATTTTTCATCTCAATATTTATTTATTAAAGCTTCCAAATGCATTTATTTGGGAACTTCAGCCTTTGAGTTTTTCTACTAAAGTGAAAATTGTCATAATAATTTCCTTATTAATTTCAGTGAATGTTGCTGTTACAAAGTGTGTTTTATACAAATTCTGTGCAGTTTAATATTCTAAATAAATATTACAATTTTCATATTTCTACTTATAATAGTTTTCATAAAGTAAAACAATAGTATTTAAAGTTAAACCTTTAAGTGGGAATCCAAAAAAGATAATGCCCCCAAATTTGCAGTAATACTTGGGTATCAAAGGTTCAGCTAACTTGACCCCCATATATTTGCCAGAAATGTAAAATCAATTCCTGGGATAAATACTGTTTTAACAACTGTCTAAAGAGTATTTTTGTTGAAAGATGAAATTCACTTTTTCCCCAAAACTCTTACTCTCTTACTCTTTCTACTCTTTTTATTTGCTGAAGTATCATCGTTTCACTGGGAACGTTTCTTCAATTCATTGTTACTTTATGCATCTTTACCTAAGAAACTGTTATAGTAGATTTAAAAAGTATTTAAACACTTTCACCTTTTCACATTTTGCTGTGTATTGCTTTGCATTAAAATAAATTACACACATTTTCATTATACTAAACAACAGTTAATGCAGGATCTTCAGAATTTTTGGAACGATATCACATTTTCATAAAAACAATGTAGCTTTACAAAATGAAATTAAAGGAAGTCAATATAAAACAAGATTAGTCAATAATATTATACATTATGTAACAAAGAAAAATGTAAGGTTGAATGGCCAGGAGGACATAAAACAACAACAACAACAACACAAAAACTCCAGTTAGGCTAGAATTTTTTTTTTTTAAATCTGCAGGGGTTCCAAGGCCAAAAGACCACCCATCCCCCTCTGGGAATTCTAATTAACATAGATGGTCTAAATCAGTCCTTATGATTTTCAGGCTTCACATGGAAGAACTTGACGATGGTGGTCATGTGGATATCTGGGACACCCACCATTGAATCCATAAACACAGGGGCAGCATGGTACCTCGATCAGATGGTGGTGAAGATTGCCAACACAGAAGAACCGGAAAAGATAAATGAAAAAAGTACAGATTAGCAGGGAATTGCAGAACACAGGGGAAAATGATAATTCAATGCCCATATAGACTAACAGGGATACAAGTAAAATGTAGCCATGAAAAAAGGCAAATTAAAATAATGGTTTTTAGCATTTTTTTAATTTGTTCTACAGCATTAGTCTGGCGAATTTCGATTGGTAAAGTATTCCACATTTTAGGTGCATAACACCAAAAGGCTGCCTCACCACTTCCATTCAGGTTGGCTCTTGAAATTAAAAGCAGACCTGCATTTAAAGATCTGAGGTTATGACTTGGAGTGTAAGGAGACAAACACTCCAAAATATAGACGGGGGAGAGATTATTTAAGGCATTGTAAACCATTAGTATTATTTTAAAGACAAATCTGAATGACATGGGTAACCAATGTAGCAATTCTAAAACTGGTGCTCTGATTGTCTTTTTTCTGGTTAAGATTCTTGCTGCTTCTTTCTGAATTAACTGTAATCAACTGATGTCTTTCTTAGGTAGTCCTGTAAGGGGTGTATTACAGGAATCTAGTCAACTGAAAACAAAAGAAATCTAATTTTTCAACATCTTGTAAAGTTATAAGAGGTCTAATTTTTGCTATATTTCTTAAGTGAATAAAATGCAGTCCTAATAATCTGATTAACATGTGATTCAACAGTCACCACTTTGTTTTGGGCAGAAACCTTTTTGAATTGACAGGACAATATTCAGCCAGAATATCAAACATATCCATACATGTTTTATAATTTTTTCTAGGTTCACATAAGTCAGAAGTATGGCATTTTCTGCAAACTATAAAGTACCTGCTATCAATAAAAATGTATTCTTTCTAAATTTAGCTTATCAAATTGTTTGGCCATGATGGTTTTAGGTTCTGTCTTGCTGTGGCATTTTGTTATGTTAACATTCTAAAAAGGGGCAGGCCAAAACAGGGAAATAATAATATAGACGGTTACAGTAATTAGCCAAATGAATAAAGAAATTTACCAACTATGGAATGAAAATTTCAAAAAATCAAAAAGAAAATTAAAGAATAATCAACTCAAAATACTTAAAACATTTATTAAATAAATAATTCTTATTACACTAAATAATTAAATACAAACCTAGAAATTGAACAAAATAGAAAATGCAATAAAAGTAACAAAATGAGAAAACAACTGATACTTCAGAATATTAACAGAAACTACTGCCTAATCCTAAATCAAAAAATATTAAGAAAGCAAGAGACTCAAAAGCAAAACTACAAATACAGGAAAACACAAAAATTAGTAAAAACAAAGAAAACAGTCAATAACTAAATTCAAATCAAAAACTCAAAAAAGACCTGATGGCAAAGCAAAGCTATAAATGACTAAAACCAAGAATACAATTGAAAGATTTAAAAAAACAAACACTAAGAGGAAGCTGAAGAAGCTAAATGATACTGATGACAGCCTGCATAATCATCTCAGGTGACTGCGGTACTCATATCTGAAGACCTTGAGAGTTGTAACAGCAGATTAGCCCTTGCTCGTGCGGTGTCACTGTGCTCTGTACAAAACATATTTTATAAATCCACTCACATGTACAGGCCAGATTTAGCATACAGGGGCTCATCATTTAGAACTGCTAGGCAAGCATTAGAAGACAAGTAAGGGACAACTATGAAAATGGGCATTGTACTATTTCTGTGTGCATGAAATTGAAACCTCTCTTTGCCTTGTTTGGAATGGCATGATTTACCTAAGTAAGGGCCTGCACATGGAGAAAGAGTATAAAGCCTTGGAACATTGCCCGGCACACCTTTGAAGCCAACGGACGGGTGGAAGATTACGTCATCTGATCCTGAAAATCCATCCTGAGCAGCAACGAAAATGGCAGACTGTATACATCGAGCTCCCACCTCGGTAAAAGAGTCTTGCTATGGTTTACTTAGTTTGTAATGCCGAGTAAATTGTCATTAAAGAAAGCTAAGTTATTTTCTCTTGTGTGATTGCTTACCGCCATATCACTATGGGAGGGGTATCGCCTTCTAATATTATATCTATATAGTTTCAGGTAACTTAAGATCTTGCAGTTGCAAAAGAACTTTTTCCAACCAGGGAGCTAGCGCTCCCTAGAGAAAAATGGCGCCTAATGTACTGTAAGGCACTGCACTTTCCAAGAGCCTTTATAGGATTGGAAGCAATTGCTGAAAGGAGATTGACAGGAGGCCTCACCTTTTGGGGAACTACCCAAAAACACAAAAGGCATGGCAGAAGACGTATTCACACATAGAAACCAAGCAATAAACAAAACTGATAAAAAAAAATACATAATTATATAAATAATAAACATGACAACAATAACATAAATGATAATAACCAAAGGACCAAAAATTTGATAGAAAAGGAATTTACATGTAAACCAGGGCAATGACCCCGGCTTAAACATAACATGCTGAGTGAGCACTGAAATAATGTGCCCCGGGCTGCTAAGGTACCTATGAACTCCTATGTTACCCTGAATTGGATTAAGTAGGTTTGAGAATGTTATGTCTGTGAAAGAGTGCAAGAAAATATTTTCAATTTAATCTATAGATAACCACTATTCTGATTAACCTAGCCTGCAGTACATATAGCAGTTATAAAAATTATAAAACCCCACCATTTTTTAACAATATTCTAAAATAAAAGGAGTCAAAGGAAAGTTTTATGCAAGGATGGTGCGCTTTACTATTACACAAATAGGATTTTATATTTTTGTTTTACACATTTATAGAACAGCTCCCATTACATGGCTGTTTCTTTTTGCATTCAAAAGCCAAGGGTGCCACTTGTAGTCTGCTGAGTCATGTGACTTTGGCAGTATTTTCTGTTTCTCAGACAATTAAATTCAGTCCATAGTTCTGCTATTGTACTCACAATAATCAATGATATATAGACACAGTGACACAGTCAAAGCACCATAAGCTGCAGATGTGTTGTCAGAGGACAGTAAATTCAAAACAAGAGGAAGATAATTAGCTTTTCTTTGTCAAATTAGTTAAGTCAAATATTATACATTCTACATTTACCCTACATTTCATGGTCATAATAAAACATACTAATGTTGTTGTAGTATGAAAGTGCTGATGTATTTTTCATTTGTGAAGTATTCAGGAAAGCAGCAACTACATAAAAAACTCTCTTCAGCAATAGACAGAGTTGCTTTATTGATTCTGTCTGTCGCAGTGTTTGTGACTGTGTAACAACTGGTAGCAAATGAAGGGGTAGTTAAGGCATCCCTTTGAGAACAATGATGATCATAAAACGAAAAAGCTCTTCATTTTAAATGGAAAAATGAAAGCTGGAATGTTGAGTGTCATTTAAACTGGCAATTTAAAAGCATAAAATGTATAACAAAATACCATAAAGTGTTGGCTGGGATTGGCTCCAGCAGACCCTCGTGACCCTGTAGTTAGGATATAGTGGGATGGATAATGGACGGACGGATGGATGGATGGATGGATAGGAGATTTGCCCAAAGATGTGGTGATACACCATTTTTAAATAATGATTTCATTTTGTTGAATTTGCTTCAATTTCAGTGTCTCCACTACCTTTAAAATCAGTGGGCAAGCTGACCCGTTAATCTCAGTCCCCCACCCTAAACCCTGACTCCTGGGGGAGCAATGGCATTGTGACATCCAATCTTGAAGCTAATTGAATGAATTTATCAAATCACAGGGAGTATCCAATGAGGACATGCCAAACTAAGTCGTCGTCTAGGGTGCTTTTTGTTTATTTTTGTGCAGTATTTCTGTTCACATTATGACTCTCTTAATATCAAATGGCTTCCAAATCACCCTCGTGTGCAACTTGAAAACCATCTTCTTCTAATTAGTCACTTATGGTGACGGCTCCAAGGACTGAGAAGTAGTAAGGAACTGCACTCCTTAAATATGTTTTCATGTAACACTCATTGTGAGTTGTTTCATATCATTCACTGTACATGGTTTACATGAAAAGACTTTATTTTTGACAACTGTCTTCCAGTAATGTTTAAGTATTAACTTTTGTTGGTAATTGGTTAAATTACCAACCATCATTACCTAAAAGATAAATCATAAGTAAGGATACGAAATAATAACAATAATAACAAGAAGAAGACAAATAAAACAAATAAATAATGCAATAATTAAGAAATAAATAATACTACAAGAATAAACTGTGTGTTTCGCAGGTGATGTGTTGGAAGCAGAAAAAAAGCAAGAGTGAGGATCTGAGAGACTTTGACAATGGCCAAATTGTGATGGCTAGATGATTGGGTCAGAGCATCTCCAAAACAGCAGGTCTTGTGGCGTGTTCCCAGTATGCAGTGGTTTGTACCTAACAAGAGTAGTCCAAGGAAGGACAACTGGTGACCTGGCGACTGGGTCATGGGTGCTCAAGGCACATTAAGGGTTGTGGGGAGTAAAGTCTACCTCATCTGGTCTGATCTCACAGAACAGCTACTGTAGCACAAATTGCTGAAAATCTTCATGCTGGCATCACAGCTTGCTGCGTATGGGGTTGTGTTGCCACAGAAAAGTCAGAGTGCCCATGCTGAACCCTGTCAGCTGCCGAAAGCACCTACAATGGGCACGTGATTATCAGAACTGGACCATGCATCACATTTAGTTTTAGATCATGTGTGCGTGTGTGTTGTTTACCTTGAGAAGAGATGGCAGCAGGATGCACTATGGGAAGGCAAGGGATGCAGTGTAATCGCTCTGGGCAGTATTCTGCTAGGAAACCTTGGGTCCTGGCATTCAAGTGAATGTTGCTTTGACATGTACCACCTACGTAAAGATTGTTGCAGGTCATGTACATCCCTTCATGGCAATGGTATTCCTTGATGGCAGTGGCCTCTTTCAGCAGGATAATGTGCTCTGCCACAATGCAAAGATTGTTCAGGACTGGCTTAAGAAACATGACAAAGAGTTTAAGGTGTTGACTTGGCCTCCACATTCCCCAGATCTCAGTCCAACAGAGCATCTGTAGAACGTGCTAGAAAAACCAAGACCTATCCATGGGGTCCCCACTTTGCAGCCTACAGGACTTGAAGGATGTGCTGCTAACGTCTTAGTGCCAGATACCACAGGACACCTTCAGAGGTCTTGACAGGTCAGAGCTGTTTTGGTAGCATGAGGGGGCCCTACATAATATCAGGCAGATGATTATAATGATGGGGGTGTTCGCTGTATGTATATTATACTGTATAAATGTATATATATACTGTATAGACTGGCCTTGAATTTCAGTTCACTCATTGTCTATGTGGGTGATGTTTCTGTTGTGTTTTTTTTGCTAGGTACTTTATTTTCTTCCCTACATGGATCGGTTATTTTCTCCCCATGTTATGTAACCAACTATTTGAGTCAAAAAAATGTATGAATGGATCGATGATTACTATTTAGAAGAACATTTCATTGTTATTAAATGAACTTCTATTGTTTATGCTCTACTATTGATCAAAAGTGATATAAGAGATAAAAATATTATTAAAATACTGAAGAGTAAAAAAAATGGCATGATATGACAGCTTTCTGGTGAGAAATGTTTAATGTGGTGGATGGAGTAGTTTTATTTCAAGCTAATAGCAATTTTATGAGCACAGGATTTTTTCTTATAGACAATTTTGTTTTTCTTCAAAACCACAAGTCACAAAAAGGCATAGAAAATCAGGCATTGCCCATTGCATTTCATTATTAACCATTTGAGCAGTATGCTCTTCATGTATTTTTCTGTACCACTTAACCAGTTCCTGGACTATTCCCAGCAGAATTAGGCACTAGGCAGGATTCAGCTCTGGACAGGGTGTAGATCCACCACAAGAACACACTTATCATAAACCAACACCCTCTCATACTGGGCCAGTTTAGAGCCTCCAGTCCGTCTCTGGTAATCTGCAGTGTGTATAAAGCTTGTCCAATTTAAAATGTAGGGAACTCAGCAGTGTCAGGGGGACCCCGGGGAGTCGAGTAATGCTGTTCAATATTACTCTGTGTGGAACTGCTGGACTTGGAAAGTAGCACTTCTTGTGTGCTTTTGTTATTATTTAAACGGCACTTCTTTTTATACTCTTTTATCTATCTTGTGCAAATTTAAGACTGCCGCTTAAATTCTACGACATGTCCTGTTCTGAACTGTCAGCATTTATAAAGTCAGTGCACATTATTTAACCAACACTTCTAAAGCTTTGTTTGCCTTCAGCTGCATGAAACTAGAATTGGCCACATACACCATACTGATGAGTCAATGATCATTTTATTTGCCTTCCTGTCATGCAGATCTTTGGCTCTCTGCCTGTATACATTTTTAATTAAGAAAATGCATTCATTGGAAGATGACTTGCATGTAAAATATTGCGTGGCCCTGCTTGCTGTGAAACCATTCCTTAAAATAAATAATTATTTGCTCTCTAGTGACGGTTTGTTTATTTCAGTGGATGTTTTCTTTTACTACTGGACACACAAATAGCATGCTTTACAAGTTCCCTGATCAACACATTGATTTCACATTAAGTATGGTTTTTGAAATGGTAGGAATCTTGGTTCAGTGCCCAGAGGTGGCAGAAACACCAAAAGACGCCTTGTACCTGAGCGAAAGGTCAGAAAAAGGGTCAGATTGCAACCAAGTAATAAAACCGATTGCTGTAATTCTTTTTTAATTGTTTCAAAAACTGAATAAAATGTAGTAAAATATAATGGTGGCGCACTTTAATAATCACATTCTTTTGTTACGCGGTAAGACCTTCTATTAGAATACCAGAAAGTGCAGCATGTCAAGTCTTTCATTTGTAAACAGTTTTTATTTCTCTTTTTTTCTGTAACATCTTGTTTTTACTTGCATGATTAGGAAGTTTTATCCTAAAGTTTACCAGTTGTGGTATATGGCCGACAGTTCATTCCGGCCAATACCCCCAAACCGCCAGATGGAAACATGGAGGTGCCCCGAATTCCAGCAGGGCATCATGGACTTTGGAGTTTTAATTCACAGCCCTGCTGGGTACCGTGGGGGCCACTAGGGGCGCTGCAGGGAGGCTCAGGGACTTGTATTTTCCATATAGCCCGGAAGTACTTCCCAGCCACGGGGACGGAAGGAATGACGTACTTCTAGGCTGAAGAAAAAGAAGGAATTTTCATCCTGGTCATGAACTATAAAAGGACTGAAGGAGATCCCAGCATGCGAGCTGAGTTGGGAGGAAGAAGCGTCTGGGAGTGGAGGATTATTGTATTTGATTGTATTATTGATTATTTATTGTGTATAGTGGAGGTGGAGGTGCTTTGTGCACATTATAGAATTATTAAATTAATTTCTTGGACTTTTATCTGATGTCTGACGTGTGGTCTGAGGGTTCAAGGGGACACTAGCGCCCCCTATCTGTCACACAATGTAAAAGATAAAAGGCATAACTCAAATGAAGAGTTGGGTATTCATCTGGTGATACCCATATATTTTGAAAAAAAACCAAAGTGCAATTACATTCAAAGGCAATACAATGTTGCCATCTTTCTGGACACAAGTCTATGAACGCGACTGGCTTGTTTGGCATCCTTCTCTGAGAGAAGAGGTGCTTGTCATGGAAGTGGGTGTGCCTTCAGGTGTCATCAATGCTGGGATCCTCTGGTCTGCAGGTAAAAGAAGAGAAGATGTCAATGACAGTGCCCTCTCAAAGCTTGGGGTGGAATTACATTCTGTGTGCAAGCCCTGAGGATGCCCCCTACTCAGTTTTAAGGAAATTTCCACTGAAAGCAAAGTGGCTGCTTCACAGTTTCAAGATTCAAATATCAGCACCACTGAGACAAAAGTGGTGGGGATGAAAATTAAAGGCAGTTTTCTGGAGCCACAGGACAGCAGCACTACCGACTGCTCCACCCTGCTGTGACATATATACTGTAAATAATATAAACTCACTTGGGTTATAATCATGGCTCCATCCATGGTGTTTTGGTCTCACGTTCCTAAGAAATGTGCAAGGTCAGTTGGTGGCATTAAATTGATCATTCTTGTACTGAAATGGCTTTTTTCTGGGAAGGTTTTTGTAAAGATGGTGCATGAGGAAAGAGCATGATGGCTTCTCTTTTAAGCAATTGCCACAAACAATAACATTTTTATTGCATTCTTGCATGGTTGACTGTAGCCTCACTAGTAATAAAAAAAGAAAAAAATCAATATTTATTAAAGATCATTGTTAATTTTTTAAAAGTGTACAGGAAGACTTGAGAATCTCACTGCATTATCTGTACTGTAAACATTCAGATTTAACTAAGTGTAACACAGGATTTTTCTTTGAGGCTGAACTTCTTTGAACTGCATATTGGCAGGTGTTTATATTTAGCCATATTAAAATGCAGACAGTAGCTGTTTGAACATTGGAAGAATGAGATAAGTGACTTGTCGGCGATTAAATGCAACTGACAGCAGGTGAAAGTTATCTTTTTCTTTTAGTTCTTCTTTATTAAGAGTCGTGGAAAGCAGAGAGGTATAGACACAGCCACAGCTTGCTTATCTGCACCCCGATTAACAGATGGGGGGAGTTTTTATTCCCCCTTTATCTCATGATTTATAAGACAGGAAACATCCTAGTAATCACATTTTAAAAGTAAAGCAATATCTAAGCTAAGCAACTTTTATTTATGTCTCCAAAATCAGATCACAAACCAGACACCCTGCACTCATGACCTCATTAGTCTGAAAGTTCAATATGAGGAACTTAACAGAAAAACAGCTTAGGACATCATTATGTGGCAACATATTTTTGTTAGTTCATAAATCAGACAGTTTAAAGAAAAATAAAAAAATCACACAGGGTACGTGGTACTGAGGAGAACATTCTTCTTTTACAGTGACTAGACAAAAAGATTACAAAAGAAGAAAGAAAAACACATGCTGCAGCTTAGAGAATACAAAAAATTCTCATGTGTTTAAAAAAAAAAAAGAAGAAAATCATTGAGCCCGCTTAATCCAAATCCGAGTCATGGTGGGATGGAGCGTACTCCAGGAAAATCTATATATATAATCTTCATTTGGATCTTGATCTTTGTTTGTCTGCGAATGAATTAGAAGAAGAAGCAGTAGATGGCAGTAGAGAGACAGCTAAAACATAGGCATTGCATTAAAAATCTCCTCCAGGCTTATACTACTGAAGACTGTAGTACGCCAGTCACACTTCAAAACACAGACATTTAAACTAAACAAATTGTTGTGCTTTAAATTAACTAAAGAGATCTTCATTTACATCTTGATCTTTGTCCGCGAATTCCACGCATGCGTAGACCACCTTCCAGTTTAGTACGTTGTTGTTACTCACAGATGTCAACAATGTGCCGGAATCACAAAAGCAGTGGTGGACAGTGTTACGCTGGTTAGCTCCTGAGGCCTGGTTAGAGAATGAGATTGCCGAATATAAAAGGTACGTGCCTAAGTAACATATGAATGAAAGAAAGACAGTGGGTAAAATGAATGACAACGTAACAGCACGTTCCGGAAATTATTATTGTTACGTTGTAGCCAGCGAGAGCTGCGCGTCTCACAGTTGTACCATGGCTTGCTCACATGTCAGTGAAGTGATCCCTATTTATGCTTTAAAGAGCCTGGATACCTATGTGTCCCCCTTTTATAATCATTGCTCCGTGTATATTGCCTTCCTCTTTGGATTGCCACAAAGCAACCTGCGAGATTGGAGAAAGGTTGAGAAGACATCGTGAGAGAAAATGATAGCGTCGTGAAAACGAGACGGACTGTGAACGGACAGAAGCAGAAATGCTCCTACACCACCACATAATTACGATTCGGACAGTGATTTCGAGTAGGCCGTTCCTATCGAATCAATATCCAAGGGTTTTCTTTTGTAATTTTGTTTCCCTTATAAAAAATCATAATGCTGTGCGACGAAGGGCCCAGTTCATGACTGGCAGCCGTGTTTAAACAGGGAGCCCTTCAGAGACAACTTTAACACGCGCAATGTAGTTGGGCGCACATGGCTAGTGGAGTATAAGTCAGGAATCAGCTATGGACTGTCCGTCACATGGCACATTCACACAACGCCAATTCAGAATCACTAAATTCTAACGCTTATTAGTGGGATATGGATGGAGGACCAGAGTATCTGGAGAAACTCACATAGACATGGTGATAGTCCCAGGGCTGGGAATTGAACCCAGGACTCTAGAGCTGTACCCAACAATATAACATATCTACACTTTAGGCTGCTTTTATGAAATAAGAGGATTAAAACAGAGTGACATTACTGTGTCATTTCAGTGAAATTTTATTTAAGTTCAGACCTTGAAAGCTTTTAACCCCTATGAACAACAACACAATTGTTTTGTTTTTCATTTTATTTGCTAATTTCTTAATAACTTGTTGAAGTCATCACTTGGTATTCATGGTGGTCAGTATTCAGGCATTATTCTAACTTAAGAATGAACAGATGTAGGAATAAAGACTCAGATTTTAATCAGAATTCCTGAATTTTTGGCTTTGTTCTATACAAATAGGCTCACTGAATGCTGACGGAATAACACAGTGACTGAGTGATTTGCATGCGTGTAGGACCGTTATCATGATGCAAGCATTAATTACTAAAATCATATTACATTTAAATTTTAATGTGATGAAATACATTAGACATCTTTTGAGTATAATGGTAATTCAGATCCACTTCTAAATATGTGATATTTCAAGAAGAATCAATGTAAAAATGTGCTTAAGATTGATAACACAGAGCCAAGCAGGCAAGCCCAGGGAAAAGTTCAATTCTTTTTGTAAAAGATAATGTAGCAGATGCTTCTTTATAGATACCTTTAATCAGACCATAAACTTCAGTTTCTGGCCCATATTTATCAAGCATCTCAGAATTATTCCTAGGCATTACACTAAAAGGCAGACTAGGATAAGTACTTGTCTGAACTCGGATTTCATGGCACCCGAGCACAAAGTGGTATTCATGATGTCCCAATTACTTAATAACTCTGTCTTTAAAGTAGTGATAGAAATTTATAACAACAAACATAACAAAAGAAATAATTCCAGAAACTAAATAAAACACATACACATTTTCTAATGTACCAAAGGTAACAGTTCCAGAAATTAAACAGAACAAAGTAAAACCTTCTGTAAATGAACCCTGACAACAATAAAAATTTACAACAGCAGCAATTCATAAACTGACCAAAATGGCTGTTGACCTGTTGAAAGAATTATTATTTTAAAATGAAATCATAATCTCAGTTCATGATAATGGGCCTGAGAAAGATTTTATAGAAATAAAAGATTAAGACTTTTCTTCCAAATATAACCATGTATGGAAACAGTTACATTTACATATTTAGCCACCACCTTTGTAAAAAGCAGCTTACAACATCTAAGGTACAATTGGTTACATTTCTTTTTGGTTTCCAGTTGGGACACAGGCACGTGAGGTTTCTTGCTCATAGTCACATGGTGTCAGTAGTGGGATCTGAACTCTCAGCCACAAGTCCAAAACCTTGTGCCACACTGCCATCCTTTAAAGCTGACCAGATAAGAAATGCAATTGGATGATCTTTTTTGGCAGTAGCTCCAAGTTCTACTAATGCTTCAATGCTTACCTTTTTGTTTTTCATGCCTGTATTTGTCTTCAGGTGCTTTCTACAGTACAGGCCAAAAGTTTGGACACACCTCCTCATTCAATGTGTTTTCTTTATTTTCATGACTGAAGGCATCAAAACTATGAATGAACACATGTGGAGTTATGTACTTAACAAAAAAAGGTGAAATAACTGAAAACATGTTTTATATTCTAGTTTCTTCAAAATAGCCACCCTTTGCTCTGATTACTGCTTTGCACACTCTTGGCATTCTCTCGATGAGCTTCAACAGGTAGTCACCTGAAATGGTTTTCACTTCACAGGTGTGCCTTATCAGGGTTATTTAGTGGAATTTCTTGCTTTATCAATGGGGTTGGGACCAGCAGTTGTGTTGTGCAGAAGTCAGGTTAGTTGGACGATCATTTATTTTTCAACAGGACAATGACCCCAAATACACCTCCAGGCTGTGTAAGGGCTATTTGACCAAGAAGGAGAGTGATGGAGTGCTGTAAATGGTCATGAAAATAAAGAAAACACATTGAATGAGGAGGTGTGTCCAAACTTTTGGCCTGTACTGTATGTCAAATGTGTTTTTTAGAATTAAATTATTTAATTATGAATTATTGTTTGGAAAATTCTCTACATAATAAATTTGATTGGGGTGATTTTCTTTTTTTGTTTTTTTCAATGCAGAGAATGTCTACTATGGTCAGGTCTGTCAATACCTTGCCATTTCTCCCCACTAACCTTGTGCTGCAGCTTACCTAGGCTTCTCTGACCTGCAAATGGAAGAATGGCTGATGTACTTAACTTGCTAAAATGCAAAATGTCACAGAAATATATAGATACTTTATTAATGCCTTGTAAGTTTTACTAAGACCAATGTTGTTAGTGGCTTGTTTTATAACAGTATGTGACTAATAGATTTATTAAAGGTAGTATGTAATCAAAAGTGTTACCCTTAATTCTTTTAGTTACTTTATACATATCAAGGGAAGAAAAATATGATGAAATTAGATGAGTACAAGTGACAAAATGAATGTAGTTAGAATCATTTCTGCAAAACATGTTGCATGAGGTTTATATTATTACATACCCTTAGATCAAAAAAATCATGTCTAAGTCGGCTATCCTCCTATGAATATATAAAAGCTATAACAACCAAACACTGAATTATGTATTTGAGTTTGCAGCCTTAGATCTGCCTTTTTAATTATTAATTTTAGTGTTTTTCCCTTCTCCTTCCAGGTGTCTGTCATCATTGAACTGAACAACAGAGTGAATTTAATTTTATTAGCACAGGGATATTTATTTTTTATGATATTTTGCTATTGTTCTGGACCTCTAACTATCATTTTGAATTTCTATGAATTTTTTGCATCTTCTCAAAACCTACTGTGGTCATACGTCTGCGGTCTGATGAGAACACGGCACACTTTAGACCAGGGGTCGCCATGTCCGGTCCTGGAGGACCACCGTGGCTGCAGGCTTTCATTCTAACCCTTTTCTCAATGAGTGACTTGTTTTTGATGCTAATTAACTTCATTTGAACTCATTTTAATTGACTTGCTTTTGAAGACTCAGACCCCTTAATTATTTCTTTTTCATTAATTAGCAGCCAAACAATAGTGAGATACAAAATGAGCCCAAACAGCTGGTGTCCATCATACAATATCTGAAAATAAAGAAAGATGAAGGTCTCAGGAATGTCAAATCTGCTCAGGTCCCCAAAACATTTAACCAATGCTCTTAGAAAATAGAAAATCAATAATTTCTGAAATGTCTGCTAATGTACCACGAGAGCAGCAACAAGCCACGAAATTAAAGAACAGGTTTAATTAACTACAAGAATTGGTACCTCATTAAGCAGCTGGTTGGAGTTTGAGGCCCTGACTTAGTTGGTCTTCTGTTGGCTCCCTCAATTCATTTCTGTTTAGGTGCCATTTAAGGAAAGAAATGAAGCAATTCAGAGTAACAATGAAGAATTTCAGGGGAGCAAATCTTTAAAAAGCAATCCAATTAAAATGAATTCACAAGAAGTTAATTATCAGCACAAACAGGGCACTCATTAAAAAAAGGGTTAGAATGAAAACCTGCAGCCAAAGTGGTCCACCAGGACTGGACTTGGCAACCCCTGCTTTAGACAACATCACTCCAGGATAATTCCAGCCAGAAGTTTATAAAACTTCAGAATTGTAATATATTTGATAAATAACTTATTGTTTAATTTTCCTTTTACACAACAAAAATATAAAAACAGAGCCATTAGAGATCTGAGTTTGCATACCACATCCATTGTCTGTCTGTATGGTGGTTGGATGTTTCCCCACATCTGCTGGACAGTTTCCTCCAACATTAGTCTCAGGGTGTGTGTATGAGTGGGCCTTGTGACAGACTGGCACCCCACTCAGGGTTAGATGCTACCAGGGCAAGCAGTAGGAGTGACTTATGTTATCTTAATGTTAAAATGTAGCAAGTTGACAAGTCAGAAAATGTTCACATGGCATGGCACAAAGTGCATTCTGGGACTTACTTAAATTGAATTTTAATTTATTTAATTAATTCATCAAAGACTGAGATATCATCATTTTATATATATTTATATTTTCATAGCAATGAGTGATAACACTGATTACAGCGTGTAATTACACGCACTAACGGAATAAATAAAATACATGATTTTTAACATACAGCATTTTACAATGTCATGTAGTTAAAAGCTGAGCCAACATAGGCTTGTGGTGGCTCAACAGTCTTTATAGACAGCAAGTGTCCAACCCAAGAGATGTCAAACTATGTATTGAAAGTTGTTGTTTGTTTAGGGTTTATGGCTAATTGAGATCCATATTTGAAGAATAACAAAATCTGTCCACTGGATGACTTTTTTCCTTGTAAATAGACAGACATAAATACGCATATGATGATGGCAATTGGTGCTTTCACACTTTATTATTATTATTATTTGTTTATTACGGCAATTTACTGGTGGCTGCTGTGGTGTCCGAGTCCCAACCAGAGGCCTAAGATTTAACCCAGACCTTTATAAAAATATGAGCATTTCCAATTAGTGCAATCTTATGCACTTCTTTGACTGTGTGGTTTCCTGCAGATTCTTTTCGAGTCCTTTCTTGATGGTACCTAGAGCCCCGACCATCACAAGCACAACTCTAGTTTTGGTGTCTCACATCTTGCTGATTTCAATCTACAGAAGTTTAAATTTGAGTTGCTTTTTAGCTTCTGTGATTAAGATGTTGTTGTCATCTTGGACTGCTACATCTACCAGCAGGCACTGCTTCTCTTTCTCATGATTGACCTATCAGGATGGTTAACTGAAAAAGTATGATTGTTTTGCACTGTCACATTCCACATGATGATAATGTCACCAATGTTGACAACAGTCTTCAAGCATTTTTCCCAATTAGTGCACTACTGAATGGCTAGTGCAGATAGCAAGAAACCTTGTTGTGCCAGTTTATTTGTTCAGTACAAGCCAACATCATACATCCAGTAATGATATGGTTGATCATAGGTGCATCACTAGCTTTAGGGGCTCAGCCTGCTTCTGATAATGCCACTATTCCTACAAGTATGTTAGATGGACGACCAGGGGAGTTACCCAGAAGACCATGGAGTGTTTGTGTGGTCTAACTGAATGGAGTTACCCTCTGTGGAGTCTTGCGCTAGAATGCACAACAGGATGAAGGGGGACTGGGCCCTTGAAGATCAGGGGTTGGGTGCCTGAGATCAAGTGCTAAGCCCCAGAAGCCTGCCCCAGTGTTGCCATTGGGTGACTGTTTCTTCAGCCTTGCTGCACATTCTGCAATTCCTCTCAGCCAGCTACTTCAAGCTGTTTCGCTGGTGGTACCATGCATTGAGTGCCTGGTCCTGAGCTGCAATGAACAGCCTTTTAGTTCAACCCTCGAGCCCAGGGCTGTTCAGCCATGCCACCCCATATGAAAAAGTTCTATAAAAATTGACTATAATTCTAATATGTTTTTCAGTTTATGGCTGTTTATGTTCATGCACAATACTTACTAAATACATGTAGTATTAAACATACATGCATTGTGCAAGTGATACGTATATTGTGTGGTAAAAATTATGCAGCAGATAGAAAAGGGTTTGGGAATGGCCACCCTGTATACTGAAATATCAGCAAAAGAAAAGAAACACGTCTTTACTTAAGCAGAGTTCATAACTGAACTGACTAACACGTTGAGTCTGCTCTATAAATAGAGTGGGTAGGAGGAAGAGGTGGCCAGAACAGGAACTGATGTGGCAACAAGGTGGATTTTGGGTACCAGAAATGATGTCATCAGGGTTTGCAGGAAATGATGTCAACAGTGGGTGGACCGGTGGTGATGTCATTGAGAAGCAGGGGCCTCGGTTGAACTGTGGAGGAAAAAGAGCAGAGAAGGTCAGGTGAGAGTGCCAACCCCTGGTCTGGCTGATGAATAACTCAGGTGATTTGAGCCTGTAAACTGTCCACCATGTGCACGTGGGACATATATGTGACACAGTTTAATATTTAGCTTAATTTACCATAATGTCATTTTCTCAATAACTAAACATAAGTACACATTTAAATCTATTGTTAAAAACTGAAGTGTATAAGCACGTCACTTTTTATTCATGTAAAAAATGTGCACTTAAAACTGAAAAAATAACAGTTAACCAGTTTGAAATGCTACAATTTATTATTGTAAAATATACAGGGTTATTCAAAAAGAATGAACCGATTTCATTACGCAATATTTTATTAAGGAAAAGTAATATAAAACTCCAGCCAGGTCACAAGTATTCTACTCACAAACAATTTTTATTTCCTGTCTTACAATTGTTCAATGTGGCCACCACCTGCAGCACGGGCAACATCAATGCGATAAGAGAATTCCTCCCAGGCGTGTATCAGCATATCACGTTCACTCACACATGAAACCTATATGGTATACTGTATATGTAACATAAATAAACACTAAATCTTGCAAAATACTCACCATATACTTAGCTATACTTTTTGTCAGATATTTATATTGTTTTTATTATGGAAAAACATATCTCATAAAAAAGGCCATATGAGCATTAAAGTATGTTTTAATATTATTTCTGTTAAAAAACTACTCTGTTATAAGGACATGATTTATACACGTGATGTTGTGTATGCAAGGTGTTAAAGCACTCCTAAATTCAACTCATAAAAACCTGAAAGCCTGGTGTTTATATCCATCAACCAGTTTCAGACTATTTGTTACCAGGGGCCTCATGTATAAACGGTGCGTACGCACAGAAATGTTGCGTAAGGACTTTTCCACGTTCAAATTGCGATATATAAAACCTACACTTGGTGTAAGGCCACGCACTTTTCAACGGTACCTCATACCTTGTCGTACGCAAGTTCTCCGCTCGGTTTTGCAGGCTGGCCCAGCGTCAAAGCAGTGCTACTGTTCCTGTGTGGTTACTCCTTATTTTCCTGACGCGGCTTTATACATACACTGAAACTAACCGCATATTGTTTATTAATGTAATGCATCTGATTGTAATTAACTTGTAACAATATAATGGTCCAGGGAACAGCCATAGTATTCCAAATACCATAACTGCTTTAGCATTGTTACTCTCACTTCTCCTTCTTCTTCTTCTTCTTTTTCTTTCAGCTTCTCCCATTAGGAGTTGCCACAGCGGATCATCTTTTTCCATATTACTCTCACTGCACCACTTGGAGTATTTATATCACTGTATCTGAGTGGGGAATCACAGCAGCAGCTGATCGGAAAGAGAATTATCGGTATACAGCTTAAAGGACACTCTGTCTCAGCCACTGCAAAACGTTTTAAAGCCTTTCCTGTACGGACCTCGCGGTTCAGAAACAGTTTCATCCCAAGAACTTTAAATACACTCAGTCAATTGCACCTTGTAGAACTGTTTGTACTTATTAGTACAATCACCCCACTGTAAACTTGCACTACAGTTATAATATCGCACAACCTGAGCCACTTTATAAAGCGCGTATTTACATATGATGACGATATCATTTTTAAGGTGAAATGCAGCAAAATATGTTTATTAAATTATACAGATAAAACTTTAACTTCATTTAAATAATCTATATTCTTCACTGGGAGTGTCGTGAAGGATAGAATAATCAAACATGTACTACGAAGATATTTCAATGTTCCTTAAACGTTTTGAAGAATCAGCGCTAAGCTTACAGATGGCTTAACGTCTATTACAGAGCTGATTGTGTGGCGATCAGTTACTTGGAGAAAGAAAAGCAAGGACTGCAGTGGCGGCTACGCCAATATATATTGAATATAAAACAGAAAGAGAAAATAACAACACAGCTAAAAACGCAGCAACAAATTTCGGCAAAAGTTAAATGCTTGTGTCATGAGCACGAGGCGGCTATGCAGTGTCCGCAACGGACGTGGCCATCCACCGTGCATAAGATACCTTACTGACATTGGTGGGCGAAGGAGCCACCGATTCTTCCTCTGCCCAGTGCCACCACAAGCCTAGAGCCGCCCCTGAGTATTGCTGCAATAAATTATTTCATTAAGTGAAACCCATGTCACGTATACATCTCAGTATTTTAGTTATTCAGAGAGCTGTAATATCACGAATGTAATGGATTCTGTGTCCAGTCAGAGGAAGAGAGAGCACAAGGAGAAGGCAAAACAACCACAGTTGTTATTAATGTGTCTCCTGGAGAGATTTTCATGCGTAATATAATTCAGCTTCTTTTATATGCCAACAATTAGATACTTCATAAACAGATAAATTAATAAGAATTGCTTTTCCAGAGTAATAAAACTGTGGGTTTTGGAAGGGTAGGGTAGGGTAGGGTCACCATGAATTTGAAGGCTCTACATAGACTGAGCTGGTCAGGATTTATATTTAAGTTCCAGGAGAGCTGAGACCAACTTGGGTATGGCTGCTATTTTGCCATTGTGGTTGTCATTTATATCCACATAACTTTTCGAAGAGTGAATTATTTTCCCAGGATTCAAAACAAGCACCAAATATGGCATTATGCGGTTTCTCTCTGAGTTTCTGTGTTTGTGTTCTTGTGGTAATCCGGTTTTCTCCCATGGCACACGACAGGATGTATCTATAATACTCAATATCTCTGGTGACAACAACTCAAGCTGTGACAGGTTGCAACTATAACTTTCAAAGCCTTTGAGCTCACCACGTCATTATTAAGTCATTAACTATGTCCCAGAAGGTCTTGTTGTCTGCAAATTTTAATTGTAACCAGGCTCATAATCAATGATTACTTGGTGCCTTGAAAAATCCTCAGTTATAGTTATTGTTTACCTTATCCTCCATGTGAAAAAACCTGACAATGTGAATGTTGGCTTCCTCTGGAGATATTATGGCACGTTTACATTGTTTGTGAGGCAAGGGGATTGTATTTCAGTCAGATTACGTTTCTAAATGTCTCATGTAAAGTGCCATGCTTCTAATCTAATGAGCACTCATGGTAGAATAAATTTGTGAAGGCCACTCTTGCTGTGTCTCTATAAAGCAGAATTGGATCTGGCATGTGTATTGTACTTCAGGTATTCATAAAACCTTTTGAAAATGATCTTTAAATTGGCCAAACTTGGATTAAGCAGGTTTGAGAATTTTATGTTGTAAATGACACATGATTGGTATTGTTCTGAATACCTATTAAATGGACAGGAGCCTTCATTATCTATCTAAACATGACTAAAGATGGCCACTAACACAAATTATGAAAAGGAGACAGAGATCCAACTAAAAGTGAATCACACAATCATCTTAATATATAATACGTTACCGTGGCTGGCTGTTTGCCTGTCCAGGATTTTAAATCACCTGTAGCTCGCAAACCGTTTGAACTATTGACCTGACATTTGGTACACATATACTACATGAAGTCTACTATTTTCTTTCGGGGTGATGATTGACCTCCAGGGTTATTCCTCTTTCTATTTTTATTTTATTTTATTGTAGAATCAACTCTTGGCAGCTGCCAGCAGGCCGGCTATGCATGTGCCGTTCTAATCCCTACCATCTTCGCCGTCACTTCCCCTACCTCTTCATATCTTAAATCATTCTTGAGGCAGATTGAAGACTTAGGTGCCAGTTTAAGTGAAAAAATAAAGAAAACGTACTAAGTAAGTGCAACACAAACACTGACTTAATCAGTTTTAACGTGAAAAGATGCCGATGAAAGAAGAGAAGAAGTGGGCCGCTAGGGTGGAGCAAAGAAGAGCTGCTCAGGAAGCAGCAAGCGCATCAACCTCTGAGCAAATGAATGCCAAACGTACAGAGAAAGAATAGGAAATCTAGGAATGTTCAAGTCAAGTGTATTCATGGCATGTTATTGTGCAGTGCGCCGTTACTGGTCTTATCATATTGGTATTCAGCAACAAAATGTAAAGACAGATCCAGCACTTAAGCATTGCAACCCCCCCATGCAACCCTGAACGTTTTTATTAATACAAGAGAATGAGTTATCATTACTGATGCAAACCAAGGGGGAGAGCCCAGGTGGACTGACCGTTCCATCTTTGTGTTTCTTGGCCAGTCCCAATGAGACCCCCATCCCTGTCAAACCAGTAAACAGAAGACTTTTAATGGAGGGTATCAAGGCTAATTGATTTAAAAATTGGCAGAATTCTAGATTGTTATTCTTATGCTGGAGAGAAAAGACAGACTGGAGTCTACTAAGAACATCTTCCAATAGCTTGGCATTACAGATTGTGTATATAAATATATATGGTTATGTCTCTTGACATTGTATAGTTCAGTATAAGACTTGTGAGTCCTTTGTATTCATGTAATTTTATCAGAATATCAAATGTCACACTGCATAGAGGTAACTTTACAAATGCTTTATAAGCACACATAAGACTAACACAAGGTTTTGTTAAGACTTTGTCACATAAAAGTAAATGAGTAATACATGAATTTTTGCAGTACCTAAATTGAAGTGTTACCAAACTTCTAAATGACAATAATGATTTAATCAAAAAAGTTCATTAGTATTCCCTTTTTATCCTTTATTAATACCCTGGGATTTATTTGGCAGTTTTAACATATACTTGGAGAATATGTCAATGCTTCCAAGTTGGGTTACTGTACAAATGGAAAAACTATAATTTTATATAAACGAATCCAGTCTTCTAGCATTGATCTTGAGATACCAATGTAGATCTTTCCATCCATTTCTCCATTTTAGACACATTTTTTCCTGACAGTGTTTTTGACAACTAGAATCTATTGCAACAGCATTACGATCAAGAATTAGCCATGAAGGAGGTATCAGTAGATCATTCACATATTCAATTCAGTTTATTTTTGTATGGCACTCTTCACTGAGTACAGACGCAGAAACAGGTTCTCCAGTAAAATGCAAACACAAACTTTTCAAATTACTAGTTGTATAAGGAGTGCATGGAAAGGTACAGATTTGTTTAAACAAACAGGAAACAAAGTGGTTAAAAGATGTTTAACCCAACAATATTTATCCATTAATTTCTTGTAGATCTATGGCTAGTTGACAACGAAAACTCCAGTCAGCAGCATCCCTGGAAAAAATAAACCTTTGAATGGTCCACAGTCAGTTGTGTTTTTTAAAGTTATTTTATTGATAAAGAAAATAAGATTCCATAAAATCAAATCAAACTTAACAAAACCAAAATTCAACTCTAACCCAAACGAAAGCCGGGAGAGCCAGCCAACAAAGCAAATCTTTTAAAGCAGCAAGAAAAGAAGAGTATCCTTTTCCCTGATATAGAAGAAGCTTATTCTTAAATGTTATTGATTAGATTCTGCCATATTTTAAAAAATGTTTTGAACACATCTTCTGAGTGAGAATTTGAGATTTTCTAATTTTAAATACCGTAGGGCATCAGTTACTCACTGATGTAAAAGTGGTGGGGTGGGATTCTTCAGGTTTAGCAAGATAAGTCTATGTGCTAATAGTGTGGTAAAGGCAATGACGGTTTGTTTGTCTGTGTCCACTTTAAGCCCATCTGGGAGTCCACCAAACACAGCTGTTAATGGGTTAGGAGAGATTGTGACACCAAGGCTATCTGATAGGCATTCAAAGATTTTTGTCCAAAATGATCTTAATTTGGTGCATACCTAAATACATGTGGACAGGTGAAGCTGGTGGTAGATTGCAACATTTACAAGTTGACTACTGCCCTGGAAACATTTTGTTTTAATCCCCGACTTTTTCCAAATATTCAATACTATGTTCCTAATATGTTTGATAGGGTGGAAAAAAACTGGTTGCCATGTGGAGGTGCAACAGATATGAACTTCTCCATCTTAAATTGCTTCCTACATTGGTTCCATATTCTCAGTGAATGAAGGGCAATTGAATTATTAGAGCATTGACGATAGTTGGTCCATAGTTAGTTATAACAGACAAAGTCAAAGACAGATGTCAAGGCTGACTGGCTGCCCACCCTCTTTTGAGAATTTACAGTAAAGTCTGTGCTGGACCATCTAATCTGACAACAGAATCTTTGAATCTGTTGATTTCAAGGCTTCCAGTATCTCACATGTCTTTCCATGGGTAGGAAACCCCATCCTGGATGTACAGTAGTGGGCTGAAGTGCCACAGCAGGATACTGAGAAGAGAAACAGAACAGAGGTACATTAGGCACATCCACATCAACTCATTCTGGTCCAGTTTAAGGTTTATATTTCACTTAATCAACACCTCTTTAGAATGTGGGAGGAAACTGGATAAACACGATGGACAATGGAGAGGAATGAAGCCAGATCCCAGAAACCGAAACTCTACTTCACACTAGCCACCAGGCCATCCTTCTTGCTGTATTTGACTATAATAATAATATGACATCTTGAATCACTGCAGACAGATAGACAGACTACGAGTATCTATAGAGAGAAACATAAAAAGGCAGGATGTGAAAGCTGTATGAGAGAACATTTGCCATCTCATCTAATTTCCTTGTTTCTTTGGAATCAAACATCCCTTGAAGCCCTGAGCAGTGCTCTCCGGAGAGCAGAACCACACTTGAATTATTTTTTCAACCTACTTTTGGTATCACCTGATGCCAACCCCTGCCAATTCCAGGCTAAGAATGAGAACATCAGCTTTTTGCATGAAGCACATGTAAATATTCTGTTGTCACCCCTTTTACCTAATGTAGCATATTGCTCTGTTGTCACTACCTTTTCTGGCAAGGGAGATATCTTTGACAAGGTAATGATCCCGCTTTTGGCCCAAAGCAGTATGTCTTATATGCAGAGGAGGAAGAAAATAGTCCTGAATTAGATGTCAGTGAAGACATTGCAAGACTTAATGTTAAGAACAGAGTGCAAATTATCAGTAATCTTTATAATTGTTGAAGGTTTAACACCCTGTATTGTAGTAAAGGTACATAGGAGATGTGATAGAGGGCAACAATGTGTCTGTCTGCTCCTTTGCCGCTTCAAGCTTGTAAGGGTGTGGAAAAAGATTTCCTGCATTTTCAAAGAAGTCATTCACAGAGATGAACAATTCTTTATTTGCACATAGATATGCAAAAATGTCTCTGTCAATGGAGTGAGCAATTAATTAAACACTTCACTTTTATTCTTTTCTACTACCTTACCTCATCCAATACATCACATCATCTGACTCTTAATACACAGAATTCGGTCATCTTAACCAATCAGCTATAGCCACCAGTATGTTCAGACTCCTGTAGACTCTCCCATTTACCTGAATGCTGCCTCGTTGAAAGGGGAATCCTGCAGACTTTACTTTTGACTGAATGCTGCTTCCTAGGAGGGGTCTTTGGGATTTCCCATTAGTTTATTCTTGCTTTCCAGAGGGGTGTTCATTATTGATTTACCTAATTTTAACCTTGGGAAATCAAGCTGGAGGTTTCTGTAAGATGAGCCAAACTTCACATACTCAAGCTTTAAGCCAGTGTCTCAATCTCCAGTCCTGGAGGGCCACAGTGGCTGCAGATTTTCATTCTAACCCTTTTCTTAATTACTGACCTGTTTTTACTAACTTCTTTTGAATTAATTTTAATTGATTTGTCCTTCAAGACTCAGACCCCTTAACTGTTTCTTTTTCCTTAATTAGCAGTCAAACAATAATGAGATATAAAATGAGCCAAAACATGACCAGCAAACTGTGTCCATCACAGAATATAGTAAAATAAAGAAAAATGAAGGTCTCGGGAATACTGATCTTCTCAGGTCAATAAAACATTTTAATAGTTTTCTTAGAAAAGAGAAAATCAGTAATTTTAGAAATGTATGCCATTGCACAACAGGTTTAATTAACAACAAGAATCAGAGCCGAATTAAGCAACTAGTTGGAGTGAAATTGGTTTGAATTTGAGACCCTGACTTAATTGGTCTTCTGTTGGCTCACTCAGTTTCATTTCATTTCTGTTTGTATGCCATTTAAGGAAAGAAATGAAACAATTCAGAGTAACGATGAAGAAATTCATGGGAACAAATCTTAAAAAACAAGTCAGTTAAAATGAAGGGGAAAAGAATTAATTAGCAGCAAAAACTGGTCACCAATTAAGAAAAACCTGCAGGCACTGCAGCCCTCCAGGTCAGTTAACCTTTTAGTTACCTTCAGTCATTTTCCTTATGTTTTAATGAATCCATTATCACAACTTCAAATAAGTATATACTTGTAATAATTTGTAAAGATTATATACATTAACTATAAAATTCCATAAAAGTAGTGGGCCACCACCCTCCGTTCACTCACGTTAGGCCTATCACCCTGAGCTAACACATGGTCACCTCTAGGATGGTCATGAATCAGGCAATAAAGAAAGTAAGCACAAACAGAAAAAAAAAAAAGTCTTTATTTTGTAGTTAGTGGGAAATTGCAATTGCAGTTCCATCAGTGGAGATCAGACAGGTAACTTGTAGCTTATTATACAGCAAAGCATTAAATTAGGCTCCTTCAGGAGTAGAAAGCTTATATGTTTAGATTAGCAACTCTTGATTTCATTAAATTACCAATTAAGTCATAAATCAGATGTCTAAGCGCTCTTCTAATAAGAGCAGAGACTGTCTATAGCACCCCCTAAATGCGAGGTTGTCCTTGAGCTTAGTTATGCTTCCTGTACATACAGGGATGAAAGTTATCCACGCATTTTAGAGAAATCCAAGCTTTGGATTTTCTAAGTATATTTGTGTGATGGTTAAGGTAAGAAAGCAAACATTTATGTGTTTTTAAATGTTGATCATTTTGCCAATGCTGGCTAAAATCCTAGCGTCTCATTCGCCATCAACCCTACCTCACTGATATCAGTTTCTCTGCTTTCATGAGTCAAGAATTTGTTCTTTTTCTGTATGAGTGGATTCCATAACTTCCATAACTCCTTATTAGGCTGTATCCATGAAAGCTTCTTCTTTGTATCTCCTGGTTTAGTGTGGTTTCATGAATAGAAGTTTAAACCCACGTTAATAAACTGGATGGTTTATTGAATAATTGGATTCACGGACTATAGAAGGCATCTACAGTAAGTGGCTGGGAGGATGGGGGTTCACAGACATTGTTACTGGTCTCTGTATTATTATAATGGATAACACCAGTGGTGGTATTCAATAACTTTATAAAGATGAGGCAAAGTTGATTCATTCAGCATTGATTTAAGATTGTTACAAATGACAATATTGTACTGCCATTAAACCCTAAAATTGCCTCATCTTAACACAGACATAAAGCATTGTATAATATCAAGAAACAGTAAAATTTAATAAGACCGAACTCAGTCATCCCCTTTCTAACAAAATTCAGCAGTGACTTGGCATGAGCTAAAAAATTGTATTTCATTCTGTTTCATTCTGACTTTTCTCTATCGCACTAAGTAACAATATGCAGGCTTATGATTGTGTTGCTTTTTTTTTTTTCAAAAATGTAAGGATTGGTTTTGATGAAAAAAAAATGTAGTGTCATCAGTTAAATTCAGAGTTATTATACACAATTTAATGAAATTTCACCAACACACACCATACTATCTTTGACCAGTGGCCGAAATCTGTGTCTAATACAGTGTTTCTCAACCTTTAAGTATTTGCGACCCGAGTTTTCATAACAGTTTTAATTGCACCACTTTTTTTTGAAAGGAGTCCACTAATACAAATTTGTTCTTTTTTAATTAATGATATATCATAAATACATATTTTATTATACCTACTTAACATTTATCAACATTTATCTAACTCTATATTTATTTTTCTAGTATCAGAATGTAGCTTAAGTTAATTTGTTTTGGTTTCAATAGATGTATTTTTCAAATTTTTGATTCATGTTTTCTTTTTTTCACATCTTCGTGCCCCCCTTTTTGTTAATTCATGCCCCCCTAGGGGGGCCTGTCCCACAGTTTGGGAACTACTGGTCTAATATAACATCCCAGACTAGTAGGTAGTTGTTATCAAAACAGCCAAGTTTCCTTTTGCATATGGTTTTGTAAATTGATGCTTAACTTCATTTTGTTTCCAAATTCACAACTGTGAAACTCACTAGAAAGGGTATTTGGGATTTTTAAAAGTTTTCTGGGGTTGCTTCTTAACAACAACAACAACATTTATTTATATAGCACATTTTCATACAAATAATGTAGCTCAAAGTGCTTTACATGATGAAGAAAAGAGAAAAAAAGACAAAGTTAAAATTAAAATAAGACAACACTGATACATACAGAGTATCAGGATTAAATTAAAATGAAGTTATGAGAAGGCCATGTTAAAGTAATGAGTTTTTAGCAGTTTTTTAAAGTGCTCCACTGTATTAGCCTTAAGGGATTGGCCATACTGTGTATTTCTTAGAAAAAGGTCTAGATAAAAATAAACAGGTGAAAACCGTCTTTAGAAAATTCATCATGGCTAAACACAACCCACAATAAGACTAAATGATACTACTCTTAGATAAAAGCTGTAATCCAGCGAAGCAATTACGTTGTTAGGCAAACCAGATCAGAAGGAATTATACCTGTGATCTTAGATGGGATCCTGCTTTGGCAGATCCAAAACTTTGTGTGCGCTGATAACAGTGCTCTCCCATTAGCCTCTGTTTTTTGGTTACACTGCTCCTTTACAATCCCTCTCCCTGGCAGGCCATATATGCGTAACCTTCATTTTAAGTTGCACCAACAGCAACACACACACACCAAATTTCATGAGACTTGGTTGAGCTGTTTTTGTTTGATTGGAAAACCACCAAACAGACAAACAGATAAAAAGATTAAGGTTTTAATATATGCAGTATGTATGAACAACCACAACGACTTCTTAGTGTATTATATGCAGATATAACTATTGTTTATCATGTATTGGCGTCTCTTGTGACTTTACAATTTACTTTGACTCATAGTTTTGAATTTACGTATGTACAGTAATCTGCTGAATTAGCATGCGTTATATGAGGACTCTCAGTTCCTGGCAGTTAAAATAAATAGTGACTAGTAGGAGAGGATTATTTATTAAGTGATTAGGAACCATTATAAACTGAAAGACTATCTTTAAACATCTAATTTCAAGTTTAAAGTTTGTCAAAAAATGATAAAATCAGCCAGTAATTTAGCTTTTTTAAATCTATGGGAACCGAATCCTGTGCTTCATTCTTACCATTATTTCTTTTCTCAACCCTTTTTGAACCCATTGAGGCACACCTCGTGATGGATTCATATTCATTTGTGTCTATTTAAAGAACTCCATGCAGCACTAGCTAAAACTGGATAAAGCAGGCTCCAAAGTAAATGGCTATGTACTTTAAATAGATATCTCTGCCTACATATGTAAATGTTTCATGTTTATGTATGTATGGTTGCTGTTTTATATTTGCAAATCTGAAATATTCTGGTAATGTTTTCAGTGAACAGCAACTGAGTTGAATTAAGCTCTAGGTAGTACAAAAAGAAAAACAGATTTTAAACCATGAGCCCGAAACAGATGCTTCTTGTGAAGAATCTGGTTCAAAGTTCGAGGTATCTTCTTAATATTGTGTGTTAACATTATGGTTATATCCAAAGGTTAGTGCTAAAATGTCCTTGAAGCAGTGGTTTACAGGATACTGTGAGGCTGTTAAAGAGCTTGACAGCAGTTCATCGTGAGGGGTCTCCAACAGTATGATAATCTATCACACAGTGCCGTGTGTTAATCACAGGATTTGCCCAGAGCCTGACCTGCTCCTCGTGACACTTACAATGACCTTATCAGTCCAGTGCATATTTTTTTAGTTTGAGACACTGAATACTTATTCATCATCTAAAATAAGAATGATCACATAGAACAGAAACAAATGAAAAATAATTATAGCAAACTTACCCTTTAATTATCATTGGCAGCAAGGCAGAAATAACAATAACCTAGTCAGATTTAGAAAAGGTTAAAAAAAATCTTGCAGTATTTGAGTAGATCCACTTGAAATGTGCCATGGTTTGGTTGGTTAAAGCACCTGTCTAGTAAACAGGTGTAAAAGAACACAACAGACAAAGGATAGGTTTGGGGTTCCAGCCCGTATATTATTAACAATGTCTCAAAAACGAGAGGAATAAAGACCAGTCTCAAATGACTGAGTCCAAGACAGGACTGACTGGGAAAAACAAGTGGCTGGCTTTATAGGCAGTGGGAAGGAAGAGGTGGGCAGCAGGCAGAAGTGAGAAGAGAAGGAGGGTGTGGTCTGGAGAAGGAAGTGAAATCTGGTAGAGGTTTATGCGGTCTTTCCTTGTGGTGATCTGCAGAGAAGGGAGAAGAGACATTCGTGCACTTCGTCAACCCCTGACCCGGCATTTACCCTTAGTTAAACCCGTTGCCTGCCTCCCATGTGCACATGTGTGACACAGGAGATCTTGAGTTCGAGTCTCAGTGGTGTCTGCTCCTTGTGATCTTCCTTTCAGTTCATTTTTTGTTATCTTTAAAGTAAGCAATGCACTCATAAGACTGTAGCTGGAGTATTGTGTGCAGCTCTGGTCACCTTGCTACAAGAATGACATAGCAGCACTTGAAGCTGTGCAGAGCAACCAGGTGCATCTCAGGACATAAGGAAATGTTCTATTCTGACAGACTCAGAATTTTAAACTTATTTAGTCTCGAGCAGAGGGGACTCCATGAGGACCTAATCCAGGTATTTAAAATCCTCAAAGGCATTGATAAAGTACATCCAGCAACATTGTTTTGGCTTAAGGGAAAGGGCATTTAAAACTGAAGCCAGGAAGAGCTTCTTTACGCAAAGAGTTGTAGGACTCTGGAATAATCTAGAGAGACATGGAGTTGAAACAGAAACCTTGAGAACCTTTAAGAAAAATTTGGATGAGATATTGGGACAGCTTAACTAAATAAACAACTTGATGGACTGAATTGTCTCCTCTGGTTTGTTTTATGTTTTTATGTTCTTATGTCTGTGATCATTATCCTCCACACTGTGTTAATGTTTTAAAGCAATGTTTCTGAATTTTCGATGGGGTTTACTAACTCATCATGTCCCCTGATTTTTTAAAATTTTTTTTCATTGGTGGAGCTGTACTAGTTTTATAGCCACATTATTTAGGAGTCACATTTGATTCCAGGTTGTGACACGTTTGTTTGGTACTTGCATGCAGTGCCAGTTGAAGCCCATATGAAGCCCTAGGCAGTGTCCAGACTGTGTGCCCCTTGAGTTACATAAATGGCTTCCTTCGGTCTCCATAGCGAACAGACTTCTAGGACAGTGAGGTGGGCATAGTCCCCTCGATGTCAAGATCATGTGCCTTTTGAGTTATCAAGACATTGCACTTTGGTGTACAAAGTGTAAAGGTCGAGTTGGTTAATTCCAGAGCATGTAATGCTCTAGTTTCATAAATTGCACCCTCCACTGGCCGGAGCTCACCCCTCAACTTTCATCAACAGTGCCCCTAGGTGGCTGCTTATGTTGCCTAATGGACTGAGTGTCTCTGCTTCCACGCACACAATGTTTTTGAAAGTATAACCTCAAAGGAATATGAATTCGGCTGACAATCTAAAGGCATCCTACTAAGTTGTGAGGCATCTCAGTGAGTGCAGGCATGATTCTGAATGAACGCAGTTTGTCAAAGTATGGTGTCCCATCAAGTATGGGTTTGTCCCTCGTACCTATGCCTGCGTGAACAGGCGTCTTAATTATGAAAAATTAGTTTAGACAACTGAATGAGTGGATTATATAGTTAAGCTGTAGTGCCGCTCATTAGTATCATACTTTAGTTACTATTATATTATAGGCAAATAGCATTATGTAAGTGCAGTTTTACTCCATATAAGGCTGCGATCCATTCTAATGAAGACAATGCGGTACAGCTTCTGTCCTTTCCTATTGGTTTGTGTAATCATCAAAACATCATCTAGGTCAGTGGTTTGCAACTTTTTTGGCCTTGGGACCAATTCTTAACTATTTTTGTTCAGTGATGAATCTTTATTAGGTGTAATTTTAATGTCAACTAGAAAAAATTTTCCCCTGAATGGAACACATTAACAAATTACTGTAGAGTAAATACAGTATATATTTGATATTTAAATGTAGTCTACAGAAAAGTCAAAATACGCATGGTACTCCCTCACCAAAGTTTTTAATATTGAATTAAACTTAGTGTCCATTTGTCTTTTTTAATGGGAAACCTGGGCATGTCTGTTTTTCAAAAGTTTGTTAAATCATGGGCAAGTGGGGAAATTGCAGAAAACAACATTTTTACTTTGGTTTGGTGATGGGGTCAAAATTTTGCTATCACGTTAAGTTCAGATTCTGATTCTATGATGTTCAAAATATCAAGAAAAGGTGGTTTTAGCATGGTGTCTGTGGAAAATTGAAATTGATTTTCATGTTGTAGCTCTCCTGGATGACTACTTCCTAGCAAAGACCTTCGACCCAGAATTGGATTATATGGGTTCGAGAATGTTATGTTGTGTTATTTTGACCATTTAATGTACTGTGGCCAGGTGCTCCATATTTTCTAGAACAGTCTTGAATTCAATTACAATTCAATTCAGTTTCTTTTTTTTTTTTTTGTATGGCACTCTTTACTGAGTGCAGGCAATGACACAGATCTGTTAAAACACACAGAAAGCAAAGTAGAAACTGAATAACATATATGGAAATCAACATTATCTGTTTTTTAATTGTTGATAAATGTCCAGCTGACAATGGAGGAGAGGAAAGCAAAAACTCCAATCAGTACATCCCTGGAGAATATAAACCTCATGTGGGTCGACAGTCAATTGTGAGAGAGAAAGTCAAAGACAAAGTCAGACACAGCCACAGTCCTAGAGGCCTCAGTCATTTTATAATAAGAGTCTGCACTGGCCTGTTCAACCTGTTGACAGAATCCTCCCATCGGATGACTCCAATGATTCCAGTATCTGAGATGACTTTTCCACGAGCAGAGGAGCAGCCTGCTTGAATAAGTCCTTAACCTTTATTATGCTCTTATTGTAAATGTGCCTAATTTCTCATTGCAGTTGCCTCCATTGTGTACACATTCCTCCCAAAGATTTAGATTCACTATTGTTAATCATCAATCACACCAGCTGTATTCTAAACAGATATGAGATCTGACCCACCAATTTCTCCCAGTTCCGAAGTTTACACTTAAGGCAGTTTATGCGCTGGAAATTTCTTGAGCATTTTGGTGGTCCTGAGACAGACAACTTCAGGGAAAAGTTGAACTGTCAGAAAGAAAATGAACAGCAAAGCATCTTCTTATCTAAAAGACATCATTTTTAAATTCTGATCTTGCAAATTATAGTGCTGCAGTCAGTGGTGCTGTCAGTAACATTCCTGACTGGTTTTTATGTTGAGTTTGTGAATAGTTATTTAGTGTGTTTCGTTCTTTTTGTTGCCATTGTTAGTTTGAGGTGGGCAGTTCTTTGTCAGAACTAAAATGCTTTTAAAATTTGAGTGGTCTTCTGTATCTGTGGGGTTGTCGTATATTCTAGCAGCTTTAATGTGGGTGAAAGAATAGCAGCAATTTTTTAGCATTATAAGCCATCCACAGAACCAATCACTCCCTGGCACCCTTTTGAGCAATAAACACCCTTTGCCCAACACCCCCATCCTCTTATCATTTAGTCACACTAGTGTAATAAGGTAGTTAAACTACTTATGGCTTGAGGGTCATGTGGAACAGACTGGTATTGCCCCTTTTTCTATAGCATGGCATATAAAACTTACAATTGCAAGGCAGGGCTTCAGCCACCTTCGTTGACATTAAACATCACAAGTCAGATCAGCTAAAGCACACTTTTCATAGATGCTACACTGGCCTTGTCTTTGGAATGCACTTTGTAGGTCTACATCTGAAAAGACTGAATCAATCACAATCGAAAGAAAATGGTGCATCCTCAGAGATGTCTCAGTATTGTACTAATAATCACTATGGTCAGCGAGCAAAATGATCCTAACCCTGTCCTGCTAAGAGGTTGTAATTGACAAAAGGACAGAGAAAGACTGGTCTGAAGATGAAGCATAACTAAATTAATATGCCAAAGTCAAAACCAGAAAATCAATCCAATCTTTCATCTAAACCAAAACATAGCCCAAAAATTGAGGTGAAAAACATATTTGTTAAATCATGTGCTGTAAAATCTAAATTAAAAAAACACAAGGGATTTTAGATAATGTATCTGCAATCTTGGACAATGGCAGCTTCACGGTGCTGGCTTATAACTTTACACACTGATGATACCATTCTGCATGACTTGCATCCTAAACCACTGGTGCTCAACATAGAGACACTGAATATGAAAGCAAAAATGGTGTTGCAGTAATTTCAATGCATAACAAAAATTATGTCTATAAAGTTATAGACACAATCTGAAATAACAATAAACACATACTGTATGTGAAATCCTTCAGTTTCAGAGCCTACATAATTCACCCACAAATTATCAAAGAAAAATGTATAAAAATCAGAACTGTGGCAAAAACATGACAGACTCAAATACATTTGGATTTATGTGTACCTGAGAAACTAAGGGTGAACATTCAGTCCTTCCTCTATGACCCAGTGTAAAGTTCTCCACTTTCTGCCCATGCTGTTGCCACAGGTGTGGCCATAACAAAGACTGCAGTGACCCTTCACTCCAAATGCCAAATCGGAAGAGTGGAGGATCATCTGGAACAGAGTTGGACATGGGTGCTGAACTGAGATAGAGGACAGCAAGGTGCACAAGCAAGAGAGACTGTATGTAAAGACAATAAAGATGTCTCGATGAAGAAAGGAGCTGCCAGCAGATGCTTTTATGTTACCAAAACATAACAGTGTGTCTGAAACCTCAAAGACTGTAACTGTCGTACAGGCAGTATCCACACAATTAAAACCAAAAGAGAGAGAAAGAGACATCTGGACAAAGAAAGAAAACCGACACACAGTATTATTTCACATGTGTCACAGAAAAACTCTCTGCAGGCCCTGGAAGAGTCAGGAGAAAGCATTGTCTTTCAAGCAAATGGATTAAGCTGGCCTCCTTCCCTGGTCTCTGTCCTCTGTCTCTTTTATTTTTATTCTTTTTTCATATGATGTTATTTAATATTTCATTTTGATATTATTCTGTTTTTTTGTTAAATATGTTGTTTGTTATTTTTCATATTCTATAAAGACCAAAAAAAAAGTAAACAAATCATTTTTCTGCTAATAATAACAGCATGTTTTTTTCTTCCCTGAAGGTGTCATTTTTATTACTAATCGTAGTTACTGGACAAATGAGCTCCTAACCATTAAATTTGATTCAAATATTTAATTGACTGGTATGGCTGGCTCAAGCTTGCTGCCCTCTTTCTGCTGGCACGTCAAGTGAATCATTCATTTATTCATTCATTCATCTAATTTACTCACAGTGTGCACAGGCAAACAGAGAGGAATTGCTGCTCCATGTAGCTCATAAACAGATTGACTCGGCAGCCTTGTTTTATAGATGAGGATAATAAAAACAAGAAAGCAAGTTCTGTTAAAAAAATTGAACTGACCAACTTAGTCTAAGGCACCTAAGATCAGCTTTTGAACAAGAAAAAACAAAACAAAATGTATTTAATTCATCTCAGGGCAGCACTAGGTGGACTTCAGCTATAAACAGCAGGAATGGAGCACTCCCTGGTATTCTTCTAAATTCTCTTACTCATTGTCAGTGATAAGAGTCATATGATGAAGAAAATAAGACATGATTCAAACAGAAAATGTAACAGTTTTAATTTTAAATTTCATTTTTATTTTGTTTTGTAAATAAAATAACAGAAAATGTAACATTTTTAATTTTAAATTTCATTTTTATTTTGTTTTGCCATCTGATTATAGCAGGATGACAACATCTTCACTTTGCCATTTTCACAACCATTTTCTATGTTGAACGCTATGATGCCATATATCACTCGGTGGCATGCCTACATATGCGACCATGATTTCGATATTTTGCTCACCATCATATGAGCAACTACTTTTCTGTGTGTTTTTTTTTTACTCTGATTTTGGCTTTTGTTTATTTCTGATTTTAAAGCTGTTTAAAGTCTCCTTGATTCTGGAATATGAACTCAGCTCAGTTCTTACTTCTATTTTTCTGTGCCCTCATTACTGTGCCACCTCATTTAGAAAAAAAAATAAATTGAATAACCTTTTCTTTTCCTTTTATAAAAAGTTAAATCATTAACAACAGTACTGCCAAAGAAACAATATGCTTATGATTTTATGTTATTGTCTTCTTGTACTCCCAACTAAAAACAGCTGAAGGAAGCACGTGGAACAGCACAATGTCATAATGCTATCTCTGCCAACTATCTTTGTTCTGTTCAGCAGAGCAGGCAACATTTTTCCTGAAGATGGCTAACAGGAATGTCTTTAAGTAAGCCTTCATTTGTCCAATTGTAGGACTGTTGAGCGCAAACTATTCAAGTGCAAATACATTTTGAACAAACCATATGCTACTACTGTGGTATAGATAAGTTTTCATCCCTGGATGAAGTGACTTTCCATTTATATAATCTTTTCATTTTGCATTTTGAATGTTACTCAAAAAGTATGCTATTTAATATGGTGATGCTGTTTTGTCTTTTGCTTTATTTATTAATGATTATATATTTTGTATTAATTTCTTTTATTATTTTATTATGTGGATTAAATAATTACTGGTCCAGTTTATCTAGTGCCATGCACACTATGTATTGACCCCAGGGGGCGAGGGAGTTCGATGCTGAAACTGGAGAACCACCCTGGGCCGATTTAAGAGTCTTGCAGGCTGTAAGCTGGCGACAGATGCACTGACTCACGAGAGACAGTAAAGGAAAAAATTAATAATGAACAGGAGCCTCATGTATAAACGGTGTGTACACACAAAAATGTTGCATAAGCCTGTTTCCATGCTCACGTCGCGATGTATAAAACCTAAACTTGGCGTAAGTCCACGCACATTTCAACGCCAGCTAAATGCTTGGCATATGCAAGTTCTCTGCTCGGTTTTGCAAACTGGTAGCACCCAGCGTCAAAGCAGTGCTTTTGTTTCAGTGTGGTTTACCTTTTTTTTTTAGAGCCACATCCCTGACACGGCTTTATCAAATACACTAAAATTAATATTGTTTATTAGTTTAAGGCATCTGATTGTAATTAACCTGTAACAATATAATGGTCCACGGAATGACCAAACTATTCCAAATATCATAGCTGCTTTAGCGTTGATCATCTCAATGCACCACTCAGACTATTTATCCCACTGTATCTGAGTGTAAAATCATAGCTCTAAAGAAGCTGATCGGAAAGAGAATTATCGGTATACAGCATCAAGCACACGCTGCCTCAGCCATGCTGCTTATTTGAACTGCTCTCATATGGCAAACGCTTCAGAGCCTTTCCTGTACTGACCTTGCAGTTCAGAAACAGTTTCATCCCAAGAACTATACTCAGCAAAAAAAGAAACGTCCCCTGACTTTCAACTGTTTTTACTTTCAGTAGACTTAATGTGTAAATATTTGTATGAACACTAAAAGAGTCAACACCATAAGACATAAACTAAAAATGTTTCACAATGTGTCCCTGAATGAAGGGAGGCTCAAAATCAAAAGTACCAGTCAGTATCTGGTGTGGCCACCAGCTGCTTGAAGTACTGCAGTGCATCTCCTCCTCATGGACTGGACCAGATTTGTCAGTTCTTGCTGTGAGATGTTACCCCACTCTTCCACCAAGGCACCTGCAAGTTCCTGGACATTTCTGGGGGGAATGGCCCTAGCCCTCACCCTGCGATCCAACAGGTCCCAGACGTGCTCAATGGGATTGAGATCTGGGCTCTTCGCTGGCCATGGCAGAACACTGACATTGCTGTCATGCAGAAACTCACGCACTTTTTGCCACTCCTGTCTGGTCCAGCGAAGGTGGGTTTGTGCCCATAGGCGGCATTGTTGCTGGTGATGTCTAGTAAGGACCTGCCTTACAACAGGCCTGCAAGCCCTCAGTCCAGCCTCTCTCAGCCTATTGCGGACAGTCTGAGCACTGATGGAGGGATTGTGTGTTCCTGGTGTGACTCGGGCAGTTGTTGTGGCCATCCTGTACCTGTCACGCAGGTGTGATATTCGGATGAACCGATCCTGTGCAGGTGTTGTTACACGTGGTCTTCCACTGCGAGGATGATCAGCTGTCCTTCCTGTCTCCCTGTAGCGCTGTCTTAGGCGTCTCACAGTGTGGACATGGCAATTTATTGCCCTAGCCACATCAGCAGTCCTCATACCTCCCTGCAGCATGCCTAATGCATGTTCACGCAGATGAGCAGGGACCCTGGGCATCTTTCTTTGGGTGTTTTTCACAGTCGGTAGACAAGTCTCTTTAGTGTCCTGCGTTTTTAGAACTGTGACCTTAAATGCCTACTTTCTGTAAGCTGTTAAGGTCTTAACGACCATTCCACAGGTGCATGTTAATTAATTGATTATGGTTAATTGAACATGCATGGAAAACATTGTTTAAACAATTTACAATGAAGATCTGTAAAGTTATTTGGATTTTTAAAACATTATTGTTGAAATACACAGTCCTGAAAAAGGGACGTTTCTTTTTTTGCTGAGTATATAAACGCACTCAATCAGTCCATCAAGTGCTCCTTGTAGAACTGTTTGTACTTATTAGTACAATTACCTCACTGTAAAGTTGCGAAACACTTATAATATTGCACAACCTGAGCCACTTTATAAAGTGCGTATTTACATATGATGACTATATCATTTTTAAGATGAAATGCATCAAAATATATTTATTACATTATACAGATAAAATGTTAATATCATTTAAATAATCTATATCGTTAATAATTAAACATGTGAGGACACGGTGTCGCAGAACTACCTAGTTCAGGGATTGTTCCTACCTTGCGCTGTATTCTTGCTGGGGCTGGCATGACACTGGAAGGATAGATGGATAGATTAATTAAACATGTACTACAAAGATATTTCAATGTTTCTCAAAGGTTTTGAAGAATCGGCGTTCTAAGCTTACAGATGGCTTAACATCTATTACAGAGCTGATTGTGTGGCGATTGGTTACTTGGAGAAAGAACAGGAAGGGCAGGAATTGGAGATTAGTATGTTTGAAAGAGACAGTACTGCTGCAATAAGTTATTCCATCGAAGGTTGCACACAGTGCAGCAAGCATCTTGCAGGAGGCAGGAACAATCTCTGAATGGGGCGTCACTATCACTGCGCCACCGTGTTCCCATGTTTAATAACATGCTTTAACTCCTATCATCATGAAAATGATATCAAGTGTACATCTCAGTACTTTAATTATTCAGACAGCTGTAATATCACGAATGTAATGGATTCTGTGTCCTGTCGGAGGAAGAGAAAGCCTGTTTAAGAAGCATGTAGTGATTTACACATAGAGCACATAGAAGAACACATACAAAACAAAGCATTTAACATGCTACTTTAGTTACGATGGTATTTGAGAAACTAGTAAATTAAATTATTTAAAGATGAAGTTTATGATGTTCTACTGTAATGACAAAATAAAATACGTGATTAAAGTGGAAATTTGGAGATTAAAGTTGACATTTCGTGCTTTTTTTCCACTGTGTCCCTATTTTTATTTCTTTTCTCTGTACCCTAATAAGCTTTCATATGACACTCAGACGGTGAGGTACGACTCGCCTTTTCACGGCGACTTTGATATCTTACAACTTCTTTTTTATGTTGGGCACTGTGCGACTTTGTGAACTTGAGCTTTCGAGTTTCTCCAACACTCTATGTCACTTGATTAACTTCCTTTTGTTGTTTATACCACTGTTTAAACCAACAAATAGTAAGTTTTTCCTTGCCTCCACTTGGTATTTACTGAAATTCTTCTATTTTCCCCCATGCTTTTGCCATTGCCTTTTCACAGAACGCTGAGCTTAAGGGATATTTGTATTGATTTGGATATTCAAAGAGGCATAATTCTGGGAGGAGTTGGTGAGTGGCGGCAGATGTGTGCACGTGCATTACTTATCACGATGCCCAGGGTTTATGTAGCAAAAGAATGTGGAAGTTGCTATTCGCACAGATTTATGCATCAGGATTTTTTTGTGTGTACGAACATTTCCACTTTCGTCCATATGCCATGTTTTAGTGTGAATTCTACGCACAGCGTTATGCATGAGGCCCCAGGAGAATCATAAGAGAACAGTCCAAGGTCATACCTGAGATAAAACATTATCAAACCAAAATGAAAACCAGAAGTCGAAGTCAAAAATACAACAGAGATTCAAAAAACAAGACAGGCAAAGTAAAATTCTACAGCACTTCAAAACAGGGTTTATGCATAAAACTTGAACACCTCAGAATCATTGAGGATGATCTTTAAGCCGTCACTCTGAGGATGACATAAATGGTTATGTCATGGAGCATTCTGTGAGCGGTTACCAGGAACATGGTAAATTCAACAGATCTAAAATAGCAGTGCTCTTCGGGAAAATAAAATGGCAATGTGGTCAAATGTAAATAAAATATTAGCTTTTTAAATATCAGATATACCATTTCTGACCAAATATTCAGAATTCCACTTGCGGATTGTCTGGAATGCGCTTAGAACGGACATTAATGGTTTACAAAAATCATTCATCATGACAGTTAAAGTATTAATTCTTGCTCAAATCTGTTCAGCTCTTCTTGGAATCCCTGTTAAGTAAGTTATCATTTTGCTATTTTGGTCTGCTCTCACTGCGGTGGGCTGGCGCCCCGCCCAGGGTTTTTTCCTGCCTTGCGCCCTGTGTTGGCTGGGATTGGCTCCAGCAGACACCTGTGACCCTGTAGATAGGATATAGCGGGTTGGATAATGGGTGGATGGATGGGTCTGCTCTCAATTTAAGATTTTTCTTGTAGGTTTTTGGACTTGGCTTTATTCTTTTTGTGTTGCCTTTTAGGCTTCCTTTTAGTTTGTCTTTTGTCTCTTGTTGCTTGTTATTTGTGTAAGAAAATAATCATTGTTTTGCTAATGTGGGATTGGATTTTTATCATTTTCCCCTCTCCCTTTTTAAATTTTTCAGACTTTACTTCATTTTGACCTATGCTGAGTTTGGAGCATGGCTTATTTTGTTTCTAAGCCTCACTGAAATCTTGAAGTTTACTTTGTATTACAGGCCTTTTTTGAGTTTTATGTGATAGCAAATCATAACAGGTGTTTAATTTATTGTTTTGCATTATCTTTTTATTGGTCTTGTACAAGTAGATTACCTTTCTGTCACTGTCCATTGCCCACTGTTGTAATTTATGGCTTTGGCCCCCCGTTCTGTGTTACTGTTAGTATTGTTTTTCTCTTGATTTTAACTTATTGGATTGTGTTGCTGTTATTTTTGTACTTTTTTATTTGGATTGTGGATTGGGATGTGTTTGCCTTGAACTGCCTTTTAGGCAAATACTTTTTGGTCCTTTTTGCCCTTTTGTCTCATTTATTTATTTATAACTGGATGGATGGATGATTCCCTGTTTGTAAGGATTCATAGGCATTTGGATTGCCTTTACAAGCAATCCTTTTATTGTGTTTATCTTCCTTGTAAGATATTTTTGGACTTTTATTGCATTTTGAATTTTAAAATCCAGTTCATGATAGGCATGCTTAGGTCTTAGCCTGCAGGTAAGTAGTTGGGGGCTGGCTGCCTAGGGCTGAGGCTACATCTAGTCAAGCCAGTAAAAGTCCTGACCTGCTTTGTAGAACTATTAGTATGCCCCACACCTCATTTTTCACCATGTTTCAGACTCCTATTTACAACAATCGGTACTTATGACTTCTGTCTGGAATTCTGACCTTTTTTCTGTCTCTGATCTCATATCTGTTCTGTCCTGCCTTTTGTCATCTTCCTTAGGATATAAGAAGCTAAAGGTGCTTCCAAGAAGATCTTAGTGCTAGCCTCTGTGTTTTTCTTCCACTATAATTTTGGTTTGTCCTTCTGGATAGCCAAGTTCTCCTGCCCCCCAATGTAAGACTGCTGCCTGCCTCTTAGAGCTTGGTGATTGCTTCTACAAAAGGTTGCACAAAACAAGAGAAGGCATCTTAGAACCTCAAACCCCAAATAGCCACACAGACACAAGTCTCGGTTCAACTGTTCTTTATTTTTAAAAGAAATGCCTTAAATAGACTAATTACACATTCTACAATCACAATACAATTCTTTTCCTCATTCTTTGTTTATTTCATTTCTCCTCCTTTTCCGATCTTTACAGGCGAGTGTTGTCCTTCTCCTATTCCAACTGCAAATCCCCAAGTGTGTTGAGGCAGTTCCCATTATACTGGACCAGGAGTACTTCTGGTGCTACAACATTTCACAAAGGTGACACTTACAGGTTAAACAAAAGCCACCCCAAAGTAGAAACACTAGCTCTTGGCAGCTCCCTCCAGTGGCACCCATGACATTCTGCAGGTCTGACCATCAAGACTACAGCTCGGAGGATTCCCAACAGATATATGCCTAGGTGATCCAACAGAAGGAGGCTGCCACCTAGTATATTATGGGAGTTTACAGATGATCTCCCTTGTTCTTCCATTATACGGGCCTTCTGGCCAGGCAAGGGTACACTCATCCTATTCAGAAAGTCAGTCCATCTCTTCCTAGAAAGTGACACATTTCTGTAATCTACTTTTCCACTTTTTTGATAAGTAAATAGTGATAGGTGTTGCACTTATCTCTTGCAATCGCACTAAACTTACTGCCTTAACAAACTTTTAGTATTTGCATTATACATATGTTTCTAAGCAAATAATACATCAATATAATAATTATCTTGAAGGGCAGGCATCTCATTTAATATAATGATTGTGGAAGTGAGTGCAGCTACCCGATCTGATCCCCCTGCCCTGTTTCCACTGCACATGTGCACTGTTATGTCACATTATTACATGATAGCTCGTTTTACCTTTGGATTATATTGAGGTTGACCATGTCTTTATTAAAAAATAAAGATTTCAAGTTGTACTTTAAAAGATAACACTTTTCCAGTTTTACAGCACATTAAAAGAAAACGATTAACAGAGAGAATTTAAATCTACATATTGAAAGAGTGAAGTGAACCACAGTGTGTCCAGGAACTTTTAGAATTAAACATATGATGGCTGCATTAATAATTTTGTTCATTGTGATATACAGCAACTTAATCAAAGAACTCTTAATGAATCAGATTTACTGAAGGCAGTCAAATGAAAACAGTGTAAACATCATGTGCTGTCTAATGGAGCGGCAAATCCCGACAATCATTTCAATTTTTTTGTCACATCTTCTTAATGGACAAGTCTGTGTACAAGTATGGTAACAAACTTTACCTTAATTGTTAGTGAATGTAAGATAGTTAATTATAAAATGTACATGTAAATGCTCTCTCTTTGATTGCCAAGTGCTGTTTTTGAAGTGTAAAGCACACTGAGACAGGAGAGACACACAGAGACACAGCATATTTATTATTTCACACAATAAATGCTGCAGGTGGCTGGTCCCAGCCAGCCAATAAATGCTCTCATTTGCCAGCTGCTACACTAGCCATAAAATTTTTCCATTGGACAACTTCACGTTTGCAAGTGTTTGATTGGCTAAGCCCATTTTATTTTAATTTTTTTTTCATCAAGAATTCTTTTAGTGAGCTAAAGACCTCTACTTTCTGATTTATTGTATATATTTGAAGTGGCATATGGCTAACGTAAGTCATGTTGCTTACGGATTTCTTGGGTTTTGTTTTTTTATTGTACAGCACTTTGGTCAGCCTTGATGTTGTTTTTAAAGTGCTTTATAAATAAAGAAATAAACAGATAAATAAATAAATACCACTAATTTCACTTTCATTGTGATTGGTTAATGAAAGGACATGTGGATATGATTCTTATACTTTCCACCTGATACACAGATGCATGGGTTTACACAAGTAAATAAAATTAAACTGATTAAGAAGTACTAAATAAAGTAATTCTGTCACAATTTGAGTGAAGTAATTAGTAATTTGTAACAGATTGTTCTCTTTGTGTAATCCAACTCTGATGGGTTGCTTGATTAAAAAATGTTAGAGTTGTTTGCATATTATCCTTAGGTCAATCAGTTAGATATGCTGACTCACAGCTCCATTTGAGACCAGTCATTTGGCCATACGCTGGTCACAAAGTGTACAGATCATTACAGTTGAGGCTCTTGGGGTCTGGTGTGGACGTACTTTAATGGTCAGTATGGAGCAGCACAATCCAAGTCTCGGTGGCCACATGCCTTGTCATGTAAGAGAAGGTGGTGCTGGCCAAATGAATAATAATTAGATACATGGAGCAGTGCCCATCAAAACAAACCATGAAAGGCCCTCTATGAGTCACTAAACATGTGAGACCCTTTGAAATAAAATAACAACAAAAGATTTATTACTATTTACAAGAGTTTCTATCTTCTTGACGGAAGCAAAAATGTAAACCATCTACATGAATTGGAAACAAGAAAGACATACCAGCTGCGTGAAGCGTGACTTCAAACAAAATACTGCATGGTGTAGCCAATCAGTGCCTGTTGTAGAAAACTTTCCTCTGTTTTCAACTAAGTCAGTCACGGAGACCAGATGAAAATGCAGAACAATTCTTTATTTGTACACAGGTATGCACAAATGTCTCTGAAAATCCATGGAGTGAGCAATCAATAAAACAATTTATCGGCTTTTGTGCTTTTCTGTTATGTTATCTCATCTGACTCTTAATATGCAAAATAACCTGCATTTTTATCACTCTATAATTTAATATTGTTTTTTATCAGTATGGTGCTGCTGGAGTATCTGAATTTCCCCTTGGGATTAATAAAGTATCTATCTATCTATCTATCTATCTATCTATCTATCTAATTGCCTTGTAAATAGGGGTGATCTGTGGACTCTATCGATTTTAGATTTTCATAGGAGGGGGGTTTGGGCTTTCCCATTAATTTATTTCTGCTTTCTAAAGGGGTGTTTGTTACTCACCTACTTCATTTTACCATTTAGCAACTGTCTTAGTGGCTCCTCTAAGATGAGGCAAAAGTCTCACATGCCTAAGCTTAAAACAACATTTAGTTAACCCTTTAGTTACATTCAATTCTTATCCTGACGTTTAATAATTTATTGTTATAACTTCATTTAAGTATATACTTGTCTTAAATTGTACAATTATAGCATGTATTGATTAAACATTGATTAAAATTCTATATGCCCTGAAGATTGGAACTCTGTGAGCACAATGACTGCAGTTTCTCTAACTCACCAAGAATAAAGAAATTGCTTTTATTTTTATATTGGTGTCCGTTTCTTTGTCGTTCCTGACTTTCAGCGACCACAATGGTCTAAACTATAATGAAGTAAAAACATTTGCCACAGTTAGTTCAGAAGGAATGATTGACCATGAGCTAGCTCATCATAGCATTTACAAAGTCATTGAAAAGTAATTACAAAACTGAAATAGAAATTTTGTCAAGGCGGAAAATTATCTCAGCCTCTTCACTGTTTGAAGATATGGCATCCATAAAAAACTATATAATGATAATCATTCCCTTTAACCAAACTTTTCATGATTTGTTAATTATTATTACTAATCAATTATTAGCAAGGTAACATAATAACACTTATGCAGGACAAAATACAACTGTGAACCTTAAATGAGCATTTGATTGTTGTGACAGAACTGCTCTGACCTCAATATCCATGGCATGACCCTCAACTTCAGCAGAAGAATTTTGGTGCCTTAGAATGACAAGATCATTTATTTTTATATAGCACTTTTCAGCAAGGGATAGCTCAGAGCATTGTAACAAGTTCACAGGTAAAATACTGTTACAGATATCATAAGCAAAACACACACACAAACACATTAAAATACAGATTGGTTTAAACAGAGGCAAAGCAACTTCTGTCTGATTTAAAACAAAAATGGTCCTACGCTAAATGTCAACTGATGATTTTACTGTGATGTGGATAGTTGATAATGGAGGAGTAGAAACCAAAACCTGCAGTTAGCAGCCTCCATGGAAATCATACACCTCTGGATGGTGCAGGGTTTGTTATAACACAATATGAAAGACAGAGCCAGACACAGTCGCAGTACTGGGGATTTGGGCCAAATGGCCATCCGCCATCTTTTGGGTATTCAGCAGTAAACATTTGTGCAGGCCAAACTAAAGAGAAGACACAATTCTTTCAACCTTAAATTCTATGGCTCCCAGCATCTCTGGTGTCTTTCTATGGGCAACAAATCATCTTAGAGTAGAGCCACAGCAGGGTACCGAGGAGAGAAACAGAATAGAGGAGGGTTAGTAACAGTTCATAATTATTGTAATTCTGATGTTTTTGTACAAATGTCTAACAGACAGAGATGCAATAGGAATTGCTGATTAACAGCTGTACTCAGAGTGTGCTAAAGAATCCTCAGGCTGGATTTAAAAGCCGTCACAGAAGGGACAGGCAGATCATTCCATAGCTTTGGGGACCTGTAGCTAAAAGTCAGTTGCCCAAAGTTGTTTTATTAACCTTTGGAATCTTCAGCAGACCACCATCTTTAGATTTTAATTGGGGCCCGACCGATAATATTGTTGGGCCGATCTTTACATATCTCTACATATATATCACTGTTAGTTAAACCTGCATTGCTATTGTGTTGATACTCTTCCAAACAAAGTACATCTATTTATTTATTTTTAGATGAAAACACCTTAGTTTGAAAAGCCACTCACTTCTCTTTATTGATATGCACAATGACAGTAACTAATTGAGGATTAACAATATACAGTATATGCTAAACAATTCCATATGCTCCAGAATGCTGTACTTCACCCCAATTCATCATCCCCAGAACTGACAATAAGGCATATTCTTTACAGAATATACATAAAGCCATTACTTTACTTACTGTTATACTTAAAATTCACACTTTTCCTATTAGAAGGCTGCATTCCATGTTTTTCTGGGTGTCCCCTTTGTCTTCACCAATTCTGTACCTACCATTTTCTTTGTTTCAAAGGTCAGACTTGTATACAGTAAGAAGCAGCCGAACATTTGCTTTCAAATGATTATATATTTGTCTCTGTATACTGCAGCGACTGCTTGATAGAGCACATAGAGTTGGCAAATGAGCATTCACCACATTTCCAGCATCTGTTTTTTAATCAAAGTGACGTGCAGTTTGTTATGCTCAGTGTGTTAGCTTTCAAAAGAGAAGAGGTTTGGCTTTCTTAGGCATATAAGACCTGCTTCCATAAATTGCAGTCAATAAATGCACTTTTAACCTGCTGTGTTTCTTATGGATTCTTCTCCCTTACACGTTACCCTGGCTCTTTAGCAAATCACACTTGTTATGCAAATAAGAAGCTTTCCCACAATACCTTGGGGCTGTGAATTTATTTGGATTTATCAAATGAAAAGTTTTTTCTTTGTGTGGGTCAAATAACTTCATGTGTTACACATCCTTGAAAACCAGATATGTTTACTATTACAAAGATCTGTAATAAAAAATGACATAATATTTTTTTAAGTTAAAGTTTGTGTATTAAGTAGTCCTTACCCATCCTGTATAGTATAAGAAAAGCTGTCAATTCAGTTGTGTGACTTCCCTGACTGTATGTGTTGCGAGTATAACAAAATGTATACAAGCAGACAACTGCAGAAGTAAAAAAGGAAACCTTAGACGACTGAAGTACATTTTTACTGAATCAGTTAATTATTACAAAAGTAAAATTAAAAACTTCCAAACAGCTTTGTTTTCAGGATAAGCACAGCTTTAAATGTCAATAAAATTTTCCAGTATTATGGCTTATGGTTGGTGCCCTAACGTTGTTTATCTTATTAAAATTCTTTCAGATGCTCCTACTTTTGCAATGATCACTCTTTTTGCTATCAGGCCTCCTGCCTTAGCTTGCTGCTGCTTTGCAGTAAGGAGACTGTGGAAGATCGTGGGTTCGCTTCCCGGTTCCACCCTGTGTGGACAGCGCTTTGAGTACTGAGAAAAGCGCTATATAACTGTTATGAATTATTATTATTATTATTTTTATTACTCTCCTCCCTGCTCTGATTGCATAAACAAAGAATGGAATGAAAAATAAATGTTGCCAAAACACGTCAACACGAATAAAAAACCTTCCTAATAAATTCTTCTTAAACAATACTACAAAATAACTCAAAATACACATATAAAAACATTTTAATGTGACACAGCTACTCTTTCTTTCAACCATCATAATATGTGTATTTAAAAGCCAAAAAAAGTAGAAATAATAAGCTATATAAGCACTGCTGCTTGTAAAAGACACCACTGGTTGAAAAAAACCAATATCCAGTATTAAACAATACATTATATATGCAGATATACAAAATGCAGAAAAATATAATTCAAATGAATTTCATTAATGCACGTGTCTCTCAGGATATATACACTATATATTGTATATGCGCACTAATTCATTTATTGATTCATTAATATAAGGAATTTGTTGTACTGTAAGTGAATTTTATTTTTCATTTTTAAGTCAACATGGACTATATTATTATAAGTATCAATTTAACAATTCGATACTTGTGCACACGGCATTTAAGAGAGAGTGACAAATATCATGATTGGTGGATGAGTTTAAATACTTGGGATCAACAGTACAGAGTATTGGGGATTGTGGAAGAGAGGTGAAAAAGAGAGTGCAGGCAGGGTGGGATGGGTGGAGAAGAGTGTCAGGAGTAATTTGTGACAGACGGGTACCAGCAAGAGTGACAGGGAAGGTCTACAGGATGGTAGTGAGACCACCTATGTTATATTGGCTGGAGACGGTGGCACAGGAGACAGAGCTGGAGGTAGTAGAGTTAAAGATGCTAAGATTTGCACTGGGTGTGACGAGGATGAACAGGATTAGAAATGAGTACATTAGAGGGTCAGCTCAAGTTGGACGGTTGGGAGACAAAGTCAGAGAGGCGAGATTGCATTGGTTTGGACATGTGCAGAGGAGAGATGCTGGGTATATTGGGAAAAGGATAAAGGGAAAGATAGAGTTGCCAGGCAAGAGGAAAAGAGGAAGGCCTAAGAGAAGGTTTATGGATGTGGTGAGAGAGGACATGAAGGTGATGGTGTGACGGAACAAGATGCAGAGGACAGAAAGATATGGAAGAAGATGATCTGCTGTGGCAACTCCTAACGGGGGCAGCCGAAACAAGACAAAGACAGTATGTGTTGTTAATTGATTATCTTTGCTGCCCATATATCAATATTATTATTGGATAAGAAATCCACACTGGTTGAGGCCAAATCTTAATACATACTCTGGAGTATCTATAGTGAGAAGCTCAGATAGTTAAGTAAGGCTTAGGCCAAGTCAGGCTTTGTACGGTATATAAAAAGGATTATTTTGAAATCAGCCCTAAGTTTAAATGGTGTTGCGGTCAAAGTTTGTATTTAATTTTTTGTGACAAATCCAGGCTGGATTTTAACAATATGTACATCTACTGTACAGTATTCTTGGCTTTCTGACTCAAGGATTTTAATTCTAATGTTAGTTTTTTCCTGACATACATCTGGGAAAAGTTTAAAAATTATACTCTTTTCCCACAGTGCCATTTTGTTTTCCATACAAGCATTGCTATTTTGCCAAAGTTGCATTGGCTCTTGCTATGGCAAATCACCCACAAACCCTTGGTAGAGCGTGGCATGTGGTGTCATTGGCGCGACCATTTAAAGACCAGTACTTGCAGTCTCCTAAGTATCCAAGTACTGGATATCCACACTGTTTGTGTGGTTTTTTTTTTTTTTTGCTTTTCAGAATTCTTTCTGGTTACTAAACTCTCTTTCTGGCACAACATATTTGATTTTGGCATTGCATTCTGAATGTGATGATTGTGCAGTTTGATTTTTGGTTATGACTTTGGTTTCTCTTTGACCTTGGTCTCTTCTTCTGATCCCTCCACTCTGGAATTTCTCAGTCTGCTTGGAGGCAGAACAACTGGAGACCCTTGTGAGGAGATATGGACAGGAGTCATGTGGTCGCACTTTCTAGTTCTAGTAAGGATTCTTGCAGTGATATCTATTCTCTATATATAAAATCCTAAGCCTAAAAGTGCAACAATTTTGTGCAACGATTTTATGTGACATTTTTATGTCACATTTTTTATTACGCTTTAAATCAGGCTTATTTTAAAACCTACATATATATGTTTGGTATCATTCTTTTCAGAATTTATCGAACTTTAATGTGATGTTATTAGATTTTCAGATTCTTATTCCATTTTTAAATTATAAACTAAAAACTATCAAGAACTCATGTCCTGCGAGACAAGACTTTGTGCCAAGAGATTTAACCAGCCTCGGGGCCTGCAATAAAAGACAAAGAGTAGGACAGCTGCTGTACAGGCTTTTAAATGTTTGAAGCGGCGTGCGAGATGCAGATCATGCAGCATGACAGCAGCAGCAGCAAACCATGGGCTGATCGAGCAAAGAGGAGGTAAAAAAATACCTATTTGTTTCTTATTGTATCACCATTTAAGAAGGGGTTTTGGAGGAGCGACTGCATCTCCTTTGGGTGCGTTGAGCCCCCCTATTCATAATACGGGCAGCAAAACGGCAGCAATTCAGGGTTGGGTGCCAAAGGCGCCAGGGAGCTTGCCTCCTAGTTAACTAATACAACTGAAAGCTATGTAAAGAACGGTCTGCACAGTGTGTAAATAAATCTACTAGAAGAAAATGCATAAACTAATTTCTCTGTTTCTTCCATATTTTGAAACCATCATTTTGTAATGTTTTAACTTGGAAAACACAGATTTTAGCTAGTACTGCAATATATTTTTTAAAATACAGAGTATATAAGATAATCGCTAAGAAGCATTATCTTACCAAAGCTGAATTTAAGAATAGCAAGTTTTTTTGATGGGTTTAATGATTTCTTGATTAGAAAGATGGTTAAAGCCATCCATTTATTCACTGTTGAACATGTTGAATGCAGGTCAGGGATGCTGGAACTCCATCCTGTTCAACAGCGTCTGGGCTGTGGGAAGCAGAGGCACATACAAATGGTCATCGACAGCAGGACAGTTGCCAGTTTGCCTGATATGCATGTCTTTCAGATGTGGAAGGAAAACTTGAGTACCCAGAGAAAAACCACTTACACCTGAACACCAGCAAAACCAAGGAGCTGGTGGTGGATTTTAGGAGGCCCAGGCACCTCCTGGACCCCGTGATTATCAGAGGTGACTATATGCAGAGGGTGCAGACCTATAAATACCTGGGAGTGCAGCTGGATGATAAATTGGACTGGACTGCCAATACTGATGCTCTGTGCAAGAGAGGACAGAGCCGACTATACTTCCTTAGAAGGCTGGCGTCCTTCAACATCTGCAATAAGATGCTGCAGATGTTCTATCAGACGGTTGTGGCGAGTGCCCTCTTCTATGCAGTGGTGTGCTGGGGAGGCAGCATAAAGAAGAAGGACGTCTCACGCCTGGACAAACTGGTGAGGAAGGCAGGCTCTATTGCAGGCACAGAGCTGGACAGTTTGACATCCGTGGCAGAGCGACGGGCGCTGAGCAGGCTCCTGTCAATCATGGAGAATCCACTGCATCCACTGAACAGTATCATCTCCAGACAGAGGAGCAGCTTCAGCGACAGACTGCTGTCACCGTCCTACTCCACTGACAAACTGAGGAGATCGTTCTTCCCCCAACACTATGCGACTCTTCAATTTCACCCAGGGGGGTAAACGTTAACATTATACAAAGTTATTTTCTGTTATACCTGAATTTTTATCACTCTTTAATTTAATATTGTTTTTTATCTGTATGGTGCTGCTGGAGTATGTGAATTTCCCCTTGGGATTAATAAAGTATATCTATCTATCTATCTATCTATCTATCTATTTCTTTCCTTAAATGGCATGCAAACAGAAATGAAATTAAGAAAAGTGTTAGAATGAAAACCTGCAGCCACTGGGGCCCTCCAGGACCAGAGCTGGGGACCCCTGATATATTGTATACTAAGGGAGTTCTCCTTAATATATTAGTAATGCCAAATCTCAAATTCTCACATACCATGCTTTTTAAATTTATGAGTTAAGTGTACCCCGTGGCTCTTGAGTCTTTGGAAATATTGACTGGTATGGACCTCAATGACTCCTTTTGTTTCCAAACATCCTAATTTCTCTACAATTTACTGTACTTGTTTGTTTTTCTCAATAAATTGAACCAGTTGCCTATCAGCTATTTATGAATGTTAGTTGATATCATGACAAAGACAATCCCACCTTCCTTCAACCAGTTATTTGTCACTTTAAGGTTAAGGTTAGGAGCACGCGATGATACAGCGCATTGCCTCACTTATCACATTACAAACCACCTCAGGATCCCAAATTAGGATCTGAGTGCAGCCATGCAACGGGTGACACCTCAGCACCACACTAGTTCAGATGGAATGGATTGTTATGGTGGTTGGAGTGTCAATCCTGCCACCAACCCCCAGGTTTTCCCCTGCAGGTTGGAGGGACTATTTGCAGGGATGGATGAAGATTAACGTCATACCCAGGACGGAGCATTTGCAGGTTAAGTGCCTTGCTCAACTTTGAACCTTGAAAAATTTAATACCTATTGTCAAGTGCCTTGTAAGCATTTCATTTAGAACATTCCCAGTAGAATCCTCATTTCTGTGGAAATTGTAAAATACAAAATAATGTACTTAATAGTTTTCATTACCAAATTTAAAGAGTATGTTGCTCTCGTTCTGCATGATTACTTGTTCAGACAGATAAGGCCCTGAAGCAAAACACTGCAGTAGGGAGAATGCTGTGCTGTGTGTGCCAGAACCAGTGCTGCAATGAATTGATTCTGCCACAAAGCAATGATTTGTAGGAGACGGTACCGTGGAGTATAGTTTCATTGCACCAGGGCTCTGAATCTCTTTCCTCCTTAAAATGGGTAATGCAGTAATGTCTGCCCCGGTACTCATCATTCAGTTTTGAGAATTGTAATTCACTACTGATAAATTCACAATCAAAAAGGAGATAAATACAGCCCGAGACATCTTAATTATCCACAGGCTTCATATAAGCAGCTGGGGTTCTGGCCCTGCAACAAGCTTTAGATGTCATGCCAAATTCCCCTTTCATGGCATTATCTCTCCAGTTTTGACATTCAGATTGATAATTGTATTTATAGCTGACATATTATCAGATTGAAATAGCAACAATGTATGTCCTTCTAATGTTATGTGTCTCCTGTAATACTTACTGTAACTTACAGTTTTTTTTTACATGTGTGTATAAAAAAAGTATTCAGGCTGCCTCTTCACTTCTTTCAAATTTTACTGTGTCGCAGCCATTTAGATTAATTTTTTCCCTCATCAAGCAACACTTGTCACCCCAGAATGACAAAGGATTTTAGAAATTTTCACAAATTTATTAAAAATAAAAAACTAAAATATCACATTGACACAAATATTAAGCCCCTTTACCCAGAGTTCAGTTGATGCACCTTTGCCAGCCATTACAACCTGGGGTCTTCTTGGGTTTGATACAACAAGCTTTGCGCACTGAGATTTGGAGATTTTCTGCCATTCATCTCTGCAGTTCCCCTCAAGCTCTGTCAGGTTGGATAGAGACTGTTGGTGGACAATTATTTTTGAGTCTCTCCAGAGATATTTGATTGGGAAGTCTGGGCTCTGGCTTGGGAACTTAAGGGGTTGTCCCTAAGTCACTCGAATGTTGTGTCTGCTTTGTGCTTAGGGATGTGTTCCTGTTGGAAGCTGAACCTTTGACCCAGTCTAATGTCCAGTGTTCTCTGCAGCACATTTTCATTAAAGGTATCTCTGTACTTTGCTCGGTTCAGCTTTCTCTCAACCCTGCCTATTCTCCCAGGGCCTGCCATTAAAACACAACCCTACAGTTTGATGCTGTCACCATCATGCTTCACTGTTGGAAGGTACATCACAGGTGATGAGCAGTGCCTAGTTTCCTCCAGGTATGATGCTAATCATGATTTCATCGGTCCAGAGAATCTTGTTTCTTAGTCTTAAAGTCCTTTAGGTGCTTTTTTTGCAAATTCCAAGATGGCTTCCATGTGTCTTTAACTGAGGAGAAACATTTGTCTGGGCACTGCATCATAAAGTCAAGATTGTGTTCTTAGTTACCTCTCCTATCAGGGCCACTCTCCCTCCATTGCTCACTTTGGCTGGGTGGCTGGCTCAAAGAAAAGGTGTGGTTGTTCTAACCTTCTTCCATGTAAGAATTCTGAAAGTAACTATGTTCTTGGGAACCTTCAATGCTTCAATGCTGCAAAATATTTTGTAGCCTTTCCTCAGATCTGTGCCTCGACACAATCATATCTGTAAGTTATGCAGACAATTCCTCCAACTTCATAGCTTGTTTTTTTTCTGATGCACAACTGTTGGACATTCTATAGACAGGCATGTGGATTTCCTAATCATGTGCAGTCAATTGAATTGAGCAAGGTGAGCTACAAACAAGGTGTAAGAGCAACAGAGAATGGAATGCACCTGAGTCACAAGTATATATATTGTCACGCACATAAGCATAGGGGACAGCTTAAGGGCTCTGGTGATTGTAATTTTGTGCCACCCCAAGGGTTGCCACTGTCTGCTAATGTCTTTTCAATTCCTACCTCTGCAGACCTGAAGATTGATAGCCATACCATCAATGATATCACTTCTGGTGTCCATCTACCTCAAGAGTTCCCAAACTTTTTTCGGCCGCAGACCCCTTTACCAAAAACTTTTAAAACCATCGACCCCCTAGTCATTTACTTTACTTACTCAAATTAATACATTTGTACTGTACTTGATATTAAATATTTCACTAGATATCAAACTTTTCATTTTAATCACTTGTAATTAATGATTGAAAAAGATAAAAGGACTATGGAATATGGAATTATCTTGTGCAACATTTAATATCGAAACCTGCACTAACGAAAATTAAAGCAAAAAAATACGAGCAGAGTTTTTTTACATTTTTGACATTTATGAAATTAATATGTAAATTCAAAATAAGTACAAATAGTCCAAGCTGTACTGTCTGCATTTCTTTTTTGGTTCAGTCGTATTATTATCTGAAGAAATAAAAACTTTTATTAACAAACAATTTCGACAGCCCCTGTGATTAAAAAAAAAAAAAAAAAGCAATAAAGTATGTACTTACTTGAAACAGAAGATTTTTGTTCAAACTCGAATAACTAAACTGGGTCCTCTGGTTTTCTTTTTCGTAGCACTGCTCCTCAATAAATAATTATATTCAAAGTTCAAATCACAAATAAGTACATGTCACATCAGACGAACCAATTTATAGTGTTTAATGAAAGCATGACCGTACAAGACTGATAGATTCTGCTAATATCGAATATCCGTTGTCTCGTCCCACCGTGAGCAAGTGTGGGCATGCAACGGTTTTTCATGTCCGCACTTGCTTTGATACGTTTGATAAGACAATGCACAGACCTGTTTGTGCTACGTGTATTTTCATGCATTTTTACGTGTGACTCTTTTAATGACACATTTTACCTTTTCGTTCGCAAGTTTGGTATGTAATGTGTTTTTATCAAAAAAGTATTTTTTTGAATTATTTTACTTCTTAATTAGGTACCTATTGGAATCATAGATATTTTGAAATAACAAACAAATAGCAGTAGTAAGGGGGTCTATTTTTGCTGTTGTCGACCCCCAAATTTTTTTATGGAAACTATCGACCCCTAGAAAGTTCAATTCGACCCCAGGGAGTCAATATTGACCACTTTAGGGACTCTTGATCTACCTGGACCCATCTATTTTTGCTGGAAGTACCTAAGTCTAAAAGATCCACCATCTTGAATCAGTTCAACTGAGAATTGTGTCAAAGAAGACGCCTCCACAATTATTGTGTCAGAGAAGTTGCCTCCACAGTCATTTGTTGTGATTTTCTTTCAAACTTCAATTATATGGTGTCACCAGGGTGGTGCCCCAACTTTTACAGTAGGTGTACAATATTTATATATACACCTTGCTTCTTTGCGTAACAATTGCTGTTATATCTATATTTGTTCACTTCCTTCTGAAAAATTCTGATAGCAGAATATTTTAAATCTTTTTTACACTTCTACAGTTAGGTCCATAAATATTTATTTTTTTCTAATTTTGGTTCTGTACATTACCACAATGAATTTTAAATTAAACAACTCAGATGCAGTTGAAGTGCAGACTTTCAGCTTTAATTCAGTGGGTTGAACAAAAAGATTGCATAAAAATGTGAGGCAACTAAAGCATTTTTTAACACAATCCCTTCATTTCAGGGGCTGAAAAGTAATTTTACAATTGACTCAAAGGATATTTCATGGGCAGGTGTGTGCAAGTCCGTCGTTATGTCATTATCAATTAGGCAGATAAAAGGCCTGGAGTTGATTTGAGGTGTGGTGCTTGCATGTGGAAGATTTTGCTGTGAACAGACAACATGCGGTCAAAGGAGCTCTCCATGCAGGTGAAAGAAGCCATCCTTAAGCTGCGAAAACAGTAAAAACCCATCCGAGAAATTGCTACAATATTACGAGTGGCAAAATCTACAGTTTGGTACATCCTGGGAAAGAAAGCAAGCACTGGTGGACTCAGTAACGCAATAAGACCTGGACGTCCACGGAAGACAACAGTGGTGGATGATTGCAGAATCATTTGCATGGTGAAGAGAAACCCCTTCACAACAGCCAACCAAGTGAACAACACTCTCCAGAGGGTAGGCGTATCGATATCCAAGTCTACCATAAAGAGAAGACTGCATGAAAGTAAATACAGAGGGTGCACTGCAAGGTGCAAGCCACTCATAAGCCTCAAGAATAGAGAGGCTAGATTGGACTTTGCTAAAGAACATCTAAAAAAGCCAGCACAGCAAGAAAACAGTATGGAGAAGGCGTGGAACAGCTCATTATCCAAAGCATACCACATCATCTGTAAAACACGGTGGAGGCAGTGTGATGGCTTGGGTGTGCATGGCTGCCAGTGGCACTGGGACACTAGTGTTTATTGATGACTAGCAAAATACCCACGCTTCGCAGCGGAGAAGTAGTGTGTTTAAGAAGTCATGAAAAAGAAAAGGAAACATTTTAAAAATAACGTAACATGATCGTCAATGTAATTGTTTTGTCACTGTTATGAGTGTTGCTGTCATCAAGGATTTGATTATCATTATTTCTTTCAATCAGGTTTGTATTTGGAGGACGTGTTGTGTTCAAGTTACATTCCGTGTTTGTCAACTGTTGTAAAGATAACAGGTTTCATTCATCGAAGTGTTCACTACCCAAATTGCTACTCGTGAATCTAAGATGTTTAACAGGCATTCCCGGTATTAACTTGTGGATTTGTCTGTGAATATTTAGCGGCAGCGTGTTAATGAACTTGTGGAATTGCCTGCGAGTATTTAGCGGCAGCGTCTCTATTAACTTGTGGATTTTTCTGCGAGTATTTAGCGACAGCGTCTCTATTAAGTTGTGGATTTGCCTGCGAGTATTTAGCGACAGCGTGTCTATTAACTTGTGGATTTTTCTGCGAGTATTTGGCGGCAGCGTCACAAAGTTGTTTCCGTCTAGCTGTATCAGAAAATGTACCACAATGTCTGACACACCTCCTTTTTACTACTTTCTTACAGCTTGGACTGCTGCTGTCATAATCGGTTTGAGTTTCATGGTTTGTTTCAATTACGTTAGTATTTGCAGGACTTGTGTTGAAGTGACATTCAGCATCTGTCAAGTGTTGTAAGTATACAACCGGCTTCATTGATAACTTCGCATCCAGCTTTTGAGAGTTGAAATATTCATAAACATCAAAGTGTCCACTACTCAAATCGTTACCTGTGAATCTAAGATGTTTAAGAGGCATTGGCGGTTCTCCAAAGGTGTAAAATATTTGGCCATTTCGGTACACTTGAAAGCAACAACTGAACAATTCAGCGGCAGCCATCAACTCACATTCAGGAACATAGGTGAAGAGCTTAAGCATTTCACTCTTCTAGTGCTCCTGTGTAAAATAATTATCTCCTGTACCGTCATCAGTCCACACCTTGAACCTGTCCCAGTCATTCAATACATAAGACACAATGTTCCTCCGGATATCAAGATATGGCCGTGCAATATGTAACACAGAGAATGTAAAAGGCAGGCGCAATCTCCGGACATGGAAACCACTCAGTAAGTGACAGTTTTTTGATCGATGGTGATCACCTCGACAGACATGTTAATGGGAGTATGGTTGGAACAGTAAAAAAAATGGGTACCTGAACAATGTAAACTAAGTCTAAAATATCTACACAATAACTATAAGCGTAATAAACAAACAATAAAACAGCGGAGAAGCTGTGGATTAAATAAAAAGGCTGCAGTTATCAGCAAGGAGACGTGAATCCCATGGCGAAGCAAGGAAGGGAATGAAAAGACAGGAGCGACGGACGGCCTTATATGGGTAGGCAGCCAATTACGTGGGAGGCGTGGGGATGAGGGACGCAACTCCGCCTCACACGCCGACTGAGCTGCAGGCTATGGACATATATATGTACGTAAGTAGGATTCAGTTATGACCGATACGCGTAGAATTTTGAAATGAAACCTGCTTAACTTCTTTAAGTAACCTGTAAAGAATGAGCCTGCCACATTTCAGCCTTCTACCTACACGGGAAGTTGAAGAATTAGTGATGAGTGAGTCAGTGAGGGCTTTGCCTTTTATTAGTATAGATGTGACACAGGACAGAAGCAGCCGAATGAATTCTGAGGTGTTCAGAGACATACTGTCTGCTCAAATCCAGCTAAATGCAGTCAAATTGATTGGGCAGCGTTTCATGATACAGATGGACAATGACCCAAAACATACAGCCAAAGCAACCCAGGAGTTTATTAAAGCAAAAAAGTGGAAAATTCTTGAATGGCCAAGTCAGTCACCTGATCTTAACCCAATTGTGCATGCATTTCACTTGTTGAAGACTAAACTTCGGACAGAAAGGCCCACAAACAAACAGCAACT
>JANRMT010027041.1:72252681-72269728 GCA_026402145.1 Polypterus bichir lapradei
AATCATACTTAAATACTTTTTTAAAACTTTCTTTTACTTTATATGAATTTTGACAGCCGTTGATGGCCACTTATAATTGAAGCCATTTGTATTTGTGTTTCATGTTAGTGAAATATTCAGAGTATCTGGTTAAGTGGCCTCATATGCTACAAATTTCATAATGTATGCTGAGAGTATTATATTGGTGACACATTGATTGAACTGTCTTAAATTGATGATGACTTTTAAGCTGTCAGTTATTACTCTTACAGTTGGTCAATAAGAAGAGACAGGGTGGAATCCAAGCAGGAATTTTTGGAGGAACTGTTACTGAAAGATTCCATGGTTACTCTTTAGTGTTCTGATGAAGCTACTATTAACTATTTTGTAAATATAAAAAGTATGATCTTTCAAAATTAGACCTTTTCTGTTTGCCTAGCACAAACCAATGAATCAAAATCAGTTCTTTGGCTGCACAGTAGGTCAGTTCACAGGCATGGAGAGACAGATTGACACTTCGATGAGTGCTGTCCTTTATTGTTTTCTCAAAGATACTTGCTAGAATATAAAGACGACGACGTCACTTCTTCTAAATAATACTTTTTAAAAAAGGTCACTCAACCCCACCTGGGCAGCAGTAACTGTCAGCTGTATACTAGTTGTAAGCTTTAAGTGGTGCTGCTTGCTTTAATCTTCATCTTGTGCACAGCATCGCCCTATTTTGCTCGTGAATCACAAGACAAGCAAGGGCTGAGGCTCTCTTGTGTTTCCATGGAAACCTGCAGGTGAGAGGAGGATTCAGAATTGTGGTTGACTTTGTTACAGCAACCCTTTCATGAAAGCAAGTTGCTATGGGAGGCTTTTTAGGGTTTTCATCAGTGTGTTCCCCTTTTCTGAAAGAGGTGTAACATTGGAAAGTATATTGCAGTCTTTTTCCGAGACTCTTACTGCTTCACGAAGATGGACTAAAGCACTTGAGGCGTTTAACATTAATGTTTAATGTTGCAGATTCTGCATACTAGGTGGAAAAAAAATCTGACACATTCCTCTAACGAGAAAATTAGAATGACTCCCGGAGTGATGAATTATCACTAACATCTTATAACAAAACAGAAATTACATTAAAAAAAGAATAGTTTAAAATATGTAAGCAATTTTAAAATGCCATTAATCACTCCCTAGCTGCAGCACATGAGCCATACATGGAAGGTTTTAATTAAAATCGTCCAATAATATTTGAAGTCTTGCACTTTTCTAGATTTCACTGCTCTTCTCTCCCAGTTTTTTTTTTTTTTATCACATTTATATTACAGCATCTCTCCATCAGTTTCTCCCTACTCCTTTCTCAGCCATTTTCCTCCTCTCACTTACTTAAAGCTTGGCCAATCAATAAGACAGAAAATCCACATAAAGAAAACAGCTTAAATATCAAAGTATCGACTCAACTACTTTAAGTTAACTTCGAGCTGTTTAACAGACAATAATGTTCACTGTTAACTTTGATTTGGTTAATTAGCATTTCTGCTAGACTGTCTTTACAGAGTCGTCTCAAAGTGGGACACATGAGAGATTTGCTCCCAAAACTCTAGATATATGTTGTAATCAATGATGATTTTGCTCTTAATAGCCACTGTGGCTGATCCCCCACCTGAGAAGAAACCTGCCTATTACACTCTCGATCCTTGCTGTTGGCTGGAAATACAAACAGACTACCAGTCAAAGCTAAAGGCGACCTCTGAGAACTGAGCACTACCTGCTTGGACAGTGCAATCAGTGCACCATTAGAGCACTGTAATGTGTTGTAGTTGCTGTCCACGATACTCTACTATTTAAGAAAACATTATATCAGATTATAAAACAAAATATCAGATCATCAAATATTTTTTTCTGTAATAATTTTCACATTGTTCATGAACAGTGACATTCTTGGTAATAAAATTATGGTGGGGCAATGCTGACCTGAGAGAGAGAAGACATGTAGAGGGCTTTTATTATTGAGAGGGAGAAAAAGATAATAATATTACATTTTATTTATGTAGCACCTTTCCCATGCTCAAGGTGCTTCTTGTTCAAGCACTTAAACTGCATTACTTAAGAGACCCACCCTGCTGCTTAAACTCATTGTCCTATGTAAGTGGCTTCCGAGAAGGATCCCAGCTTGGATTGGCTTAGCTCTGGAAGCTGGAGAAAGTGAGCACAGATGGTGTTGGTGCTGAGCCCCTATGTGAGTGGTGTGAGGTGAAGCTAGTGACATGAATGTTGGAGAAAACATTGTTAGAGAAAAATGGAAAGAGCCGTGAAAGATCAGCCATGTTAAGGATTGAGGGAGAGACCACAGCACTTCACAATGTATTAGGCTACCAGAATTAATTGCCTGAAGTGATGATAAAATGGTAGCCAAATAGTGCCATAAGAAATAACACAAAATGAAGACTTTTCAACATGTCATACACTGCAACCACCAAAGGACAGCATTAAAAGATGCCTTAACATTAACATCAAATACTGAAAGCAGAAATACAAATGAGTATTATTAAATTTCCAGTTTTTGCTCAATAACAAAAGTGATAAATCATGTGTCACGCATGCGCGAGTAGGAGGCCGCAGACGGACCTGAAACCGCTTCGAAGGACGTTCGCCGGCAGGGAATGGCGGGGTACTAACCTTTCTGCTCTCTCTTCCAGGAAAAAAGACGCTCCGCCATCATAACCTGCCCGCAGTACGTCCACTTCCGCCCTTCCTCCGCCATCTTCCCTGACGTCAGCAATCCCGTCATCCCTCACGCTTCCTTCCCAGCATTCCTCCACTTCCAGCTCCTCCTCTATAAGATGGCCGCCGACGCCTTGGAAGGGCGTCGCGCATATGAACATTTATGTCCATAATTTTGACCTGTTTTTGTAACAGAACTTGCTTTTTTTTGTACAGTATACGGGGCCGGAAACCCCAACCCTTTATGCTGTGTGTGTTTCTTTTTTACAGTGGCGTAGCCGGCAGGATACTGCTCCGAAGAAAAAGAAATGACTGAAAGACAGGACCTCAACACCGTGCTGCAGGGGATGAACGCGCAAGATCCAGTCCCTGCAGCAAGCACAGGCCACTACAATCCGGGAACTGGAGGCTGTGAAGGCGAAGCTCGCGGAAGCCGAGAGGGTAAGGGCCGAGCCAGCTCGTCCGAAACCTCCGTCCCTTGTCCCAATGACGGAGGCGGACGACATTGACTCCTATCTCGGGATCTTCGAAAGGACGGCCACCCGGAACGAGTGGCAGCGGTCCGAGTGGGCGTCCATTCTGGCGCCCTACCTGAAGGGGCAAGCGCAGCGAGCCTATTATGACCTCCCCGAGGAGGAGGCCGCGGACTATAAACTCCTAAAACAGGAGATCCTGGCTCGCTACGGCATTACGCCTAGCCAGCAGGCGACTGAGTGGCGGAGCTGGCAGTTTGACCCTGAAAAGCCGGCCCGAGCACAGGCCTTCGACTTCTGGGGAAAGATGGGGCGGTGGCTGTGGCCCGAGGGTCCCCAAGCCCGGAAGGTCGTAGAGCAGGTGGCCTGTGAGGGCCTGGTCAACGCACTGCCCAGCTCCCTCGGCCAGCAGGTTCGGCGCCATCCTTATACGGACATGCCAGGACTTCTGGAAGTCCTGGAGCGTCAGCTCGCGGTTTTCCGAGCCGGGTGGACAGAAAGGCAAGCTCGTGGGAACCGGCAGGGACGGGTGGCCATCCCAGAGCCCTCTCGACGCGCTGCGGAAGCGCCTCCTAGACCCAGAGAAAAGCCGGCCTCCCCACGCTGTTACAAGTGCGGAGAGACCGGCCACCTACTACCGACCTGCCCTCTGAACACCCCTATGGAGCCGATGGACTGCACCTGGGCCTCTGCGGAAAGGTACTGTACTCCGCCGCATCCCTTGGCAAGTCTGAACACGGGAGTGGTGTTGGTAAACGGGCACTCAGTGGTGGCTCTCTTCGACTCCGGCAGCAACATAACTATTGTCACTCGCCGTTATGTGTTACCACGACAGTGGCTAAACAAACATCTACGAGTCACATGTGTACATGGAGAGACCAGGTCTTACCGTTCCGCAGAGTGTTTCCTTTCCTGGAAGGGGGATTTGTCCAAATTGTTGGTCGCGGTGTTGCCGGAACCCCCCTATCCAGTAATCCTGGGACAAGACTGGTCACAAAGAAAATGCGGTAAGACACACACCGCTCCTGGGGCCTCACTGGGTCTGGTTATGGAGGGGCAAGGCACCCTTCCCGCGGTCGCCACGCCATGCTCTGGGGCAGGCCACAATGGCGCAGGCACAATAGGGGGAGTTTCCCAGGCGACAGACTCTGAGCCGGAACCTCCCACCGGCGAAGGGACGAGCCAGGGAACACTTCCCCCCAACCTTTCCCAAGATCCCCTGAGTAACCTGGATCACCAATTTCGCTCCACGCCTGCCTCGTTTAAAAGAGAGCAGTGGAATGACGATTCCCTGCGGTTTGCCCGGAATGCGATTGTTCATCCAGGCAGCTCACAAGCTGACGGTTCCATGCCACGCGAGCCCTTCTTTGTACTAGAGAATAATCTGTTGTATCGGGTGGCAACTCACAAGGGCGAGGTGCGGAATTTGTTGCTAGTGCCGCGTACCTTCCGGCGGGAGGTATGCAAACTAGCGCACGCACACCTCTTAGGCGCCAACCTCGGGGCCGAGAAAACATTGGAGAGGATCAAGCTCCGTTTTTACTGGCCCGGGATCAACGAGGAGGTCCGGCGCTTCTGTCAATCCTGTCCGGACTGTCAGATTCGCCAGATTCCTAGGAGGGACCGCGCTCCTCTCGTCCCAATACCCCTGATAGACATTCCCTTTGACCGAATAGGGGTCGACTTAGTAGGGCCCCTGGAACCCTCGAACCGTGGCCACAAGTATATATTGGTCATGGTTGACTATGCAACCCGGTACCCAGAGGCGGTTCCCCTGCGCTCCGCTACCACTGAAAACATCGCACGGGAACTGGTTAACCTCTTTTCGAGAGTGGGTATCCCTAAAGAAGTCCTCACGGACCAGGGTACTCCCTTCACTTCAGATACGTTCAGGGAGGTTGCCAAATTACTGAGAATAAAGCACCTGAAGACGTCTGTCTACCACCCCCAAACGGACGGTCTGGTAGAACGCTTTAATCAGACACTTAAACAGATGCTCCGCAAGGTAGTCAGCGCTGATGGCAGGAATTGGGACCAGCTCCTGCCGCTTGTGCTTTTTGCCTACCGGGAGGTGCCCCAGGCCTCTACGGGCTTCTCCCCTTTTGAATTGTTATATGGGCGACAGCCCCGGGGACTTTTAGACATTCTAAAAGAAGGCTGGGAGGCTGAGGCCCTTCCCTCCTCCAATATATTGGAGTATGTAGCACAACTGCGTGACAGGCTCGCCAAAATCAGGCCGCTCCTAAAAGACCACGTGACTCATGCGCAGGCAGCGCAGGCCCGGTGTTACAACCGCAACTCTGTCCTCCGGGAGTTCCACCCGGGGGATCGAGTGATGGTGCTCGTTCCCACCTCCCACTCCAAGCTACTAGCTCACTGGCAGGGGCCATACGAGGTTAAGGAAAGGAAGGGGCTCGTCGACTATTTAGTGAAGCAACCTAATCGTCGACCGAGCGAGAGGATCTACCATATTAATTTGTTGAAACCCTGGAAGGACAGGGAGGAGACTCCCGATACTCGTAGATCCCTCTCCCTGTTCGCTGGCATGGCTGCCCTTAACCTCGGCGACGAGCTAACGCCCTCACAGCGGCGGGAGATAACCCAAGCTATCTACGCCATCCCCGAAGTGGTGAGCGAGTCACCGGGCCGGACATCGCTGATTGCCCACGATATAGTCACGGATCCCGGAGTAGTCGTCCGGGAGAGACCCTACAGACTCCCGGAGGCAAAACGCGCCGAAGTGGAACTGGAGGTACAACGAATGCTGGACTTGGATATTATCGAGGAAAGCCACAGTCCTTGGTCCAGCCCGATTGTCCTCGTTCCCAAGCCAGACGGCTCCTGGAGATTCTGCAATGAATTTAGACGTCTAAACCAGGTCTCCAAATTTCGATGCCTACCCGATGCCCCGCATTGACGACCTGCTCGAGCAGCTGGGTGCGGCTCGGTACTTGACTACTCTTGATATGACGAAAGGGTATTGGTAAATTCCCTTAACGGCATCTGCAAAAGAAAAAAACGCCTTTAGCACCCCTAGTGGACATTGGCAATACAAGGTCCTCCCATTTGGGCTGCACGGGGCCCCTGCGACCTTTCAACGTCTGGTGGATAGAGTGCTGAAGCCCCACCAGTCCTATAGTGCCGCCTACCTGGATGACGTCGTCATCTATTCCGGCACCTGGGAGGAACATCTATTGCACCTCTCTGCTGTCCTCGCGAAACTGGCTAAAGCCGGCCTCCGCATTAACCCCCGTAAGTGTTTTTTTGGCTTAAAGGAGGCCAAGTATTTAGGCTACCTTGTGGGACGAGGACAGGTGAGACCCCAATGTTCCAAAGTCAAAGACATCCTGGAATGGCCCCGTCCGAATACCAAGAGACAGGTGCAGGCTGTCTTGGGGCTGGTAGGGTACTACCGCCGGTTCGTACCCCGTTTCTCCGAGAGGGCAGCACCCTTGACTTGCTTATCAAAGAAGGGGACTCCCCTGCATGTGGTATGGAATGACAAGGCGGAACACGCATTCAGCGACCTGAAAGAGGCCCTTACGTCGGCACCTGTATTACGGACCCCTGATTTTGGGTTACCCTTTATCCTCCAGACAGACGCTTCGGACACAGGCCTGGGCGCCGTGCTGAGCCAAAGCGTCGATGGTGTCGAACACCCCGTGATGTACCTAAGCCGGAAACTGCTGGACCGAGAGGCCAGGTACGCGGCGGTGGAGAGGGAAGCCCTGGCCATTAAGTGGGCCGTGACTTATCTCCGGTACTACCTGTTGGGCCGCGAATTCACTCTGGTGACTGATCACGCTGTGCTTCAGTGGATGTCCCTCCACAAAGAGTCGAATCCGCGGGTCACCAGGTGGTTCCTGGACTTGCAGCCCTATAAGTTCACGGTCACTTATCGCCGCCGCGGCCTTCAGGCCAACGCCGATGCCCTCTCTCGCGTCCACGACCTCTCAGTTAGGTCCGCCCGACCGGACGGTCTTGGGCTGAGGGGGGGGTCATGTCACGCATGCGCGAGTAGGAGGCCACGGACGGACCTGAAAAAAGACGCTCCGCCATCATAACCTGCCCGCAGTACGTCCACTTCCGCCCTTCCTCCGCCATCTTCCCTGACGTCAGCAATCCCGTCATCCCTCACGCTTCCTTCCCAGCATTCCTCCAGTTCCGGCTCCTCCTCTATAAGATGGCCGCCGACGCCTTGGAAGGGCGTCGCGCATATGAACATTTATGTCCATAATTTTGACCTGTTTTTGTAACAGAACTTGCTTTTTTTTGTACAGTATACGGGGCCGGAAACCCCAACCCTTTATGCTGTGTGTGTTTCTTTTTTACACATGTTGCAGTTAAGTAAATTACATGATTCGTGATAGCGATAACATCTACTCCAAAACAGAGAGAAGTTGCCTCTCAAAAAATCAATCTATGGATCATTTAGTACACTCATAGTCTTCAAGCCCCGAAGTAAAAATGCTCAGGCTGCACTTGAACATACATTAGCAAAAGTGTTGTAAAACACTGCAGGGTTGAAGGACCTGTCTTTAGTAACCAAGAAACAGCACTGCTAGGCATTAAGAAAATTTGACATATATCTATTATAATTAAAACATCCAGTGATGAGACGAGACTTTTTGGAGGATGAGACTTTTCGGAAGATTTTTTTCAAGTCCTGCAAGTCAAGACTTTGGCCATGAGATATTTTTAAGTCACGCCTTCCTCTCAACCATAGAAAACCACGCCCACGGTACTCTTAACTCTCATTCATGTGAATGCTTTTGACAGACACTTCTAAGACGAGACATTTCATCACAAAGGGTTATCAACAGTAAGAATGAGTACACGTGCAATCCTAGCACCGAGAAACGATGAAGTCAAACGAATTAAAGGCAAAAATGACAATCGCTTACACAGCAAATTGGTTAATTGTGTATCAATAGGCTATGCTGAAACAGTTGGTGGTGATCGTGCATAAGATAAAAACATCAACTTACAATATTCCGAAGAATATGTACAATCGTTAACACCATCCGGTCTTCCTCAGAACAAATTACTGTAGAAAGAAGGATGTATCCATGTAGTACATCTTCCGTGGATAACATTAGACAACAAAGGAGATCTTGATATGCCATTTGTATTAAAGCGTTAACAGTTTCCCGTTAGAATAGCTTTTGCAAATACCATTTACAAATCTTAAAGCCAAACATTCGAAAAAGTTGTTTTATTTAATAGAGAGAAAGAAACGAAATTCAATCACGGGCAGTTGAAGGTTGTGTTCTCATGATGAAAGTCCAAACACAGAATCAAAACTCAATGTGATATTGATGAAAATTTAATTCAAAAAATTGTTTTTACTTGAGTTTTACAGTAAAAGTGTAAGTTTAAAAAGTTTTTACATGTTAATTTCAAAGCCAAACAGAACAAAATAATATTATGCAAAGAATAACTCTACCACAACATGAAACATAATTTACATTCAAATTATTACGTTTTAATATTTTTTAATATGGTTAATTACTTGCTGTAATGTAAAATATCTATTAAATTGTACATCTGCATCCCCATATGCGAGTGGCAGAACCGCAAAGAGGCTAGCAAATAGCGCAAGCACGGGGTTGGCAAGCAAAGCGAGCAGGGGGCAAAGAGTAATCTAAGGAGAAAATTATTTCTAGTCAAGAAATTACATTGACCATATCATGGACAACTGGAAAAAATTGATTATGTCTCATATAAATTTCCAATAAACCTTTTAATCATACATTCAATTTTTAAAATGCATTTACTACTTATTAAATATTTGTATAACAGCACCATCTGGTGGGAGTTGGGATGGCAGAGCCCCACCCACCCTAAATGCAGAGACCCTGCAATTTACTTACTGTGAACAGGTGGAAGGACATTATTTTTTGTTTCCTTTTGTCCCACGGCTGAATATTTTTTCCAAAAAACGAAGTTTTGTAAAAAGCACATAAAGCAATAGTTTTACACATAAATCAATATAAAATACTTATTGATGACAAATGTCACACTGTTTTATGTTACATGAGCCTCTTCAGTATATAAATTCACATACTTATTACATACCTGTTTGTCTCATCATTCATTAAATGAAAGGCACTTTCTGGAAAACAATTGCTTGAAGTAGTTGAGTGGCTGGTAATCCATAGTATTCACTAGCACTCCGCGTCATTTGATGAAGTCCAGTAGCCAGCTTGCCTCCCATGGATTTACATCTGTATAATCCTCCCATAGGTGTTGCCATAGGTGTGTCATCTACATGAACGCATTCAGCAGTATGATCAGTTGGGAACTGATCAGCTGGTCATTGATCAGCTGATGCAGGTACCTGTTTTTCGTTTTTGGTTTCCAGATCATTGTCATCAAAATCGGAGTTCAGTAAGTATCTGTGTAGTCCATGCAGCACCCCCTTACGACACCCAAGGACCTCGACACGGTCTGGACTTTAAGTCCTATGCCACTCTGTGAGTGTCTCAACTGCAAGCTGCCGTGTGGGGAAATGAACTACTTGCAGCATCACATTCACCCAGTCCACTTATCACCCTTCCATCCATGCTGGGATGAAGAATATAAGGCATTCTGGCCCGGTCAAGTCTCAGCTCCCACTGTCCTTTCACTATGTCAATACGTGTCAATCTTCTAGGGCACTTACAAGACATAAGCACCTTTCATGACTGACGGACTCAATGTCCATCACTGCATGTTTTTCAGATCGAAAGCTTGATGTTTTCAGTTGCTCTCTGACAGTATTGTGTTTCACTGAAGTACAATTTAATGTAAATCACCTGAAAATAAAGTCAGTTGGTGAGTTTGTCTTAACAGAAGTGCATCAACAGTTGAATCAATTCAGTTTAATTCTGTTTATTGGAATGGAGTGCCTGTGGTGGGCTGGCGCCCTGCCCGGGGTTTCTTTCCTGCCTTGCGCCCTGTGTTGGCTGGGATTAGCTCCAGCAGACCCCCGTGACACTGTAGTTAGGATATAGCGGGTTAGATAATGGATGGATGGATGGAATGGAGTGCGCTTCAGGGCAGTTTACACATTTACAAATATAACATGGTAAAACTAAAACACAAACTAATATTCAGTGTAAAACAACCATTCATCATCCATACCCACTAATTCAGGGTGGAGTGGTGTGCAGGAAGTCTGATGAGCATTAGGACAGGGTGCAATTTAAGAAGGAGAAAGTCTTTTTAGTTGAAGCAAATGGAAATTAATGATTGGAGTGTTTAAAATTTCGAAGGAAATTAGTGTGGTCAGTGCTTGAATAGGACTGGCACCTCTTCAGTAATTTTCATGTGATTGGTTGTCATTGTATCACAACGACACTACAGAGTATCACTGTATCGTCACCTTTTCTACTTTTCTTCTTTCTGGAATCTCCACGGCACATGAGGCACACTTCCATCAATTGTCATTGTTTTGCGATGATCAGCGTTTTACCGTACCAGCACCTTTCTTAATGTACCAGTGAGTATTGACACGTCTTCAGAAATTCCCCAGGAATTTGGTTCCACTTCAAGCACTGATTATGCTGGACCACGGCTGTTGTTTAAGAAACTTGTTAACTATAAATTACTCCCAAACATTAGAACTTTTTTCTTCACAAAATAGAACCATAGACACATGGGATGAGTTATTGAATAAACAGCAGGACTTTGAGGACAATCAAATCTCAACTTGATGCTAGTTTGGAGTAATTAGGTGAACAGGTTCAGTGGACTGTTATCTGCTGTCCTAATCATGAGGCACACTAATACATGTACACACACACCCTCTTGCAAATGGACAAAACAGATGAAAGGGTAACAAAGTACCAATGTATCATGCAATAGTGTAAGAACATTCAGTCACAATATGAGGCACTTTCAAGAGCTCACCAGTTCTACCGTGATGCTGTTTTAAGCCCAACAAACTAGGTCTGAATCCTGCTCAGTCCCTGTCAGATCTCCTCTTGAATATGTGGGTTTCTTTCCCAGTACTCCAGCCTGCCTCGAAACACATTTATACTAACTCTAAACTGATCCAGTGTGCCCCATGACACATACTTGCACCCTGTTCTGGTTAGTTTCTGCCATGCATCTGATGATGTCGGGATTGGAGGTGCCCGTTGCAACCCTGGATGCGCATGCAGAATCAGATAATGTGGGGATAACTGCATACATGTCTATACATTTAAAAAAAATAATGGCCTAACAGATCCTGATAGTAATAAAATAAGTAAATAGTTATTATTTATGATATCATTTAATATGACAAAGTTATAAAGCTGGGCCTGACATGTGCGATGCGCATGTCTCACTTCTATGCTAAGGTTCAATTTCAGGATACCATGGGCCACTACAGGACACCAGGAACAAAAAGACTCAGTAAAGGCTGACAACAACAAATGTCCATAATTATAAAAAGAGCAATAGTGACCGCCTCAGTGACAGCTCTGTCAGGAGTACGCTATGCTCTGCAGGCTGAAACCAATGGGGCATCTCTTATAATGGCAGCTGGCTCATTCCAGAGCTTGTAAGCTACAGTATATCGCTAAAGTAGTTTGTTTTTCTCCTGGGAATTTAAAGCAGGCTTTCATCTTGAAACTGCAGTTTAATCTCTGGAGTAAGATAAATATTAATAAGCTCTGTAATGTAAAGAAGCTTTAAATCATTTAGAACTTTATATGTCACAAAGATGATTGGCTGTAAATTTACCTGGAACCCAATGCAGAATATGTGAATGAATGAATGACAGAGAAAGTAAAAATAGTTGGAATAAAAATAAAACTTTCATAATTATATGCAAAACCAAAGAGCTGAACAAAATTAAATCTTACCGTATATGTAGAAAATGTCTATTTTTCTCCACTTCTGACATTAGATAATTAGAACACCAAACTATTTAAAATTTCTTTACAGGGGGCAGTAATTATATAGCAGACAATTCCAACTGATATGAGTCACCGTGCAGTGTCACTACATATTAATCTTTGCTTTTTGAGAAATAGCTTCCTGGCATTGCACACAAATTAAAAAAACAAAAAAACAAAACAGTATTAATGCCAAGTTAAGAAAAAAAAGTCACAACTGCAGGCAAAAAAAAATAAAAATCCTCTGACAGTAAAGTAAATGATGCCAGTGCCTGTTTCTGTTTAGCTGAGAGATTCTTAAGAAGAGTCGAGATTGGAAAAGAAATGCACTGATTCAGTTCAACTTGCTCCCTTGAGACACAAATTACAAATTCAGTTTTCCTTGTTATTTTCTATATATGCTGCTTTTTTTTTCTTGCTGTCAAGACATTTAATTTTTTTCTCCATCAATATGCATAATTATCTACAAAAGACAAATAAAGAGGATTGATATATGGTGTGCCTTTATTTTAAGGCTTTTCTGTTAAAATCCATAAACCCGTTACTTATATTAGATGAAGGCACAGAAAACCTTTGACCTTTCCTTACTGCCTCTTATTTAGTGTTACAAATGATGTGAAAACTGACTGAACTGATGGTAGCATTTCTTCAAAGATCCACAGGCCATGTGATGCAGCTAAATACCCAAAGACATGTTTTTATGAACATGAGGTTATCCAAATTAATTCAATGATCATCTATCCATGTTTTATGCAGAAGAATTTCTTTATAGTTGTGACAAATCAGGGCCCCCTTCAGCCCCAATATCCTGAAACACAGCTGGACAGGGGTCCCAAATAAATGGGTTTATTTGAGAAAAACTAATAGTATTCAGAAGATGGGCCAATAGCAGAACAATATAGAGGTTAAGACAAGAGAAAACAACAAAACCCTGCCCCTCGGCCCTAAACTGGCACTTGTCATAGTCCACCACTCACCTCGAGTCTTGTTTATTTAACTCTCACCTCTTCTTTCTCCTCCACATGTGTCAAGCCAAGAACTTTCTTCTGCCTCCAAGTTCTTTTTATGGGTTTTTAAGGCTAGAGTACTACCAGCAGGAATGGCAGACACAGAGAAGGCAGAAAAAACAATTCCAGAAGACCTGACGAAGCTGCCGGACTGAGCAAACACTTGGACAATGGAGGTGAATGAAGAAAAGTGCTACATGTGGATAAAAGGAATGTTAGCTATAAATACAAGATGGGAGACACTGTCATACAGGAAGCAACTTCTGAAAAGGATTTAGGGGTTTATGTTGACAAAACCTTTATCAACTAAGCAATGTGCAGAAATTATTGTAAAGGCAAATAAAATATTAGGCTATATCATGAAAACTGTGGAATATAAACCAAGGGACGCGGTGCTCAGACTATATTATTCACGAGTGAGACCTCATCTGTTCTGAATTGAGTGTCCCAAAGCACAAGACTTGCAAAGCACAGAGTCCCAAAAATGCCCACTAAACTGTCAAATCCAGCTGTTAACAATGGCAAACACAGAATTCTTAAAAATAAAAGGTTTATTCTGCACAAAGAGTTCTCTGTTACACTGTGAAGCTCTCAAAAGCACAAAAAGCATAAAGGAACTGCCAGCAAGGCAATCCAAGGTGAACAAAGTCGCAATACAGATATAAGGAAAGGTCAGAAAAAATGAGGAGAAGGTTATACATTCCATAAAACACCTTAGCACAAGCACAGAGAAATCAAAGTCACTCACCAACTCCCTACTGTGTTCAAATGAACTGCCGGAAGGCCCTCTGGTTTTAAAGGCCGGAGGATAGTTCCTGACTGTTCCCATGGCAGGTAGCCCCACCTGTTAAGTGACCACTCAGAAAACACATAGAAAATAACACAGCCACAAAAAATACAACGGATAATGAACAAAAGTAACAGTAACATAAATAAATGGCTCAACAAAAAACAAAAAGGACATAAAACATGGATTTCCCGTGGCTGAAATAGAACATGTTGTGTGTAGTTCTGGTCGGCACAAAAAAAAGACATAGCAGCACTTGAAGCTGTGCAGAGGAGAGCAACCAAGTGCATCTCTGGACTTAATGACATGTCATATTGTGAAAGACTCAGAGAATTAAATCTTTTTAGTCTCGAGCAGGGAAGACGTATTGATAAAGTAGATCCAGCAATGTTCTTTCAGCTGAAAGTGAATCACGTACTTGAGGACATCAGTGGAAATTATGGCAGTGCATTTAACTGTGAAGCCAGAAAACACTTCTTTAATCAAAGAGTTGTGGGACTCTGCAAAAAACTACAGAGACATGCAATTGAAGCAGAACCTTTGATAGCCTTTAATTAATCTGTACAGCAATATAAGGCAGAAAAGAAGAGATAAAAGACAAATAAAAGATGCATAAAAGGAGACTTTAGTAAGCTGTGTCCTGAAAATTTTAGGTAAGGAAGACGTGTGTTTCGAGGTATGGTAGTGGTACTGACAAATCATAGCTGCAGACAGTGGTGTGTTGCATGTTCATTAGCACATGCAGGTAAGTATTTCACTGTACTCTGCTCATGAGACAATGATATCCTCTTTAACCTATAAACTTCTTATAGGAACCATCAAGATTTAAAAAACAGCTACAGAATAACAGATTTTTATATTCATTTCTGGTTTTAAATTTTTTTTAATATGGTTTGTATTATAGCACGAACAGTCTGAACATAGCGAACAAAAGAGAAACTAAGAGGCACTAGTCAATAGAGTCTTTAAGAGAGCAGGGTGAAAATGGTGTCAGAGTGCAAGGTGAATCCCAAAATGTCTAATACAAAAGGAAACGGACCTTTGTCATATGATGTTCTGTCCATGCCTTGTAGCAAAGAAATGACTCATAATGTGCTATGAATAAGACTGGGTGTGTGTCAGCCAGCTAAGAGAGACTGAAGCCTCTGTTTGCCTCACTTGTGTACGAGATGCTACTACTGAAGAAGAGTGGAGGGTGCCTATATGTGGTAGAAAGCACGTGGGTTGGCATCATTCAAGGTTATGACTGGCACAGGCAATAAAGTGGATAACAATAAGGACTGCTAGTGTACATTTTCTTATTTGGCTTATTTACTGGCTATCATGAGTAATGTGTGACCCTGACCACATATGGCTAGTTCAAGAATGAGGCTTCAGGCAGATTTACCAGAAGTCTTTTTTTTAACCGGCTGCCTTCTCGCTTTACAATATATTCTCAGGTTAGACAATATTTTACTATTTTAAAGTGTTCATTCATATTACAGATAATATTTGGATATGAGTGCTGTGCATGTAGTTATTGTGTAAATCTTATTGTTGTTAATAAGAACTATCCTATCTATCTATCTATTGTGAAAGAAGCCGCGGAAACAGACAGGCACTGAAACACATGATGTCCAAACACACACGTTTATTTTCTGCACAACAACAAAGCCACAACAGCTCAGTCCTTTTTACTACTCTCAAGTCGTCTTGCCTTTACTGCCGCCTCTACTCCTCTCTTGCAAGCTCCGTCCTCTTCTACCCGACTCCGGCTCTCCGAGTGGAGTGAGGCAGCCCCCTTTATACTGCACCCGGAAGTGCTCCAGGTGCTTCCTAATTAACATCCAGCAGCACTTCCAGGTGTGGTGAAAGTACTGCATGCCAAGGCTCCGGAGCTGTCCAGGCATCCCCTAGTGGTGGCCATAGACTCCCACAAGGTTGAGCCTCCCAGCTCCTTATCCTTATCCAGGGGTGCTGCCCTCTTGCGCCCCAGGGAAGATATTGTCCCTCTCCTGGTCCTTCCCTTCTCCAGGAGTCCCAGTGGGGCAAGGTCCCTGGTCATCTGACACACTATCCATCTATCTAACCAAGAAAGAAAACATTTTAGTAATGAGTGGCACAATAGGAGCGGCCCAAGCGATTTCTTGTTACAAATTTAAAATTTTGTCTAGGTTTGCTTCTCCTCTTCTTTAATTGATATGTGATATGGGGGCGCCTAAAAAGGGCCTCAGGATACCAAGTGTTTTATAGCCTCTTCTGCTATCTTTTCAAGAAAGGACCAAACATGCATTGTACCAGACACACTCCAGAAGGGAAGTGGTTCTTCTCTAGGAGCCTATCCAGCACAGGAAGTTCAGAATCATGGATCTTTAGGTAACAACAAAAAGGAAGGGTGGTTCATTCTTAGATATAATATATAACTCTAGATGTTATACTTCAAACTGAAAATCTCCCCTCTCTGCTAATTGGAGATGATTAAGAGACACCAGACTCATTTACTAAACAATTAGTAATTGAGGTAGAATTGGCTGTGTTCATAAGAGAAGTAGGAGGAAAATGCTTTTCATGAAAATATTTAATAAAAAAGAAATGAAACATATCCAGCCCATAAGGTTTAAAGTCTTTATTGTCTGGTCTTGCTCTAATAATGAACTTTAATTAATAACATTAAAATAAAAGTGTTACTCACACTGCCAAATAAACAGTATAGTGACCAAAACTCCATTTTACTGTACACACCACAAGAATTAAGTCTACTCTGTTAGACTTTATGGGTTATCCTAGAAAGCATTTTGATTGTATAGAAACTTTGCTTCCACATTAAAATAAACAATTCTAAAGAAAAGCCATAGTCAATATTATGGATGACCTTGTAGGCACTGGAGATAAAAGGAGACCACCTAAGTGTGGTGGTATCACTATGAACATGGAGAAAAGGCTAATAAGATTTTATCAAATCAAATAAATAATAAGGAAATTTGGAAAGCCAGAATATGAACAAGATGTACAGGTATATGAAGGAGTACAAATAATTAACTAACACATTTAAGATATATAAAAAGATGAGGTTGAAACTGTGGACTCCTTAGATAAAATACACACATCACATCTTGATACTCCTTCTGTAGGCTGAGGCTGTCTTAAGTTGAAGATGCCATGAACTCATCATAAAGTGGTGAGGATTTTATAAAAGATCTATCTATCTATCTATCTATCTATCTATCTATCTATCTATCTATCTAT
>JANRMT010027041.1:72269738-72317449 GCA_026402145.1 Polypterus bichir lapradei
TATCTATCTATCTATCTATCTATCTATCTATCTATCTATCTATCTATACTTTTGTCTTGATCTTAGTTGCAGTAGGATAAAATATTACTGGATAGCAAATGTTTTTAATATTAATTAAATATAAAAAAGTGTAATTGTTTGGTAGAAAAGAAAATAGAAGGTGAACGTTTCATCCCTGCGATTCCTGGCCAAAGCTGATTCAATGACTGTTGGATTGCATTTGCGAGAAGCAAACAAGAGGAAGAAAAAGATTAAATTTGTTTTCTTGTAGGTGAGGCGTCCTTTCTTAAAACTGCTTATTTCCTTCAACTTCATATAACAATGGGTAACTGAATTTCTAAGGTTCTGCTGAAGTTTTTACAGACCTGGCCTGTTCTCAGCATAAAAAGTTTGGTGTCACTTTCTGCTTTCAGTGTAATTTATCTTACACTGTGCAAATGATGCACATGCACCATCTTTAATTGCTTATTGTAGCGAAAACCTTAGTTGCTCATATATAGCTTATTTAAAACTTTTATTATAATGCCTGTCTATACAGCTCTGGAAATGTAAAAACAAATCACTCTTATTTCACTGATATGGCTGACTTCTGGGGTTTCATTCCTTTAGTTCTTCTTGATTGTCTAAACACACTTTACTAATAATATTAATATTTGCCTGGGAACATGCCTACTGCATGTTACATTTGCATTTACATTTATTCAATTAGCAGACACTTTTATCCAAATCATCTACAAAAGAGATCAGCATTGTTGAGTAAACATCAGTCTGGAAGACTCTTTTGCAAAAAATGTTACAGGACAAGCGTACAGAACTGGTCATCACAAGTAAAGAGCTAAAACCAAAAAGAACACAAAAACTGGCTGAACTCTCCATAGTTACAAGAGCCGAATTAGACAAAGATTCACATAACAAGAGAGTTTTCAAATGCTTCCTAAACACATTGAGAGACTCATTCGTTCAAATGGAGGCAGATATCTCATTACACCAGCTAGGAGCTATACATGAAAAGAGTCTGGACTAAGATTTGACACCACACAGAGGTGGAATCACCAGACGCCATTTACTAACAGACTCAAGTGAGTGAGAAGAAGCATAGGACCTCACAAGTGCCTCCATATATGTAGGTGCTGACCAAGTTACTGAAGGCAAATATCAAGGATTTGAACTTAATGTGTGCTGCTACAGGGAGGCAGTGTGACAAGTGGTATGTGCCCATCTTGGCTGATTGAATTCAAGACGTACTATTGCATTTTGAATTATCTACAGCAGCTTGGTGGGACATTCAGATACCCCTGGCAGTAGAGAGTTACAGTAGTCAGTGTGCGCCAAGATCGATGTCTGGACCAGACATTGTTCTGCATCCTCTGTCTGATATGGTCTCATCTTACAGATGTTGTACAAAGTAAATGTGCATGAACAAAAAATGTTACAATGTCATTGATCACCTCCCCAAGATCATGTTATTGATATGAGTAAGCTGGACATAAATGGAGTGATGAATAGGCAGTTTGCCTGGGATAACAAGGAGGTCCATCTTTGTCAAACTGAGCTGGAGATGGTGTTACTTCATCCAGGTTCAGATATCAGCAAGACATACCAAGATTCCTCTGGAGTAAGTGACAGATACAGCTGTGTATCACCGGCACAGAACTGATATAAAAATCCATGGGAATGGATATTAGGGCCTAGTGAGGTGATGAACAGGGAGAAGAGGACTTGGGACAACAACCCCTTGTTTGCCTGTTGCACCCTTGACATGTCTCTTCTCCAGGACATATAGCAAGATCCACCTAAGAGGTTGGATTGAAACCATCTAACAGCTGTTCCAGTGATACCTACGTCCAAGATGGTGGCAAGAACTATCTGATGGTTAACTGTGTCAAAGATGGAGTAGAAATCAAGGAAAATGAGGATAGGTGACATTTTGGTAGCAGTCAACAGAGCCATGTTAGATCACAAAATCAACTAGATGACCTTACTACATTTATTTTCTATCTTGTTTGCTCATCCAGACTTTCCGAGGCATGGGCACATATAAAAGAAATTTTGGCTGATGCTGTTATCCAATGTGACTTACAACATCTGAAATACATTTGGTAACATTTCTTTTGTTTTTCCAGTTTGAGCACTGGCAGGTGAAGTGATTTACTAATGGTTGCACAGTGGTGTCAGCAGTGGGATTTGAACCCACAACCTCAGGGTTTGAGGTCAGACACCACTTTCTGATCTACCAATACATGTTGTCATGTGTCTATTGTGATTTGTGGTTAATTGGTGATCTCCGCCAGAGAATTAACAATAATCTTCAAAAATCAGGTTAATTTATATTATGCAGTTAATCCTGTGTTATTTTCATGGGTATTTAAAGTTAAAACTGTACAGTTTCAAAATGTTGTGCTTTGCTCCTGTGCAGCACAGTACAAAGTTAACTATTTCTCAATGTGGTCCTTTATTTTTTTTTACGTTTGCTGTGCTGTTGTGATGTATGAGATAAAATGTGGTTCCAAAGCCTAACGTAATAGTGTCTGTCTTCTGGCAGTATTATGGATTAACCAATCCACAAGTATGCTGAGACACAAGCCTTCATTCACTCTTGCATTTTACAACTGTTCTTCTGATGTTAAGTGTTTTATTGGGCTACACTTTCTCCAGGGTTAATAGATTTCTTTGTTACCACAATGCTATTTCATGTCATTTCGAAGTTCTCCTCCAGATATTTATATCGAGGGCAGTTTCTCCACTTCAGCAGTATTGTAATCTGAATTTGCTCTATTGGTGCATACTGTAAATGGTGCTGTATTAAATAAAACAAGTTAAAAATGTTAACAAAGATTGTATTTGGATACTCGAATAGCTGGAGCTTTTTTAAACTTTCTTTTGTTTTCACAATTTATTTATTACATATTTTTATAACAGTGAGTCTTATTCAAAAATAACAGTGATAATTGAATGTAATTACATGCATTGGTAGTGTACATAAAACATGTTTTTAAACTATATTACAATATCATGTGGCTAACATTGCTTTCATAGATAAAATATAACTCAAGTTGTTCATATGCTACTGTCTGGAGTTGGATGTGGAGACTCTGTGGCGAATTGTACTTTAGATTTCTTTAGTAGAACAGTTTTCAAAGGAACACTGGCTGTATCGAGACATGACAGACAGCAGATCATGTCGATGAAATATTGGATCATAATAATCTTTAAATAATGATGCCACGAAGATGTTTTTAGTGTAACAAAGTACTCAGTGCACATTTAGTCATGTTAGTATAAAATATCACTGAGCCAGCTTTCACACATTTCTACAAAAGTTAAGTTGCTTCCCTGTTTTACTTTTACAGACACAGACATCACGAGGTCCATGCAGAGCACCACCCAGCTGCAGATACAAGCACAGGATGGGATGAAAGCCGAAGGCTGACTGTTAGTACATAATGAGATCTACTGCTGCATTCAGGTCCATTGATGAATGAATAAACAATGTCATTCCTACTGTATTGAATAATAAAGAATATCATTATTAGCACATTGAATAAATACATACTGGTCATATCTACTGTCATAACTTCCTCATATGGTAACAGTTGGCCATTCAGCCTTCACCTACATCTGATCCGGCACCACCCCATGTACAGCAGTGAGGTTCACTTACTTCAGCATGCACATCTGCAGGTGTTTCACCATTTTGCCAACAGGAATGCATGTTGAAAAACTAAAAGAAAAAAATATTAAAAATATACAAGTTGATGTAACCATTGAAGTAAAATTGAAACAGTAAACTAATTCATAGTTGAAGTCACACAAAATGTTTCTTTGTTTTAAGAAAGACATGTTTGCAAATTCACTTATGCTTCTCAATGGAGATTTTGAAATTTCAAAAATGTGAACCGCATACTGTATTCAAGTTATTTCAACAAAAAAAAAAAAAAAAAAACGAAGTCTTGAAATTTCCTTGAAGAATAAGTGCCAAATATCAGCAAAACTTGTCAATAAGATGGACAGGCAAACAGACAGACATGACTATAGTGCTTGGTGCTTTTCACATTATATGGGAGTTCTCTGACTGATGAACATGGCAAAATGTATTTCTCTCACCTATTTTCCTCAGATGCTTAACTTTCATTCAAGGCCTTCATTGCCTTTTGTTTCACCCACTGCAATTCATTTCAATTAAATTATTGTATTGACCCCTCCATTTTATCTGTAGGGTTACTTGGATGTTATCTGTCACATTACCAAATGTCAGGATTTTACCAAGTCTCATAGCTCTTCTGACCCGTGATCTTCAGGTATTATTGTTCCTTTCACACCTCCCACGTAGTCTCATTCACTCTCCTCCCGACTCTGACCATTTATGCAGTAAACTCTGCTTCTTTTATATTGGATCAGGGAGTATTTCTGGTGCCAACACATTGCACACTGGATGTCCTTCTAAGAGGGTATAACAATCAACTACAGCTCCCCCTGGTGGTTCCTAAGATCCCCGACAGGTCTGTTCCCTGGGACTATAATTCCCAGCCCATCCATATGAAAGTACCAATATTGGGAGGCTGCCATCGTGTGCATACAGGTAGGCTTAACTCCCATGAGCAGCCACCTTCTGTTCTTCCAAGCAGGCCTCCCATCCTGGCCAAGAATTGTCACCCATCCTGACTGGGGATGCTGGACCATTCTTGTGATTCCATTACCACCAGGACACCAGTCCACCCAACACAGCAGTCACAGTAAATATTGAAAATGAAGTTACTTTGAATTCTGTACAGTATGATTCAGGTACTGAAGTGTTTCAAAGCAGGCACTCGGTGAGATGCTGTCTGCACTGATTCCTATTGTTAACAGCAGGACACGTTTCTGCCAGAGTAACAATTCCAGAGTCTTGACTGAGGTGACTAATTTGCTGATTAAATGTATTCTCTATACAACAGGTGGGCGATGCAGCAATGGAAGGCCCTTGAACACACTCCGTTTGATGGATGACAGTCTTAAATACAAAGAGACTCTTATGAGTCACTGTTTGCCAGTGGTTTTAAAAGACACGCACCAATATTCAGTTGTAGTCAGGAAATAAAGTCAGCTTGTTGTTGACTGCCTTTTTTTTCTAATAAAATTAGAATGCCTTCTTTGGCCTCTAAATCATATTATCTTTTAAAAGATTGCTGAAAAAGGTGTAGGTGCAGCAGAAATGGCTTTTATTCTCACACTACGCCGGTTAAAATCACAGTGGGGCATAGTATTTCAAAGGTGTCTTTACGGAGCACAAGAAAATGAAAATCAATTTCAAATATATTGCAGGTATATAATACGATCACACAACAGTTCTTGAAATTTAAAGTCATTCTGTCATTGATCGTGAGGCATTTCATGTAAGATATGAATACTGCATCTAACATTTATCCAGTCCACCTGCTTAATCCAACATGAGGGTCACAGATGGCCAAAGCTTACCCATTCAGTATTTGGCTCAAGCCAGGAATGAATACTGCATGCAATGCCATGTTCAAAATAGGCAGGCCAAATTAATGGCAAAGCACTTCCAAGACCAAAAGAAATGCAAGCCAGAAACAAGGGCACAATGCTAAAAAAGGTACAAAACTAAAGTTAACTATTAATGCCCAATATAAATGCCAAAATGCAAGTTTAAAAGTCTTAACACACAAAAATGTTAAGTTCAAAGTTTTAGATGCCAGAACTAGCATGCTGTTATGTTAAAAACTCCACAAGATGACATTGTGTGATGCAACTTCCAGTAGTCATATAATGGCAGTGGCATTGCTCCTTAAAAACACCCAAAATGGGGTTGTCTGTGATAAAAAAAAAATTAAAAAATTGAGGCACAGAAAATAAATAAAACTAATGGTAGAAATTATAATAAAATGAATCCTACCTGGTCCAAAACACTAACAGCATGGGGTGTGTGATGGACGGCCAGAAGCTCAACCCGGCTGGGACACACAAAGATTGGAAGGATGGGGGAAGGCAGCTAATTTGGGACACTGCCTCCCCCAGGATGCTAAATGGCGGTTTCCCTGCAGCTAAGCGGTGCCCCGGATTCCTTCAGGGCACCATGGGATCTGGAGTTCGGCTTCACAGCTCTGGTGGGTACTGTGGGTGCCACCAGGAGAGGCTGTAGGGAGACCTGGGGGATTTTTACTTTCCGTATAGCCCAGAAGTGCTCCCAAGTCATGGGGACATGAAGCCCTGAAGTACTGGGTGGTCCAGATCTATGCAATTTTCAGATGCAATAATTAGATCTGGACCACCCAGTACTTCTGGGCTGAAGAAAACTTAAGCCTTCCATCTGACCCGGAAGTGCTGACAAGTCCCATGAGAGGAAGAACGGAAGCACTTCCGGGTCAAGGACTACATAAAGACTGTTGGGAACCCAGCAAGTGAGCCAGAGTTGGGAGGTACAGTTGTGCTTGAAAGTTTGTGAACCCTTTAGAATTTTCTATATTTCTGCATAAATATGACCTAAAACATCATCAGATTTTCACTCAAGTCCTTAAAGTAGATAAAGAGAAACCAGTTAAACAAATGAGACAAAAATATTATACTTGGTCATTTATTTTTTGAGGAAAATGATCGAATATTACGTCATTAATTAGCCTGTTGATTCAGTGGGCCTCTCTTGAAGTGATGTTACCGGCTCAGCACATTACAGTGTATAAAAATTGCACCTGCCATTACAGAGTTGTAAAAGATGTGAAGGGTGTCACTGTTAATCCTCAGTCCTCTGCTGCAGCACAGACATTCAAGAAATCTGAACTCCTGTGTCCTGAGAGGTTGTCATTGCGCTGTAAAGGGTCTGCATATCCAAAACAGTTCTTCTCTCACCATCTTTGGTAAAAGTCATTCCAAATGGGTATGTGGGAGCTCTTAACATGCCCCATGGCTTGTCTCAGCTTAGAATGAATCCCTGGCTCCCATGATTACAGCCAAATCTCAGACTGGACATTTAATATAAACCTACTAACCGGCTGAGCCAAATAAGAACTACTGTAATGTTGGAGCAGTGCAGCCACCTTATGTAAAGAGGCTCACAGATTAAGCACTGGTACATTTACTGCGCCTAATCTCACTGTACTCTTGTGGTATTATGTGGGGTTAGGACTGTCTTTGTGCCATAAATGATTCAAGCAATGAACACATAAACTCTCTCCCCGCTTAAATTCGGAGTTAAATTCACTGATATATGTACAGGGATGGCAGTGTGATGGCCCTAAACCTAGATGATAACACATTGAACTTTGTTATATTATACAGTGTTCCAGAACTTAGTTAATTCAATAAATGACAAAAGTAAAAAGAAAATCTATTATTTTTCTGTTGCTTTTCATCTAATTCTAGAGTTTGATTGATAACCAGAAAATATTAAGTGCAATAGTAGAGGAAATCAGAAGGAGCAGATACTTTTCCAAGGCACATTTCTCCTCAACTGCTTCGACTACACAGGGCTGCTAAAAAAATCATTTTCAAAAATCTGCTCCTAACTTTTGCAACTCTTTATCGGTTCCTGCACCACTGCATATAAACCCTGACATTGTTTGTGATCTTCTGAAGCAGATTAATGCAATCTCAAAAGCATTTGTTTACAACCGTCACTCATCTTTCAATTCATAGGCACATTCAGTTGATTGATTATTATTCTTATTTAATACAAGGACTCCACCCAAAGCCTCAATAGTTCCATGTTGTTAGAACCAGGAGTCCCAAAGCACACTTCCAAAAATGCCCACTAGAGAGTGAAATCCCATCAAAAACCCTGCCTAGATACAAAAAGGACCGTGTCCGATCTTTATAAAACAAAAAAAATATTATCACAATAGTACATCAAACTTTGTAGAGCACACAAGACAAAAAGTAGGGGCAATCCAAATAGAGCATGTCCCAGTACGCAACCCAAAGGCAAAACCAAAAATGGAGCAAAATGGTCAGCAACCCATGCTAAATCACAAAGCACAGTAGAATACAATAAAACTCACCAACTCCCTAGTGCATTTGAAATGAACCACCAAGGAACTGTGAGAACACTCTGGATTTATAGGGCAGAGGGCAGTTCCTAGCAGATAGCCCCGCCTCTTGGGTGACCACTCAAAAAACACTCGGAACATAACACAGACCTAAATGCACATCATAAACAAGCAAGTCATCAAAAGTGTACAACAAAGACAGTAAACACGTATTTCGACCCCATCAGAGGAGGGACCCTGGCTGAGATATAACACATGTAAATATAATGTACTATTATACAGTAGTATATACCTTGTTACATTATGTTTTTTTCTATTATATTCTTGTTTCCTTTGTAAAATGATGTGATCATACATACAGTGGATCCAGAAAATATTCAGAACCCTTCATTTTCTGCACACTATATTGTGTTTTAGATTTAATTTTAAATGGATTTATTTTCTATTTTTGCCCATCTTACTGTACTACTATGTCTTGTAGTTATAAATGCTTTGATCATGTCAGCTCTCTACCTCCATTTGTTTCAGCTTCTTCTATCTCTTCTCATAGCTCTTGTCTAGTTGCTCTTCTTTGCATTTTCTCTAGCGCTGCTATGTCTTTTTTAATAATATGGAGACCAAAACTGCACACAGTACTCCGGGTGAAGGCTCACTAGTTAGTTATATAACTTAAGCATAAACTCCCTTGACTTGCACTCCTCCACACATCGAGATATTCAGTATAACCTAAAATTGTATTAGCCTTCTTGATCGCTTTTGTACGCTTCTGAAACACTCCAGCTGTAGAGCCAAGAGCTCTGAAATAAAAAAGAATTTTATACTTATTCTTGGTAGAACAGAGTTTTTCCTGTTCTTCTGTTTTCACCATTGGGACAGCAACTATATGGCGACCAGTTTATGTGAAGATAAAGCAGCCTTAAAAAAACAGTGAGTGTTGTTTTGTCTGTTGCTCGGATATAAAGATCTGAAGTAGCTTCAGATGGTGTTCAGAAAGGCATTTCTTGTATCATAAAGGCTGTTTATTTAAAATGAGTGAATGTTGTTTTATTAATTTTAATTTATTAGGCACATACAGGCCATGTCAGCTAACTGCAAATGCATAAGTGGTCTAAAGATGAAGAGAAGGAGACAAATCAGACTCACAAATGCCAAAATGCAGACTTTATCTCAATTGGTTATTATACACTTTGTGACTTTAGCAGAAGAAAAAAGAAAACAGAAAAAAAATTCCCCCAGGCATGGCACCTTTTCTAATCATGGAGAGTTAATTGTGTGCTTTTGTGTCAGTTGTTGGGAAATTAGACATAGACTCCATTCAATAAATAAATCATTAGGCTCACAGCTAATTCAGTGGACACTGCCGGGTATCAAGGGCTACTTGACTCTGTCCCTGTAACTAAGAAAGGTTCTGAATTAAGAAAAGTTGAATAATCAATAGATTTTTTAATGTGTGGAAGATTATGAAGTCAATTATTGCTGAATATGGTAATCCATGAAGTACACATTTCAGTTTTTTAGAAGTTATAACTGCAGAAACATTTTGTTTTCTGCAAAAGTATTGTAGTTTAAAAATAATTCTCATAAAAAAGTCTATTTACATTGTATTTCTAGACATGGTTTTGTTAGGGTTTCATTATGGAAGATGACACAACCCTCTCAAACCCACTTTGTTGGTTTTCTATTTTGGCAGAATCCAGCTCAGGACAGTCATTGATAGACTGATTGAGGTGTACCTGTACAAATGGAGGAATTTAGCTTTAGTAATTAGCTGTATTTAGCTGTTACCTGTTAACAGCTAAATAAGTTAACGCTACTTGCCAAAATATACTACTGTCTGCTACGTGAACTCTGCAAATTATTTGAAATCCTGTTCTAATACTGGGTAGGGCTTCCTTTTGCTCTCAAAACAGCATGGATTCCATATTCCTTTGAGATTCTGTTCCATGCTGACATCACTATATCAAGCATGGTTATATCAATCTTCTGTTCAACCACATCTAAAATAAAGTTCTTTTGGATTTACCTGTAGATCCAGTGACTGGGAAGGCCACAGAAAAACACTGAACTCACTGTCATGTTCATTAAACTCCTTTGAGATGACTTTTGCTTTGTGACATGGTGCATTGTCATGATGGATGTATCCATTAGAAGATGGGTAAATCGTGGTAATGAAGGGATGCGATTGGTCAGCAATAATACTCAATACCAATCAATAATTGTTTGAATGCCATGGCCTATTTAACAGGCCCTCCAGTGTGCCAAGAAATTATTCCCCACATTAGACCAGCCAAGCTTCCTTGGCTGTAGACACAAGGCAGTGTGGGTGTATGGATACATGCTTTTGGTGCCTACTTCTGTCCATACTATCTGTCTGCTTCTGAAGAAATCAAGATTTATCAGACCAGGCTCTGTTTTTCCAGTCTTCATTGGTCCAGTTTTAGCGAGTCTGTGTCGTCGCCACATCAGCTTTCTGTTCTTGGCTGTCAGGAGTGCAACCTGACGTGGTCTTCTGCTGTTGTAGCCCATTCACCTCAAGGTATGACATGCTGTACATTCTGAGATGCTTTTCTGATCAGCACTGATGTATAAAGTAGTTATCTCAGTTACCGTAGCCTTTCTGTTAGCTTGAACAAGGCTGGCCATTCTCCTCTAACTTCTCTCATCAACAATTTGTTTCTGTCTGCAGAACTGCCACTCACTGGATGTTTTTTTAGCTTTTATGTACTATTCTGAGTAAACTCTAGAGACTGCTGCACATTAAAATCTCAGGAGATCAGCAGTGGTAGAAATACTCAAACAGGCCCATCTGACATCAACAATCATGCCATAGCTGAAAGCATTGAGACTACATTTTTTCCCCACTCTGGTGTTTGTCGTGAAAATTAACTGAAATTCCTGACTTGTATCTGCTGGATGTTGTGCCTTGTATTGCTGCCACATGATTGGATGATTGGACAATTTCATGGACATGCAGGTGTAGAGGTGTTCCTAATAATCTGTTCAGTAAATGTACACACTTAGTGCCAGCTTAGAACCACCATTCATCCTGACCTGTACATCTTCGGGATATGGGAGGAAGCCAGAGGTTCTCTGCAAAAATTGAAATAGATTGCTGGGTTGATTTATTTAAGACACTAAAATAACTTAAGTTATAGTTTTGAGCTCAGATATCCAAAATGTATTCAGGACAGATGCTCTTCAGAGAAACAAGAATCACTCACAAAGACAGCCGTGGACAGACAGGCCAGTTTTAATATTGAAAATGTGTGACTGAGCTAGCCATCTTCTTCTTTCTTGGCACAAAATGAACTATGAGAGAAAGATGATTTCAGTGTGGAGCAGTATCTTGCATACCATTTTACTTACTCAATTTTTAGGCTTCATGCTGCTCTCTATCTGTTTTTTTTCTGTGCAATGTGTTACTGTTTTTTTAGGATCAGCTTATTGAATCATTTTTATAACTTTCAACACATCCATAAAAAGTTTCTAAAAAGAATTCCATACTCATGTTAGTCCTTAACTTGTCTTCAGAAACCCTTTGTTCACATTAGATTTGCAACTGTTGGCTTGCATGAGAAATTCAGTTTTGTTTTACGCCCAAAGCTGTGGGGATAAGCTTCACTTCTCATGACTATGTTCTGGAAGACGTGGGCTCACAACACAGGTGACAGGAGAGATGAAGTTAACAGAAGGACATTTTTATCCTGTTAAAGTAATCATCGGTTTAACATTCTCCATTTACGTTGTCCGCATACATATGTACTAGGAAAAGTACCAAACCATATGATTAATCCTAGCTTGAAAGGACTGAAGTACAAGGACATACTCATAAATATTAAACTTGTGCAGTGTTCAGATCAGAGGATTAGGGAGGATTTAATCAAAACTTTGATATTCTCAGAGAATTTAACTCAGGTTAAGCATATAGATCTTAGATCAAAAAACGCAGAAAATAAAATTAGATCAAAAAACACAGAAAATAAAATCAAGGCACACCAATTAAATTGGATGGAAAACAGAATCTCAAAGCACAAAACGCTACGTGAATGATCAACAATGCAATATACTAAGGGCCTTTAACTCTGCAACAAAGATGGAGGATGAGGGGTGAATATTTGTTGCATAAGAGCAAATTAAATAGATACAGGAAGAGTTAATTAGATAGACAAACATAGCAAACACTCATGCCATATCATAAGTGAAGAATAAAATGAACTTTTAGACTTGGAAATCAAGTTAACCTTCTTTGAAGGTTGGCAGGATAACCTTGCTAGTCAATTGGGATGTACTGTATCTGTGCATAACATCTAAAGAATTTAACAAAACTTATCCAAAGATACTGCTGCCTGCTACATGAACTTTGTGGAGGCCAGAAATGATTCTAGCTGTAATTGTGAGTGGAGTACTTACTTGGGGAGAGTACTTAAATTAATTCAGAGCTGTTATAATAAGTGCATAATGTCAGTATAATTTGCTTCAAATAAAGTTCTTTACTGTGATGGAGTGGTTAGCACTGCTGCTGTGTGTTTGACATCCAGTTGTTGCCTGGGTACATTATTGTCACATGTGCAGAGTATGATGAAATTCATGCTTGTGCTAATCTGGCACCATGATTAGTGAGTATTACAACCTTATCTTAAAAACTTCTGTCTCCCTTGCCTGAAAAAGCTTGGAACATATTTGGCCATAACAGATAATCAGAGTAAAAATTAAAGGTTAAGCTAATCGCTGGAGCTCTGCCATCCCCTTTCATCTTCTTCAGCAGGCTCATCTGTAGACTATGAAACTTTCTATCCTTCCTTATTTGAAGTAGGTCCCTGTAGATATAGGAAGGTGTGGTGTCAAAAGATTTTCATTGGGGATAGTCAGCGTCCCATTGTTGCATTATAGGATTTCAAACATAGTAAAATGGGGTAGGCCTTGAAAATGCTTCACAAAGCAGGCCAGGACCTTTAATAGCCTCTCTTAATGTAGCCTACACCCTAGTTAGCCAGTCCCAAACTACTACCTGCAGGCTTCAGTGTATATAGGCCCAAAAACGGGGAGCTGGTTTTAAAAGTTTTAAATGTAAAGTAAGTCCTAAAAGTATATCAAAAGTGTCTTACAAGGAAGAGAAAACTATAAAGGTTTGGGTTGTAGATACATTCTGCACACGGACTTTTAATAAAATAAGGATTTATAAAAAAAAAAGAAAAAGGCACATAAAGGGATAAATAAAATAGTAAATACAAGAAACAAAGGCAAGAATAAATCCAACAAATCAGAAAAATCAAATGAAAAGCAATACTTGCGATAACACTCCTACAAAATCAATGCTCCTCTGCCAGAACCTGCTCTCTGATTTCAGCATAAAGCCAGAAGGAGTACTTAGCAGCAATAAAGCCAAGGTGGACCTGCCCCCTGGGGCTTAACTCACAAAGTACAAGGAACACACAAACATTGAAAGAAAGAGGTCATAAATATTAAATAATTAGCCAATGTAAAATAAATTACATGAAAATATAAAATTAATAATTCAAAATTAACTAAAAGAAAAATGCAGCAGAAATTACACATAAATCTTGGCTGTTACGTACCATCATTAAGTGAAAATATATTTGTTCTGTGGCTGTTCAAGCATGGGGTCATTTTCTTGTGCTTTGTACTGAACTACCACTGAACATCAATGAGCGATACAAAAATAAGGCCCATTATGGTGTTTTATACTGCCTTATAGCAGGGCTGCCCAATGCGTCGATCGCGATCGACCGGTAGATCGCAAGGGTAGTGCAGGTAGATCGCGTTGCATTCAAAAAAAAAAATTTTTTAAACGTTAGTCTATCATATATCCTCCCTACGGCATTTACCACTTGATTGACATACAGGGCGGCCAGACTGAGATCTCTTCTCTTCTAACACACTGGTCACCCTGCACGCACGATCAAACGCACAAGCTACTGCAAAACTCCGGCTGTGATCTAGTTACCCTTCCAATTTATATCGACTAAAGAAGGGATTTTAAAAAAAAATTATTTGGGGAGGGTATGGGCTGGATGTGGAATTGGAAGAGGATTTTTTTTTCACAATGTCACAATCGAAGTGCGTTTGTCTGATCTGTCAATCTATCATTGCTATTTCAGAGAAGGAAAATGTGGAAAGGCATTTTCGAACTGTTCGTAAAAACTACGAAACTGACTTCCTTCCAAAAAGCGATCCGAGAAAGAGAAAGGAGAGGGAACTAAAATCGCAGTTAATCGGACAGCCGTCATTTTTCACTTGGCTGAATTCAAAAGGTCCTTGACTACATTATTCGGCTCTACTTATTTATGCGAGTCAGCCTTTTCCCACATGACAATTATTACATCCAAATACTGTAGTGACCATAAATGTATTGAATTGTTATTGTGCCATAAAGGTTATTCAGTTATGCAAGGTACGACAACATACATTTTATGTATAAAGTATACTCAGTATGTATATGTATGTATATATATATACTAGCAAAATACCCGCGCTTCGCAGCGGCGAAGTACTGCATTAAAATTTTTATTAAGAAGAAAATTAAACCTTTTTAAACTGAGGAAAAATATGCCAATAATTATTTGTTAAGGATTTCTTTGTATACCGTGTTGTCAGTTCGGCCCTCTGGTTGTAACATGACCAAGCTGTGCGCTGAGCTTACTCTTGAGCATGTAACTTACAGTTGGCCATGTGAACAGTAATCTTGTCTCAAATCTCACAGCTTGGATTGCTGCTGTCATAATCGGTTTGAGTTTCATGGTTTGTTTCAATTACGTTAGTATTTGCAGGATTTGTTGTGTTGAAGTGACATTCAGCACCTGTCAAGCGTTGTAAGCACACAACCGGTTTCATCGATAAAATCACATCCAGCTTTTGAGAGTTTAAACACTCATAAACATCAAAGTGTCCACTACTGAAATCGTCACCTGTGAATCTAAGATGTTTAAGAGGCATTGGCGGTTGTCGAAAGGTGTAAAATATTTGGCCATTTCGGTACACTTGAAAGCGACAACCGAACAATTCAGCGGCAGCCATCAACTCACATGCAGAACCATAGGTGAAGGGCTTAAGCATTTCACTCTTATAGTGCTCCTGTGTAGTATAAGTATCTCCTGTACCGTCATCAGTCCACACCTTGAACCTGTCTCAGTCATTCAATACATAAGACACAAAGTTCCTCCGGATATCAAGAGTGAGCCTGATATGGCCGTGCAATATGTAACAAAGAGAATGGAAAAGGTAGGTGCCATCTCCGGGCATAGAAACCACTCAGTAAGTGACAGTTCTTTGATCGATAGTGATCACCTCGATAGACATGGTAATGGGGGTTGGAATGATAAAGGAAATGGGTACCTGAGCAATGTAAAGTAAGTCTAAAATACCTATACAATAACTATAATTGTAATAAACAAACAATAAAACAGCGGAGAAGCCGTGGATTAAACAAAAAGGCTGTAGTTATCAGTAGGGAGACGTGAATCCCATGGCGAAGCAAGGAAGGGAATGTAGAGACCGGAGCGACGGACGGTCTTATATAGGCAGGCAGCCAACAACGTGGGAGGCGTTGGGATGGGGGACCCAACGCCGCCTCACACGGTGACTGAGCTGCAGGCTATGGACTTATATATGTACGTAAGTAGGATTCAGTTAGCGTTGGGAACCCATGTACCAAATTTCTTGAAGATGGGCCCATAAGTAACAAAGACTGTTGAAAATTTCAATATGGTGGCCGACAGTGGCATCATACCACCGAAATAAGTACGTACATTGGTTTCGGTTAGTGCAGGGAAGCCGCCTATAAAATTTCGAGAAGATCGGGCCATAAATAAGAAAGTTCAACATGGCGGACGTTGTTGACCATTATGACCATTACGCGTAGAATTTCGAAATGAAACCTGCTTAACTTTTGTAAGTAAGCTGTAAGGAATGAGCCTGCCAAATTTCAGCTTTCCACCTACACGGGAAGTTGGAGAATTAGTGATGTTGGAAAGTTCAATATGGCGGCTGACAGTGGCGTCATACCACCGAAATAAGTACGTACATTGGTTTCGGTTAGCTCAGGGAAGCCACCTACCAAATTTCGTGAAGATGGGGCCGTAAATAAGAAAGTTCAACATGGCGGACGTTGTTGACTGTTATGACCGTTACGCGTAGAATTTCGAAATGAAACCTGCTAAACTTTTGTAAGTAAGCTGTAAGGAATGAGCCTGCCAAATTTCAGCCTTCTACCTGCACGGGAAGTTTGAGAATTAGTGACGTTGGAAAGTTCAATATGGCGGCCAACAGTGGTGTCATACCAACGAAATAAGTACGTACATCGGTTTCCGTTAAAAGTTTAATATGGCGGCCGACAGTGGCATCATACCACCGAAATAAGTACCAAATTTCAGCCTTCTACCTACACGGGAAGTTGGAGAATTAGTGACGTTGGAAAGTTCAATATGGCGGCTGACAGTGGCGTCATACCACCAAAATAAGTATGTACATTGATTTCGGTTAGCGCAGGGAAGCTGCCTACCAAATTTCGTGAAGATGGGGCCATGAATAAGAAAGTTCAATATGGCGGACGTTGTTGACCGTTATGACCATTACGCGTAGAATTTCGAAATGAAACCTGCTTAACTTTTGTAAATAAGCTGTAAGGAATGGGCCTGCCAAATTTCAGCCTTCTACCTACACGGGAAGTTGGAGAATTTGTGACGTTTGGAAAATTCAATATGGCGGCCGACAGTGGCGTCATACCACCGAAATAAGTACGTACATCGGTTTTGGTTAGCGCAGGGAAGCCACCTACCAAATTTCATGAAGACGGGGTCATTCTTCTACCTACACGGGAAGTTGGAAAATTGGTGACGTTGGAAAGTTCAATATGGCGGCCGACAGTGGCGTCATACCATCGAAATAAGTAAGTACATCGGTTTCGGTTAGCGCAGGGAAGCCGCCTACCAAATTTCGTGAAGATGGGGCCATAAATAAGAAAGTTCAACATGGCGGACGTTGTCGACCTTTATCGACCGTTATGACCGTTACGTGTAGAATTTCAAAATGAAACCTGCTTAACTTTTGTAAGTAAGCTGTAAGGAATGAGCCTGCCAAATTTCAGCCTTCTACCTACACGGGAAGTTGGAGAATTAGTGATGAGTCAGTCAGTGAGTGAGTGAGTGAGTGAGTGAGTGAGTGAGAGGGCTTTGCCTTTTATTAGTATAGATTAATTTTTTTTTTAATTTTAAACATAGTTTGTTACATAATTAGGCATGTTTATTGGATGACAGAGTTTGCACATTCCCATCATTTGTATCTGAGATTCTTTCTGGTTTATTTCCCATGTCATAAGCATGTGGCTATGCTAGCTGGAGACTCCAAAATGGCCCTGTGCTGGTGTGAGTGCATAAGTGGGATTTGGGATGAACTGGAGGATTCCTGCCTTGTGCCTAACAAGTCTGAATTGGATTAAAAGTGTTTGAGAATATTATGTAGCCATCTGTTAACAACAAACATTTATAAACATCCTTCAGTGGCTATGATGTTTAAGCATATTCCTATCGTTTAATTAGAATTAAGACATCATCTTCAGTAGTGCCCACTAGATTGTATGCCCAGCAGGTCAAGTCACAGTATTTTGTGAAGCAGATTGTCCAGTGAGACGCCGTTCTGTCTTATACACTGTTTATGAGTGAAGACTAATCAACAATCTTCATTAGCACTAATTTGTACTGTTATCTCAGTCTAATATTTGTTTTCACATAACATAATGCAGTGCTCTCATTGGTTATTGTTTAATGTGATCTTAAACAGCATGCAGTCAAGTTTCTAGCTGCTCAGTGTTGTTTCTCATTCCAAGTAAGAAGGACCATCTATTCAAATTTGAAAATCACTTTTATCCTACTGTGCATTAATTATTCATTTAGAAGTACTGGTTGCAATCAATACATAATAAACCAAAAAAAAGAGTAAATATCTGTTTGTTTCTAAGAGTGTTATGGATGAACTGAGTTGAAATTCATAGCAGTGAAGGCCCATTTTAATTGCTCTCATTTTGCTAATGAGCCATGTCATTTTTCATTTCTGTACTACAAACTCGCACTGCAAAATGAGATTAAAATATAATACAGACGCTAACAGAATCTGATACTAATCAAGGAGCTGAGAGCAAGGCTTGGCAAAGAATCTATTTATTGTTGTGTGGGTGAGCCACATTCTGCTGCAGCAGTGCTTGTTGAGATTCATTGCCATGCAGAATATCGTGATTGGCAAATAAGAGCAAATGCGGGGCTGCAGACCGTGGCAGATGCTCTGTGCAGTGTTATGTGCTGGAGATGAAGTGTTTCTTCTGGAATTAATATACAATTAAATAAATCAATTGGGCAAGAACAATTAGGAAATGACTATAAAAGCAATTAAAGAAATTTAAGATGGGCCTATAAGCAATCATACAGGCAGAGCTACACTTCATTATTTAATGGATGGATGGCATTCAAAGTGCTGTTTCTTAAATTGACTTTGAAGACCACTTAGATTGTTTCTGATGGTATAGCTGGTATAGATGGTATAGTAACTTTTCTGAACAATCAGCCCCCCCATATGTAACATTCTGCAAATCATAACCAATGCTCCCCCAACTGTTGGAACAGAACATACCATAATCCCTAAATTCTGTGATTTTGGATGAAGGAAATTTAATGCATTCAGGTAGACCCTTACATCTTTACTCAGCACCCACAAGAAACTTTGAGGACTTGTGTTTGTTAAATAGAGTTGTTATAATTGCCCTCACAAACAGCTGTTATGAAAAGTTTTCATTGGTTACTTTGAGAAGGTGCTGTGGTTAGCCCCCCTGCCTCACAGCTTGTGTTTGTGATTGTATCCAGCAGGGGCCACTAGAGTTCTTTTTTAATTGCGGTGTGTTACATAACCCGAAACTATATAGATATAACATAAAAAGGCGATACCCCACATAGGAGAAATAACTTAGCTTTCTTGAATGACGGTTTACGCGGCATAACAGACAAGGAAGCCATGACAAGACCGTCAGCGAAGTGGGGGCCCGATGTATAGAGTCTGCCATTTTCATCACTGCGTTCGAAGGATTTTACGGATCAGATGACGTTATCTCCCATCTGTCCGTCTTCTTCAAAGGTGTGCTGGGCAATATTCCAAGGCTTTATACTCTTTCTCCATGTGCAGGCCTCCACTTAGGTGAATAATACAATTCCAAACAAGGGAAAGAGAGGATACAATTTCATTCTGAGTTTGACACACAGAAATACTGCACATTGCCCATTTTGCAGTTGTCCTTAACTTGTTTTGTCTTAAAATGCTTGCCTAGTAGTTCTAAATGCTGGGCCCCTGTACTAAATATGGCTTTGTGTTAGCTGTACATGTAAGTAGAAATAAAAGAAAAGCAGATTCAAAATATTTGCACAGAGCACAGTGACATATTAAACTTATATTCTGATTACAGTGATGGGCTGCCATCCTACCTGGATTTCTTTTATTAATACACTCAAAGCTGATAGGACAGGTGCTGGACCAACATCAACATTGAACCTGTGGATTAGAAAATGAATACATTGTTTTGAAAGCCACAGTGTCCTTATTGTTTGAAGATCATATTGTCTCATAATAAAAGGAAATAGCTTAATAGGCTTTTGTGTTTGCCATATTGTAACATAACGTTAAAGTTCAAGATTACGGTCATGGTTTCTTAAGCTGCAGGATGTTGTTAAACAAGTCCATTCATTAATCTCGAGCAGAACTGACCTCTGATACTGTTTATTGTGAGGCTGTTTATAACATTGACTGGCTGGGCTGCAGTTAATTTAAAACACACAAGCAAGGATTGTAACTAGGATTAAAAAATATGAACCCATACCTTCGAGTACTTAAGTCACTTCACTGGCTTCCAATTAAGCATAGAGTTGATTTCACAAGATGTGAATTTCTTTACTTTCTCTTTACCTTACCAAAATTATTAAGGCCTATGCTATCTGAAGACATTGGCCTACTTAATGCATTTAATAAATTTAATGAAACATTTGTAGGAGGCAGGAGCCTTTAGCGATAGCCACCCAAACTCAGGCCCAGTCTCCCTGCCAATATTAAAGAGGTCCCATCTATCTCAGGCTGAAGGCTCATTGGTTTACCAAAGCAAGCATACTTTTTTCAGGTTTGAATTACTGCATGTCTTCTAGTTTCCATTTCTACTTGGTGTCCATTCTGCCTCTTGATCTGTCTTGAAGACCAGCTTTCAAAAGTCTCTGTTCGAATGAAACTGTTGGCCTGCAGAATGATCCTGTCAGTAGGTGGCTGGCCAAGGAGAGTTAGAATTAGGACTTGTATAATGTATATTTTTTGTATTTATTGCCTGATGTTTCTCTGTTTACTGTATGTTGCAACATTTAGTTTTATGTTGATGATTCACCAAGTCTTTTAATCCTGATCTGGGGTTACAATAAGGTCACCATTCTTCTTGCATGTCGTAAAAGGTGACTTGAGGCAGTTGGTGTCAGGAAGAGCATTCAGCCGTGAAAATGTCTTGCTCTAATACACCCTTTGAAAGGGCAGCCAGCCAGTCTTGGTAAACACAGAAAATGGGCATACAATCATCAGAGTGACCAAGTTGCATTTCATTTTCATTTTAAATTTCTAATTACTGTGCAGCCTGTTGGGCTCATAAGTGAACTGTGCTTAATAAGAATGAATTGAAAAACTGAAATTAAAATATGCACACAGTACAATGAGATTCATATTTAAAAGATCTGCCTTAAACTGGTAACAGCAGTATAATACCAACAGGAGACAAAGAACATAAACACAGCTTCAGTGACAACAGCTCAAAACATCAGCTTCTTTATACCGTTAGACATTATAATGCATACATAGGAACACACAACAGGTACTCTTGTGTCGTCATGATTTTGTATTTATTGTTAATTATTGGTGATTAAGGCACATAAGAGTGTTCAAGGATTTTTATGAGATGGAGATGATAAACACAGTTTGAGTAAAGACAGGAGGTTAAAACTACAAGATCGAAAAACCAAGCAGCCAGGAACAAAAAGAGCAAAATGAGAATCGTGAGTCAAAATCAAAAAGAGAGCGTAAACCAAAACTTAATGCAGTGTCCTACTTAGAAAGAAAACTAATTACACAACAGATTTTCAAGACATTGTTTATCCACGAAATGAAAGCACATACTAGACCTACCATCATATTTATAGTGTCATTACTTCTAACATTATTATCATGACAACTGAAGTCACTGAGCACATACAAAATGCGTCACACAAACAACAAGCTAAAAATAAAGCTGTCAAAATGAATCAAATCTAATATTTGTCATTGTTGTTTTATATATATATATATATATATATATATATATATATATATACAGTATATAGTATATATATATATAGTTTTCTTTTTATGTATTTTCTGTTATGTTTATGTTATGTCTTTAAATTTACTTATGTTCCATACTCCTTGTGTGAAGTGCCTGAAGAGGCGGGGCCACCCTGATGTCCCTCCTTCCGAACTCACCCTCAGGCTGAGAAGGCTTTGGAGTGGGAATCATTCATTGTAGGGCTTTCTGTGAATATTGTTGTGTTTTTGTTGTTTATTTTCTGTTTTCTTTTTGCTTTATATTTATGTTTTTGATTACTGGACTGTGATGTGGAATGCTTCTTTAGGCGTGTGCCTCTTCTTGCTCATTTGAGGTTTATGCCTTATTATTTATTTATTTATTTATTTATTTATGTTAATTAACCTTTGAATATAAAGATTCTTTGTTGACTAGCTGAGCTGTTGACTTTTACAGTTGTTTTGCCAGCTCCCCAATTTTGGGTCTGCCCCTGCCGACACAAGCAGATAGCTTTAAGAGACTGGCTAAAGTCAGGTGAGCCTCTTCTGGACAGACCAGGCAGGATTCTAGCCTGTTTCCCAGCTTCTTCTTAAGAAACCAAAATATAAAAATGTGTTATAAATACTGTATCACATCAACTAGCTCCTATAATTGTGTATATGGGAAGAAGGTGGTCACTAAAAATCTGCTTTTTAATGGAAAAGGCACCCTAGAAATGAAATCTCAACTGGTACTTGGTTGGATAGGAAGGAAACAAAATGAAATCATCTATGCCTCCAGATGGTAACAAAGGGTTCCCGAACAGGTCAGGTCTGACCCTGCTGTCCACTAAGGCCAGTTCAGGAGGCCCCTTCATTCTTAACAGAAAAGACAAAGTGTTTTCAGAGGCCTGCAGAGGACGCTATGGCCTGATGCCCCTTGGGCTTTCTTTCAACTTTTCTCCAGAATTAATTTAAGATTGGGATTATAGGGTCATCCTCAGCAGATCCCATTTTGGGCTAAAATTGAGAGATGAGATGGGACAGCAGCTCAGCAGTACAAAGAGAAAGAACGGTTAAAGGGGGTCTTTGCTTGGTTTTCTGAGGTGTACAAATGAGTCAGTAAATCAGAAAATTTTGTTTAAATAGACTTGGACTGGGCAACAGGATTAATTTTTGTTTCATTTTGAATTTGTGTGTAGCCCCCTTTGTTCATTTTTCCTTAGAATTCTTATTCAATTAATGTAATACCCTTCAATAGTCAATCTTAGATTTTGCTCTAGATTTGGATAGTTTTTAAATATATTTTTAAAATGAAGTAATAATCATGGTATAGTCCTTGCCCCATCTGTGGCTCACTTATCAGGTTTGCTTGCATTGGCAGACTTAAAGTTCTGTGCTGTATCCACACAGTCACAGACCAGTGCATTTATTTAAATTCACACATAAAGCAATGTGTTAATCATTTCTAAACATAATGTTTAATTATGTGATGCTAAATTAAATTTTTATTTCTGTGCGTCAGCGGCTGTTTTGAATAGCTAGTTAATCTAAAAGCTTTGAATAATAATAAAATATAATAAAAATGTAATAATTCAAATGACCTTAATGATTAGGTAACAGGAGATTATGTCTCAGATGATGAAGTGACAGCTGCCTAGAGACTGCACTCATGCTATATGTTAATGAAATTCGGTTTTATTGCATTTTTAAGACATGTAAAGATACACTTACAAATAAATTGAAATGTACCTTTTCCTTTTCAGGCAATCCATTAGATTTATTTGAACAAAAAAATTGAGATTTTTTGTATTGTGTCCAAAAGAATTACTTATGAACGCTTTGAAATTACTTCATTTTTTGTCAGTGCCTCCTCAATCATTGGTACAAAAAAATGTGATACACTGTTTTACTCATCTTGATGTCTAGTTATCCAAGATGCTGGGCTTTTTAGGATTGTCCCCTATTTTTGTCCATCTAGACCTGAAAGTCCCACATTTTTAGTCCATTTTTGGACCATATTTTCTGCAGAAAATTATACCATTATGATAAAAAGTAAACCAATAGGTGTCTTTGTCGTGAAAAAAAACTTTCCTCTATCTTTAAAGAAGGCAGTTATGAAACTTAGATGAGAATGCAGAAAATGTCTTTATTTGCACAGTTATGCCTAAATGTCTTAGTCCACAGAGTGAGCAACAATTGAACAATTAATTACCATTACCTCATCTAATATATCACATAATCTAACTCTTAATATGAAGAATTTTATTACCTCTTCCAATCAACTAACACCACCAGTAATTTTTGACTCATTTTGATTCTCACTTTATTCAGAACACCGCTTTGCTAAGAGAGTGTCCTATTGAACTTAGCACTGCTTCATAGGAGAGGTGTATGGGCTTTCCCATCAGTTTATCCTCGCTTTCTGGATGGGTGTTCATTACTCATTTACCTTGTGAGAGGTAGAGGCCTGCACTTTGAGCGTGAAGGAACATTTAGTTAACTCTTAAGTTATATTCAGTCCTTTTCCTTATGTTAATTAATGAATTCATATAAATATATATATATACTGTATATATATATATATGTATGTATATATATAGTAGAATAAATAAATACGACAGCCAGTCGCACTAAGTTTTGGGGAATCACCCTGTATAATGTCCAGTAGACATGTCAAAATAAAGTTGTCTCAAAATAGGGAACAACCAAAACATTTGACCAAATAACAGTGCAAACATAGGGGTATTTATTAAAACCTTTAGCTAAGGATGTTGTACCTTTATTACAGAACTAAAGATGGTTACAGGAAATTAAGAAGGGGAAGTGACATCATGGCTTCGTCTTGAACGTAATGTCATCTGGGAGGAACGGAAGGACAAGTCGGCCATTTTGGCTCCACGGTACAGACATTTACTTCTCATCTTTGTTTCTGCAGGAAGAGAGAGAGAGAGAGAGGTTAGTACCCTTAAGCAGGCCTTCATCTCACGATCTTCTATTCACCCACGGGTTTGTTGACTGCCTCTGAAGTGTGCGCGCATGACTATATATATATATATATTTTAATGTCTATGTATATATATATATATATATTGTATACTGTAGAGTTTGACAGTGACATACTGTATATATATTGTATACATACTTGCAGTAATGTATATAATAATATTTTACAATTTAACTAAAAATTCCATATCTTCTGCAAAAATGATCAGACCAACCCCAGGGGTTCACATCCTAATGAGATACAAGAGGTCAAAGTTACTCCTTTTCACAAACTTTAAAAAAATGGGGATTGGTAATACAGCCATGTGGGGTGATATTTTATGCTATTTTGAGGATCCTAATCAAGACATGTGATAATATACTGGTGGTCCTAGTACTCTGTAAGCCAGTCTAATCTATTTCAATGTCAGTGACTATGAATGTGATGTTATTTTTGATTTTTGATTCTTTACTAAAGGCCTTCCCCACTAAGGAACTCTATCAGAGGATAAAAATGACAAATTCCTATTATAGTAGAATACATTTAGACTTTCAACATTTAAATTGAAGCACACAGTTTCATATTTCAAATATTCATGTTTATTATGTACTTCTTTCTTATGAAGAATGTTGCAAATCATTACATTTCTTATGAACAAGCCATAAAAGGGCGACTTATACTAATTCAGACCTTTTTGAATTTTGGAAGGTTGTTTGTTGCATTTTTTAATCCAGGTTCACATTTACTGTCATATATACTGTACATAGTACATAGTGTTCACAGTAAAATTAAAATCTTGCTTTTATTGATTGAACACTATGCAAATACTGGGCAAGGCCTCCTTTTGCTTTCATAAAAGATTCAGTTTTGTGTGGCATGGAATCCACAAGATGTTGGAAACATTCTTTTGAGATTCTTTTCCATGCTGACATGATTGCATGTAATTTCTGCAGATTTATTAGCTGCTTATTCATGCAGCAATACACCTGTTATACCACATCTCAAAGATGCTCTGTTGGATTCAGTGATGGAGAAGGTCATTTGTTCATGGACATGTTAATGAAATCAGTTTCAGATTGTCATGCTGGAAGTAGCCATTATAAGATGGGTAAATTAATGGGCACAAACTGAAGCATATGAACAGAAATAGAACTCAAATTGGCTGTGACATTCAAGCAATGATTGATTGATATTAATTGGCCCAAAGTGTGCCAAGAAAACATTCCCCAATCCACAATGAAATTACTGCTTAAATTATGAATATGCCTTGCAGTTTAGTGTTTAACTCTTTCAGGGCTGATGTCGACTTTTGTCAAAATTCAGGAGCAGAGGACAACAAATCAGCTGTAAACTGCAACAAAACTCACATTTACGTTTTACTTTGACTCTCTTTGCTAGAAGAAAAGTTACATAGCTTTGTTGATTGAACCTTGATTCCCTAAGCATGCATGAGTAGCAAAGAGCAAAGAACTTCTAAAATGGTACTGAAATCTGGCGAGAGACCAAAGCAAATGTGTAAAACAAAATACTCCATGGACATTTTATGTAATTTTGTTGAATAGGACTCTGACTTGTCAGACTCTGAGTATGATGCAAGTGATCGAGATGGATATCAAAAGCGAAAGTGAGGTACCAGCATCATCTGATCGGTTCTCAGCTGATTGTGGTGCTGAACACTTTTTTGTAGCTGATGCGCCTGCAGAAGCGTTTGCCTGGTAGGACCACCACTTATGATGTCAAGAGGTACAAACCAGATTGCGTCACACTGCGACCACCACCACCCACCTGCTGTCCGAAGACAGCCAGGCAGCTGGCCCACAGTGCATTCCTGCTGTCCATCGACGTGCCCCACACAGCCACTGCCGCCAGCTGAACATATAGATGCTGAACATATGCCAACAGCAGCCACAGCACATAGCAACAGATGTTTTATGTTGACTTATGTGTGAAACCATTGCTATGTGTGCTTTTCAGAAAACTGAGTTTTTTGGAAAAAATATTCAGCCCTCAAAGAGTTAAAGTGCCAGACTAACAGGATGGTGAGAATCTAGTTATAATTATACTAAGAGAAATTCTATAAACATATACACTTCATTTATGTCACTGAACAAGCTTAATAAAATGATGAAATTTAATGAAATTGAAGTATATACTTTTAAACATTTACCCATCCATCCATCCATCCATCCATTGTCCATCGCTTATCCGAGGTCGGGTCACGGGGGCAGCATAAACATTTACCCATGATTCCTATTTACTGTTTCCCCACTAATCTATACAAACAAGGCAAGTTTTTTCGAGTTTTTCGTTTGCAAGAGTGAATATCTTAGACTGTGGTGAAAGACAAACAGTGATATTTGCAGGGCTATCTGTCAGTCACTTGCTATTTTCTATTCAGTCACTTATACAACCATCAGCTCCTAGCACTTCCAGTTTAACCAAAAGCATCCTGCTTGGCCTTCCAAGTAAAGAGAATCAGAGGAATTTGTGCTTGATTTTTACAAAAATAACATGAGGGATATGTGCACAAATGGCCATGTTTATACCTTGTCCATTTTATAATCTTAGAGCTCTTTTGTAAACATTGACAGAACAAGTTGTACTTTAAGTGCTAAAACTTATTTGTCATAGTGCTCATCTAGAATAATTGTATTGGGACACCAAATGGAAATTTAATATGCTGATAATAAATATTTAAACAGTTCAAATATGTTTTGTCCTTTGTGTGCTGATACACTTTTTGCCCGCTGAGCTTGCATTGCATGCATTTTAGCTGAGCTGTAAATTTCTCTTTTATAAAAGTAACTGGCACAAGACTCAATCTTCTGACATCGAGCATAATGTCATGTGAAGACATAAAACATCCAAGAATCATATCATCAATTAAATTTAAAGTGCAAAGAATGTGAATTATTTATATTGTGTCCTTATGATATACAGTACTGTATAAAATATAAAGGATATTAAAACTAAACTAAAATGTTATATATGTTAACCTAAAATTATATTTTTGTGTAATGCAGATGTGGAGAGAAAGTGCAAATTTCACATAGACAATGACAGGGCTAGGTTTCAACTCAAGAGCCATTGACAATTGTGACAGCAGCAACAGGCATATAATGTACCACTACATTTTATCAAATTCATTTGTGTAGACAAGTACACAGAGTGGAAAGTGTCAACTGTAAAAAAACAAAACATTCAAATCCACTAATCAAACTCAAGGTTCAAGGGACTCGGACTCTATTCTAGCAGCACCGGACACAAGGTAGGAAACATCTCTGGGCAGGGCACCAGAGTGCCCACTCACACTCACACATGCAGCACTAATACAATATAACATTCTCAAATGTGTTTAATCCAATGGAGTGATTGGGGGTTAAAGCCTTTCCTGGCCATGCTGGGTGCAAGGATGGAGTAGGTGTGGATGACATACACTCACATTAACATGGAGCGGCTTAGAATCAGCAGCTGAACTAAGTGGGAACCGTACAAGAGTGTCAAAGGAAAACTCAAGGAAATTTTCAGAGGGCAAATTACGAAGAATACCTTTGACTGGAAGATACATATTCTAATGGTGCCTACATTATTTTAATGGAAACATTTACATTGCTTAATTAAGCAGAATATTTCATAAAGTTACAGGAAAAAAATGAAAGCTTGAAGTAATTTTATACCATATGCCACATTATTAATGCATTACCATTTCTATTTATTATATTATATATCCAAATGCCAAACAACATAAGAAAATATGTATTTTACACTGTCCTTTTCAAATATCCATATGGTTGCTACTTATATTTACAAACAATTTCTATATCAAACACACTTTACTGCATTTAATTGCTGCACCACTGATTCAAACATTTATGCCTCCTGTTAATCTAAAAAAGTCTGTACACAACACCCACATGTAAAATATTCCATTTTATTTCAATCTTATTTTCATATGCATTATTGTACTTGTTAGGTTCTTAAAGTGCCTCATTTATTTAGCATTTGTTCTGCAAATTCACCGCATTTTTATACCAAAATGTTATACAAAAACTAAACTACTTAACAATGTATAACTTTCTCTATTTTACAACTTATTGATACAACAATAATTTTTGATAAATTAAAATTGTAAGCACACATAAAGACTACAAAAATATATTTATGTTAAATAAGCTGTGTAATTACAATAGCTATATCAAATTATGCTTTACAAAGATTTTGATAATTATTAGTTCATGTAGTTTATGGAATTTCTTAATCTATGAACTTAATTATTTATGTTTTTGAAAATGTGATTGAGCAACACAATTGTTTTCATTAGAACATTAGCACACATTTGACAAGAACACACTAATCCTGTCACCTAAATCTCCTAATTTCTCCATAATAACATCAATTTGAAATTTGAGGGACTCTAAAGTCTTACTGACCACTGCACTACTTGGTCACTTATCCCATGTGTTAGTTTAGTTCAAATGTCACACAGGGAGCCTTTGAACAATAAGTACTTGTCCTGTGGTGCCAGATGTGCAACTGTTTAAAATAAAAGATCCCTATATTTTCATTATTATTTGCTCAAACAAACAAGATGAACTGAAAAACCGGACACTTGTAAGGCAAGTTACATCAAAGCATCTTCTCTTCCTGATTTGTACCAGTAATCAGTCACTTTTAAACATCTCTATAAACGAGGCAGAAGCCCAGAAAATGGCTGTAATGCCTCAGCCGTATTGAATACTTTATAACCTGCAAACAGATGAACTCCATGGAACTAGGAATTGACAAATTGGTTTACAGCTTGGGAAAGGAAGGAGTGTGGAGGTACTAAAAAGATCAAGTTTGAGCAAGGACATCCATCATATTGACAGTCAGCCAATCAAGTGTGTATAATACCATATGTCCCCAAAGCTTCACGTGGAATTTTAAAATAAATATGACTTGTCTGAGGAACCAAAACAAGAGAAGACAAAGTGACAACCAAGAAAAGGAGGGTTGAGGCAATGTCAGAAAAGGAGACCAAGAGACGTGAAACCGTTTCATGATCGTCAGCGAAAGCATCTCAGCATCGACTGCTTAATCAAAAGCCATTCCAGGATTTCCAATCCATCACCTTCTTCGTAAGCTTTTTCTAAAGACTATATATATCTGGACCTTGCTATCTATATTTTCTTTTATACTTTCTTCTACTGCTATTATTATTCTTTAATAAATACTACATTGCTTTTAAAATTCTATACTTTATCTTTATATCTACAGTGATTGAAGTAATAAAGTAAATATTAAGAGTACCCGGAGCAGTTGAACGTTTGCCATATGCTCTGAAGACATTATTGGCTGATAAATGCCCTATAGCTAAGGATGTTGAGCCTTAGTATGTTCAAATATATTCTTGGAGACCAAAGTAATATGTAGCTCTGAGATAGATCTAAGTTCATGCCAATGATAAGCTAAGTCTCTTAAAGTGCTAGGGAGTTACGGGCTGTGCATGTGTTATTCATATGGCACTTAATGTGGTTATGGTCTGTGTGTATGTGTATGTTAATCTTAAGGTCCGAGAGTAGTCCAATCTGGTAACAAACTTGGATAGTTTGAGGGTAATAGTACGTTAATACTTAATGACAAAGGCAGGCCTTGTGCTGTTAGCAGATAACAAATGTGAATTTCAGAAGAGATAGATGTTTTAAGATCTTTTTAAAAATTGTAGTCAGCTGCTCATATCCCCAAAATGCATCCCAAGGGAGATTTTTTTGAGCTTTTGTACTTCACTACAACCCAGCGTAAAATACATGTGCTTTTTACCTTTGGTTCCCATCCAGATATCCAAAAATTGCATTATGTGCAAATGCAAAATTACATTCAGTTCCTTTCCACAACTCTCAAACAGATGATAATGAAGCAAGGCTTTCTGCGGCGTACAATAGCAACTTTCATTGTTGTCCTCTCAGACAGTTTTAAGTGTTTGGCACAGATCTTCTTATTGCTTTAAAAGGGTCAAGAGTAGAAAAGAGGCAGTAAAGGGTGAAGGGTTAAGGTCCCCAAGGAGACCATATTTAATAGTTAACTTAAAAAAAACAAAATACAAAAGAATGCAAACCATCCACCGATTGTAAACAATCATTTTAGAAGTGCTTCTGTGGGCTTCTGTGCTGTCTGGTTCTGACAGTTGCCTCCTTGGAATGAACGCTGACTTTCAATTGTGTTACTTCTTTTATAGCTTGGCAGCCAGAAGAGATGGGACTTCTGTACCAAACCAGAAGGGCCATCACTTGTCTTTGAAGGGATTCTCCTCCACTCTAGGACTGGAAAAGGAAAAGAGATTAGTAAATATGCCTCACCTTCATCTGTCCTTCAGTTTACTTTGTGAGCAGAGCCTTTCACATGCTCCCAATAGTGTGCTTGTGTGACAGGTGGAAAATATTGGTAAACTAAAAGCAAAAATCAACAAAGAAAGTTTAAATGTCAACACGTAATTCAATGTTGATTACAAAAATAGTCAAAATCAGAATCCAAAAACCTAACAATGGTAAGAAGAACTATGTCGCTTGTAAAATCATCACCTTATTTTAAACAAACATGATGTCTAGGTTACATCTATCTATCTATCTATCTATCTATCACATGCCTAGCAATCATGTAGGACAGACTGCCATTATCCATTTTTCCAGGCTGAAACCAAAGACCTAGCTTAGCAAATTGCTACCAGAAACTCTTATCGCCATCAAAAAAATCTCAGTTTGTCTTACAGGGTCCATTTCCAGAATGCGGCTTTATGCCTTATGTGATAAGATGATTGAAACCAGACCTTGTAACATCAGCAGAGACATCTCCTAAAGGCAAGAGCTGGACACCCCAGTTCTGAACAAAGGATCATAAATCAAGGACGACAAACACTGATAGACAGAACTTTTCACCAGTGATAAACCAAGAGGTTGAGCTCATGTGCACCATAGAAGCAAATGACAAATCCTGTGTTCCTTTCTTTTAAACATCAACAACAACACAGGTTGAAGCAGTGCCTTTGCTTCATAGGACAACTGTGCTGGACTAGAAGGGTGTAAAACTTGTCTGTATTTGAGTTCGCATGGGTTGCTATTAGTCCAACTTTGCTAAGGAACAGCAAGTGCACATGCAAGAAAAACATACCTGTGCCATACATTCACCTTGTTAATGACAACAGCTAACTGATCATCAGCTGACCCAGAAGGCATGCACCTGAGGACACAGTGTGTGTAAATCCCTTGAAGAGAAACTACAGTAGCCTCCTGCAACCAGAAGGTGTGACTAAAGGAAAAGAAGGAGACAAACTCCTAAACAAACAAAAAAAGCATGCTGAAAATTCTTTCTGTGTCTGGAGAAAGCCAATCAGGAAGGCAACAAAGTATAGTTTGCCTAAAACCATAAGTATTGCTTTAATTCTGAGAGCTATTAATTGCACGTGAATGGATGGGACAAATCCAGTTAATTTATTGGCATTGGTGTCACTGTAAAGTAATAACTTTATGAAGAATAGGTTCTAGCTATTATGAGTGTCTCATCCTAAATCCAGCAAGAAAGTGCCGAGCAGCATTTCACATGCACTCATTCACACAGAGAGAGAGAGAGATGTCTGTGTGGTGTTGGTGGTAAGCCAGTGCAGAGACTAGCTTCTGTGAGCAAACAGACTCCACATCGTAACAATGAGAAGCTTATATCCAAAGAACTTATACATCTTGAACACATGGATTGAAAGATCAGAATTCATAAGCTATGTAGACATTTCTAAAAGATAGAAAAAGTTAAACTAAGCATTCATAGTTTCATAAGTAAGTATTTGGCCATGTTCAAACCCCAACAGAGAAATTGAAAGTGTTAATGTAGACTTTTGCAGATTTATGAACCTTGTTCATGAACTGTATAGATTTCTTTGTATTTCTGGAGTCCAGGCTGGAAGGTAAAACAGAGTCTCCTCACTCAACCTACATTTAACTGGACGTCTCCTGAGGGGCATCTTGTTGATCGTTTTAATTAATTACCAACATTGCCGAAGGTAAAATTGATAATTAACTGAGTGATCAAACACCCCACACTACTATAGCACCATAGTAACCAGACACACAAATTTCTGGAATCCATGAAAATCAAGAACAGAAGATGGCAGCATTCATTCAAATGTATAAGGTGTCAGCACCCAAAAGAAAAGTACATCACTGTCAAAACTGTCAAATCTCAAACAAAATACAACAACAAAACATCACCTGACCAATGCACGCAAGGGGGCACACAAATTAGCATCTGAGAACCTTCCCATAATGGATATTCATAAATTAACTTTAAGATCTATCATTTGTTGAATATTCTATTTATTTGAAATGCCAGCTACTTCATCTTCTTGCTCTGCTTCCACACAACATGAAGACCTCAAATGCAATAAAGTATTTTTGATTGCCAGCAAAGACAAAGCAGAAAATGAAGATTAAACTTCTCACTCAATGGTGCAAAAACAAACTGCCCTTTAATGTCAGAAAAACAGACTATGTGATTGTGAATCTTAAAAAGTATGGAGAGAGTCTTGCTCCTGACGCTAATAAGATTGATATTGAAACAGTTAGTTGCTGAAGCCTTGAGATATCCATATCTCCAAAGATTTTCATAGATCCTTGGTGAACATTTTTTTAGTCAAGAAGACTCAAAGGCCTCTTCAGTTTTTGAGAAAGCTGAGCAATGTGCCAAAGAAAGTCAATGTACCTTCCTGGGTTTTCCCTAATGTCTACAGATGCACAGAAGAAAGCAAACTGAATAGCTGCAGTACACTCAACTATGGTAACTGCTGTGTGGTACAGCAGAACACTGATGGTTAAAAAGGCCAGAGTAATTACTGGGGCCACATTACCATCCATAATCAAGCTACTTATAACATAAGATGCTTAAAGAAAATCCATTCCATTATCTCAAGCCCCATGCATTCCAACAAAAAATGGCTTTCCTTTGAACATCCAGCAAGCACAAATTGTACCAATGCAGTATCGTGAGACTTGCCAAAAGTTTTTTAATTGTTGTCTCACATACAGTCATCTACTAACTTAGAACTGAAAAAACGTTTAATTGTAAAAATGCATATACCTGCATGAATTTTAAATTTATGGTATTCTGGGGCATTAATGAGAAGCGTAACAGCTAATGGTGATCGGTCCCCAGTTGTACTTCTAATAGTGCGGGGCTGCAGTTACAGATAACTCACAATGGGATGGAAATGTTGTGAAATTTGATTACAGCACTTCTGCCTTCATCATTTTTTTTCTGTTGGAAGAGACACGCATATCTGTAACCTAACAAAGCACGTACTGTAACAGTAATTAGAATTATTTTCTAGTAATTGCAAAGGCTGGTCACTCACGCATAAGTAACACAGTTTAGTAGCATTTTACATGCAGGGTGTCCCAATTCCTATTTTTTTAAGTTACTAGTTTCAAAGCAAATTGTGCTCATATTTGTGATATATTTTTAATGATTATGATTTATTATTGTTTATATGTTTTTCTAAGATTTGCTGCCCATTTTAAAGGCTGCAGCCATATTCTTAGGGCTACAGTGATAAAGAAACTTAAGATGGCAGCATGGGATTTCCAGTGTGCAAGTGTATGGATAAAAATTTAAAGAATGATCAGTTTTGACTAGAGATTTCTAGAGCAAAGTTCTCAGACAGGTATGTTGATCTCTTGGTGCGTTTATTTTGACTTCAACTGTATTTTTGGTTTTGATAATCATCTTCTTTTTGTCTTCCTGGTGTTTTTCACCCATGCCTTTTCACTGATTTCTTTTGCATTTATACATCACATGGTGACCCTGTAGTTAGGATATAGCAGGTTGGATAATGGATGGATGGATGGATGATTGTTTTTTTCTGTTGTAGTTTTCAGTTCAGTGTCTTTTTTAAAAAGGTATGGTTTGTCTTTAGTGAATGCGGTATGTATTTTTTTGTAGGAAGGTGAATTAGTTTAAATATTTAAACATTTCATACAAACATGTGATAAGTAAAGGCCAATGTCTGTCACCTGCATGGTTTTACATATTTTAGTGTTTAGAATTCATTAATGCTGCACGTAATCTTAAATTGCATGACACCGTTCAGATTTGCATACACACATCTAGTATGCTGTCTTATGCATTTCAATTAATTTGCAGCTAAATGCATGAATTAAATTGAATTTCAAAAGATTTTAATAAAACTTCTGTAAAATATTTAAGAGCTGGCTTTATGTAAAGTCTGCACTTACACACATCCATCAGTCTTTATGTGTGAATTTTTCATTCGTTAGAAGATTATTCCCACGGGCACACAGCCCATTTGTTCTACAGTTTACGTTTCAATTAAATTTCCTTTAACCAGTCAAACATTGATCTTGTTCATAAAGGTCAGTCACTCTGCACAATAATTTGCAGGATTGTGGCTTATGGGTGTTTCATTGTGATCATACGAGACCTTTTATCTAATAAAGTGGTTTCTATCACGTGTTCTACAACTTTAATGCAGGAGGAATGTGTCACTCTGTCACTGAAATGCTTCTTATGCTTTCAAAGAGATCATTTTAAAACTTGGACAAGCTATACAGTATGTCAGGTGCACATGAGCTGATACATGAAGTCAATCAAGATTTAGTCTTATATTATTTTGTCTACAGCTATCAATAAATCCATTAATGCTATCATGGCCTAAGGACCAAGACATACATCAAGGCTAAAAATTAATCAAAATCTTGTTGGAGGTTTGAACCACTGCCATGACACTTTATCAAGAGCACAAATCGTTCCACGGTTTAGGGTCAACAGATAATTTGTTACATAATTTGAAATGTAATAAAACAAGGTGACGTTTTGCACAGAAATGGATGTCATTTTACAAGGAAATGAGATGCCTTTACACTCTGAAAAGAATTAGTGGATTCTAACTCTGACTTTTGATTTTTTTTTTCCTGGTATTCTGATTTCCTTTCATATCCCTTAATCATGCAGAGACTGGCATCCTAGCCACCATTACTTCCTGCCTTGCACCCAGAGGTACCAGGACAAGCGCTGCATTCTTCACAACCATGTACTGGTAAGACAGGCTCTGCAAATGGAGTACTGAGTGGATGATTATTTAGACAAAAATGTAGTAACTGCTGCTGGACATCCACACCTTATATTAATGCTTAACAGGTTTGTTTGTTGACAGAAAAGGAAGCCTTAAGCACCCGGCATGCTACTTTTATGGATTTTTAACTAACATTCTTTATCTTATATCTTTTCCACATATTTTTTATTTTTGTTACTTTTATATGTAGTTTTGTATACAGGACTGGCTCTACCATATAGGCAAATTAGACAGTCTTCTAGAGCGGCAAGGTTTTTGGGTGGGTGACATTTAATCAACTGTGGATCTACCATTAGGGTGTTGTAGGTGAGCACCCAGTGGCCTGTGACAATGTACCCCATGCTCGATGAAATGGTTGAGTGTCTGTGCACCAGAATATCCCAAGGGGTCTCCCCCATCCTGATTTTGGATATGACATCCATGTTTGACTTGCATGAAACCTCAAAATGGATTACCTGCTCCAATCTGTCATCTGCAATAATGTGTAGAGCAATTGCCTTCAACACTCTGGTTTGGGCGTGACATCTTCACTTTTGCCAAGGGCAGCATAAAAGGTAGAGCCGTCCCTGGGCAAATGCATCAACCGCACTCTCGATGAAGGAATACAATTTTTTTAATTCGCTATTTTTAAAGAGGAATAGTTAAAAATAATGAAATGGGTTACATCAGTGAGAACAGATAACCACTAACCCAAGCTACAATTTTGTAGTATTCTTTTCTCAAATATTTAAGCTTTCATTCTTAACCACATTATGTTAAAAGAAAAATGCCTACAACCTTTTGTATAAAAGCAAAATTCAAAACAGATGTTATAGAAATGTTTATCACTTCAGCCGGTAACAGTCCTTACTAGGCTATGTTAGGTTTAGGAGGACTTTATTATCCCAGAGGGAAATGTGTTTGCAAAAGGAGTGTAACAAAACTTAAGGAAGTGTTATACAGATACAAGATAAATAAGCAAAGACACAATAAGTGACAACCAGCGCTATCATAAGTACACACACCCAAGATTAGTGCAAAGAAGAATACTTGCCTTAAACAGTACACAAAATAATAATTTATAATAATTTTGAGTACAGTGATAAATAAATTGTTGCTCTTGTAACAGAATTCAAAATGCTTATAGTTTTAGGAATAAACGAGTTTATAAATCTGCTGCTCCTTATCCTCAAGAACCTAAATCTGTAGCTCGATGGCAACTGCTGAAATTTAGGAAAAAGAAGATGGCTACTGTCTGCAAGAACTGAGTTGACCTTCTTTCTAATCTTTTTGTAATACAATTCAGTGGAAGAGGTCTGCTGCAAGCCAATAATTTAACTGCTAAGTTTTATAATGTTGTTAAGATACTTTGTATTCTTAATGCTGAGCTTGCAAAACCAATATAATAAAGCAAGTACAAGAACTGATTCAATAAAAGATTTATAAAAAGTGTCAGGTTCTGTCCAGTTTAAAATAACTGAATTTCTTAAGAATAAATAGTACTTTCTGCCCCTTCTTACAAATTGGTTCTGTGTTGAGATCAACCAGTTATCAACGATTGTCGCCAGGCATTTGAAGTGCTCCACCATCTTCATTGTTGAAGTGGATGAGACTTTTGGCACTGGTTTCTTTAGTAGAGGGGTACATTCAATAGGGCAGTATCTATACTAATAAAAGGCAAACCCTCACTGTCTGACTCACTCACTGACTCATCACTAATTCTCCAACTTTCCGTGTAGGTAGAAGGCTGAAATTTGGCAGGCTCATTCCTTACAGCTTACTTACAAAAGTTAGACAGGTTTCATTTCGAAATTCTACGCGTAACAGTCATAACTGGAGCCTACTTACGTACATATAAACGGCCATAGCCTGCAGCTCGGTCGCCATGTGAGGCGGAGTTACGTCCCTCATCGTCACGCCTCCCATGTAATTGAGTGCCTGCCCATATAAGGCCGTCCGTCAGCAGCAATCCAATAGACACACTACCGCTAAATATTCGTGAGTGAAGGACTGTGCTTATGCAAACGAAGATGAGATGGTCAGGGATAGACTAGTGTTTGGCACAAACTCAGCGAAAGTGCGAGAGAAACTTTAAAGTGCCGGGTCTTAGCTAACATTAAATAAAGCCGTGGACATCGCAAGATCGCATGAGATAGCACAAGCACAGCTGAGAACCTTCGATGCATGTACTCCAAATGGCTCACGTGAACTGACTTTGAACGCAGTAAGCAGAGACAAGCAAGAGCTCCAAAGAGCGCTGAACAAAAAACGCATTACACAATTGAGAAGGCAGCAAAAGAATATGAAGCGAGTGACACATACAAGCATATTCATAAGTGCAGCTACTGCGGAAACAAAGCATGGTGTAAACCTTAAGTTTAAATTAAGTTCATAGACACGCTGCCGCTGGTGTTTGTCATGCCTACGACGAATACGATATTCGCGAGATACAAGTTTACAACAACAACAACATTTATTTATATAGCACATTTTCATACAAACAGTAGCTCAAAGTGCTTTACATAATAAAGAATAGAAAAATAAAAGACACAATAAGAAAACAAAATAAATCAGCATTAATTAACATCGAATAAGAGTGAGGTCCAATGGCCAGGGGGGACAGAAAAAACAAAAAAAAACTCCAGACGGCTGGAGAAAAAAAAATAAAATCTGTAGGGATTCCAGACCATGAGACCGCCCAGTCCCCTCTGGGCATTCTACCTAACATAAATGAAACAGTCCTCTTTGGATTTAGGGTTCTCACGGAAAGGCTTGATGATGATGGTCACGTAGAATTCTGCCTTTTAGTCCATCCATCATTGTTGGAGCATCATGAAGCTTTGAGTAGGTGGAGGTGGCGCAGGCCACCACCACAAAGAAACCGGAAAAAGAAACAGAAAAGAGAGTAGGGGTCAGTACGGATTTTAGAGCTACCCTGAATAGTTATTATGAGGAAATTGAACATATAGAGTATCAGGATTAAGTTAAATTAAGTTAAATTGAAGTTATAGAAAGGCCATGTTAAAGTAATATGTTTTCAGCAATGTTTTAAAGTGCTCTACTGTATTAGCCTGACGAATTCCTATTGGCAGGCTATTCCAGATTTTAGGTGCATAGCAGCAGAAGGCCGCTCACCACTTCTTTTAAGTTTTGTTCTTGGAATTCTAAGGAGACACTCATTTGAGGATCTGAGGTTACGATTTGGAATATAGGGTGTCAGACATTCCGATATATAAGAAGGGGCGAGATTATTTAAGGCTTTATAAACCATAAGCAGAATTTTAAAGTCAATCCTGAATGACACAGGTAACCAGTGTAGTGACATCAAAACTGGAGAAATGTGTTCGGATTTTCTTTTCCTAGTTAGGATTCTAGCAGCTGCATTCTGCACTAGTTGCAAACGATTTATGTCTTTCTTGGGTAGTCCAGAGAGGAGTGCGTTACAGTAATCTAGTCGACTGGAAACAAACGCGTGAACTAATTTCTCAGCATCTTTCAGTGATATAAGAGGTCTAACTTTACTTATGATTCTTAAGTGAAAAAATGCTGTCCTAGTGATCTGATTAATATGCGATTTAAAATTCAGATTACAGTCAACAATTACCCCTAAGCTTTTTACCTCCGTCTTGACTTTTAATCCTAATGTATCCAGTTTATTTCTAATAGCCTCATTGTATCCATTATTGCTAATCACTAAGATTTCAGTTTTCTCTTTATTGAACTTGAGAAAGTTACTATTCATCCATTCTGAGATACAAGTCAGACATTGTGTTAGTGAATCAATAGAATCGGGGTCATCAGGTGCTACTGATAAATACAGCTGTGTGTCATCAGCATAGCTGTGGTAGCTCACGTTGTGCCCTGAGATAATCTGACCTAACAGAAGCATGTAGATTGAGAATAACAGCGGACCCAGGATAGAGCCTTGTGGAACACCATATCGGATATCATGTGTCTTTGAGTTGTAATTACCACAACTAACAAAGAATTTTCTCCCTGCCAGGTAGGATTCAAACCAATTTAAGACACTGCCAGAGAGGCCCACCCATTGACTAAGGCGATTTCTAAGAATATTATGATCAATAGTGTCAAATGCAGCACTCAGATCTAAGAGGATGAGAACAGATATATGGCCTCTGTCTGCGTTCACTCGCAAATCATTTACTACTTTAACGAGTGCAGTTTCTGTGCTGTGATTTATTCTAAAACCCGACTGAAATTTATCAAGAATAGCATGTTTATTTAGGTGGTCATTTAACTGCATAATGACTGCTTTCTCCAGAACTTTGCCTAAGAAAGGAAGGTTAGAGATGGGTCTAAAATTTTCAAGAGCCGAGGGGTCAAGATTATGTTTCTTAAGAAGGGGTTTAACTACAGCAGTCTTAAGACAGTCTGGAAAGACCCCCGTATCTAATGACGAATTTACTATGTCCAGAACATTATCAATTAGCACACCCGATACTTCTTTGAAAAGCCTTGTTGGTACTGGGTCAAGGACGAAGGTGGAGGATTTTAATTGAGATATTATTTTTTGTAAATCAGGTAAATCTATCCTAGTGAAAGAGTTTAATTTGTTTATAACAGAATGCTGGGGTTTAGGAGGATCCTTAGTGTTGGAGGGATATACTATGTTATTTCTAATATCATTAATTTTTTGATTGAAAAATACAGTGATAGCCTCACAGGTTTTACTGGAAGTACTTAGGAGGCATTCCTTTGAGTTACCTGGGTTTATTAGGTGATCAATTGTAGAAAATAAGACTCTGGGATTACTAGCGTTGTCATTTATAATCTTGGAGAAATAACAGCGTCTCTCAAGACGGACAGTGTTATTGTATTCTGTTATTTTGACTTTTAATATTTCATAGTGGATAGTTAGTTTAGTCTTCCTCCATTTACGTTCAGCTCTGCGGCATGTTCTCTTTAAGTCCAACACTCTTTGGGTCTTCCATGGTATAACAATACTAGAAGATTTTTTCACTGTCTTTTCAGGTGCAACTATGTCAACAGCAGCTCTCACTTTAGTATTAAATCTTTCCACCTTACTATTTACATTATCCTCGCTATTATAGTTGGCACTATAAACAGACTAATTGCTTAGAATGTTTGTAAGTTTTAAAGCTGCTGCTGAGTCAAAGAAGCGTTTTTTAACAATATGCTTCTCATGAGTGTTTTTTATCATTATTTCTATATTAAAAAGTAGAAGAAAATGGTCTGATAGACCAATATCAATGATCTGCTTTACATCAACTTTCAGTCCTTTAGTAATCACTAAGTCTAACGTATGACCTGCTTTATGTGTAGGCTGATTTACGAGCTGCCTCAAATCAAAAGAATCCAGGAGGTTCATAAATTCTTTTACTTTTAGATCACACTGATTATCTATATGAAAATTAAAGTCGCCAACTATTAGGAGTGTGTCATAGTTAGTAATTAAAATTGACATTAAGTCAGAGAATTCCTCAAAAAAAGACGCGTTGAATTTTGGAGGTCTATACACGGATAATACTAGAACTTGAGCATCTCCTTGGATAACAACGGCGAGATATTCAAAGGACTTGAACTTACCAAAACTGACATCTTTACATTTTAATCGGCTCGAGTAAATGTTAGCCAATCCGCCTCCCTTTCTCCTCTGGCGGTCTGCACGAGTAAAACTGTAATCCGGAGGCGCAGATTCGATTAAAACAGCCGCGCCGTTTGAGTTAAGCCACGTTTCACTTAGTGCAATAAAATCTATTTTTTATCACTAATAAGATCGTTGATAAAAAACATTTTGTTAGTTAAAGCTCTAACATTTAATAGTGCCATATTTAATGTTTCGGAGGTGCAGAGATGAATACTATGTGCGTTATTGATATTTGGAATAGGGACTAAATTATTTTTATTAGCGCCGCTCTGTGTGTATTTTTTGTTTAATCTGTGATCTGTTTTAATAGTTTTGATACATTGTTCCTCTAAAATGGTAATTTTAATTAGATTATTGGAGTTTATGCCGTATTTCCTAGATTTTCTACGTGCATTGAGATTGCTTATTACAGTATTAATGTTGTGCACTTTAACGGAAGATTCTATTAAACACTTATCATTTCCTAGCACAACAGTATCATTTCAGAAGGGGTTAAGAGCAGAGATAGATAATCAAGATAAACGAATTACCTTCGATATGTTTTCGGAGAGGACCCGGGCGCCGAAACTGTTCGGATGCAGGCCATCACGCTTGAAGAAACGCGGCCTTTCCAAAAAGAGATTCCAATTGTTGATGAAACCGACATCCTTCTTCTTGCAGAAACCCTGTAGCCAGTTGTTCCATCCTAGCAGCTGACTGTAGTACTCGTTGGATCGTCTGACGAGAGGTAGTGGACCCAAAACGAAGATCTTTGCCGATGGGGTCCTCTCCTTCGTGTCTTTAATCAAAGCTGCGAAATCAGCCTTCAGGATTTCTGATTGTCGGTGCCTTATGTCGTTTACGCCGGCATGCAAAACGATTGCTCCAACTGCCCTCTCCTTGTGTTTCTCGTAGACTGCTGGTTTCACGAGCACCGGGAAAACAAGAAACAAACGATTTTGCATTAGGGCATGCGACATTAAGGTTCCTGACAATAGAATCACCTACCACTATTACATCACCAGGGGCTGAAGGCGAACTGGGGACGAGGAGAGGGTCAAACCGGTTCTGAGATAGGATGCTCGCCTGTGCCAATGGAAGTGCTCTGGCCTTGAACCCCCGCCTGCATAGCTGAAAACCACAGCTCATCAGCGGCGTCGCTCCTACGAGACGCGGGGGTGAGGTCGGCACAACGCGGGGTTGATGTTTCGCCGGTTACAGATGGTGAGGACGGTTTATCCAACAGCCGGGCCTTCAGATCCCTAAGGTATCTCCGTCAGGACAGGAGTTTCTGAATCTGTTCGTCGAGTGCCTGAAGTTCTTCAACTACGATTTCAACGCGAGTTACCCCACTGTCGGCCATTTTCTGCTTCGTGCCCTAGGAGGAATGAGAGAAAGAGAGAGAGAGAGGTTAGAGCTCAATGAGAAGTTTAATGAGAAGACGCAGGGTATAAATGAGACTTTTGTTCATTTTGAGTTAAAATTGCTGTAACGGAGTTAAAATTGCTGGTGAAGGACTGTGCTTATGCAAACGAAGATGAGATGGTCAGGGATAGAATAGTGTTTGGCACAAACTCAGCAAAAGTGCAAGAGAAACTTTTAAGTGCCGGGTCTGAGTTAACATTAAATAAAGCGTTGGACATCGCAAGATCGCACGAGATAGCACAACAACAGCTGAGAACCTTCAATGCATGTACTCTGAGCGGCTCACGTGAACTGACTTTGCAGGACTGGGAAAGGTAAACCCGTGCATGCAGTGAGTGATGTCTCAGATAAAGAGGAAGACGAGCTGCTTATTGATGCAGTAGGAAAGGAACAACCCTCTGACGCTGAACAAGCCTTTGTACACACAACTTAATACTGGGAATGCCTGTTAAATATCTTAGATTCACGAGTACCGATTTGGGTAGTGATCACTTCGATGAATGAAACCTGTTATCTTTACAACGGTTGACAACGAAAATGAGATGGTCAGGGATAGACTAGACAAACACGGAATGTAACTTGAACTCAACACATCCTCCAAATACGAACCTAATTGAAAGAAATAATGATAATAAAATCCTTGATGACAGCAACACTCATAACAGTCACAAAACAAATACATTGACAATCATGTTACGTTATTTTCAAAATGTTTCCTTTTCTTTTTTATAACTTCTTTAACACACTACTTCTCCACTGCGAAGTGCGGGTATTTTGCTATATGAATATATACGTTATGAACAAGCAGTGCGTTGTTGTTTAGTTCAGACCAGTTTAAAAGAGAAAAAAAGAAATAAACACTGAAGCGAGAGGGGATGCAAAAGAGCCGCTGTTTATAAAAATGCTAACATCAACTCTAAGCGAACTGTGAGTCATTGAAATAACACGTTATTGACTGTTGAAAGCAAGTTCATTTGAGAGTGAAAAGTGGCAGAATGTCGTGACAGGAACCTTTACCACATTTGATACCAATATTGGGGACTGGGCAACTTACAGGAAAGAGTAGAATTGTACTGGGAAGCTAATGGAGTAGCAGACAAAAAGAGAGTTTCAGCATTACTGAGCGTGATAAATCTTGTTAACTCCTATCAAAGGAGACTGTCGACATTTTACAAGAGTATTTAAACCTTAGGCCGCAAGTAATTGCTGAAACATTTTGGTTCCACAAACAAAATCAATCTAAAAGTGAAGGCATTTCAGAATACATAAGAGAAGTTGTGCACGCTTTCCATGGAGGCATTAAGACACAACCTTGCATGAAAACCATAGAAGAGAGAATTTTAACAGAGAAAGATTTAACACTGTAACATGCTTTAAATATTGGAGTATCCGTGGAAACTGCTACAAAAGATGCAGTAGAACTGAGACATGGAGCAGCAGAAGGTGCAATTAACAAAATGTTTATTAGGTAGAAATGTTACTGTTGTGGCAAGACTGTTCAAACGATTGTTGGTTTAAGGCAGACATTCTCAAACTCAGTCCAGGGGACCCCGTGTGGCTGCCTGTTTTTGTTCCAAACCAGCTTCTGGGTTTAGTTGGACTATGAGCATAATTAAGCAAACTGTTACTTCCCAGTTTCAATGTTTTAGGCTCAGTGTAGAAAAAAAGTTAAAAAAGCTACATTTGCCAAATTCTTATTATAATGTACCAAGCACTTATGTATGTTATATGGGGATAATTTACTGTTTTGTTTTTTTAAATTGATTTTTAAGATTTCCATCATCACCATTCTGCTTTTCCAGGTATTTTAATCCATCATTTACTAATGAGCATGTTAGTGGGTCTGATACTGAAGTCGTTGTAGCCGTTCAGCATCCAGTGCTGTTTGCCAGGGCGTCTACTCTGCTTGTTGTTAATTGTAATTATTAGGATAACATTAAGAAAGTAAACTAAAATGGAAAAAATTTGACAAAAACAAGTTAAGCACTTAAAGCAAAAAAATTTCAAAATGACTTATAAATGTAAAAATCATACTACTGTACTTTTCTGACTGTAGAACAGTCTAAGAGATGACAAAATATCAGATAATTACATGAGATCAATTTAAGGTAACATGTCTCACAGATTGTGAAACTGATTACAACAAAAACCACTTGGAGCCCTCAGGACTGAGTTTGACAACCACGTTTTAAGATAAGGAATGCAGACAGAGTCATAGGAAGGGTCGCATTTAAAGAGAAAAAGAGAATACTTAGCAAAGACAGCGTTCGTACAGAGAAGCGTAAAGTAACTAATGTGCATCAGACAGTGGAAAACGCATACAATTCAGTTGACGTTAGTTCAGAAACTGCTTACCTAGCTTGCCTGGAGCTGCATAGCATTAGTGGAGCAGGTTGCTCAGTAATTTAGATATCTCCAGAAGTTGAGGGTGTTAAATTGAAAATGAAGTTAGACACTGGATCTGCTTTGTCCATTATCTCTGTAGCTGAATACTAACAATTGTTTTCACAAAAATCACTTCAAAAGACTTCAGTAATTATAAAGATATAGGTCGAAAAGTTGTCTCTAAGGGTCAAAATAACTGTAAATGTGAAATAGAAAAATGAGCAGCACTTGTTAGACTTGTATGTTCTGGAAACTGGGGGTTCAGCCTAATTTGGATGTGAATGGCTCAAGAACATACAGCGAGACTGGCACGCTTTAAAAGCACTACAGGTGTTGTCATGTAGTACTGATAAGGACACAAATAAAAAAGCAGATACAAGGTTATCGGCAGCAGAATTGGCAGCCTGGGACAATAGTCTATAGGACTGAACATCTTACATATGCTATATAGTAGACATTGGAGAACCTACCTGGCATGCAGACCAGATAGTGTACAGAAAAGCGTAGACCTAAATCTTGCATAGCATAGTCACCATTAGGTTTCATCTTCCAAGTGCACATGGCTCTGACTTGACAATTAGTTTTCAAATACCGTTTTTTACTCATGTACCACACGCCCTTGTGTAAGACGCGTACCCTACTTTTTACAAAGAAAATCGCGAAAATCGTTTTGCCCCATGTACGACGCGCGTTGTGATTGTATAGGAAGCGTTTAGAGAGAGAGAGAGTGCGAGCAAGCGACCGAGAGAGGGAGCGAGAGAGTGAGCCCAAGCAGAAGAAGTAAACATTACAGAATTACATTTCCTCATGTATGACGCGCACCTGATTTTCTAATGGTAATTTTCTAATGGTAAAAAATGTGCGCGTGGTACATTCATAAATACAGTACTTGCAGGTCAATATGTCCAATATGTCCCTGCCGATGCTTTTCAATTATGGATATGGTGAAAGAATGATGAGGTGTACTGCAATATGAGGAGCAGAAAACTAACATATCAAGAGATTCTAGTCAAACTTCCATGCATGCATTATTTGATCCCCTAGCTCAGGGGTGTCAAACTCTGGGCCTGGAGGGCAGCAGTGGCTGCAGGTTTTCATTCTAACCCTTTTCCTAATCAGTGACCAGTTTTCACTGCTAATTAACTTCTTTTACCTTCATTTTAATAGCCCTGTTTTTAAGGATTAAGTCCCCTGAATTTATTCCTTTCTTCATTAAATGGCAGCCAAACAGAAATGAAATGTGAAATGAGCCAACAGATGACCAGCTAAACTGGGAGTTCAAACTCCAACCAATTTCACTACAATCACTTTCTTAATGAGAAGATGATCCTTGCTGATAATTAAACCTGTTATTTAGTTTATTTTCTATGACTTGTTGTTGCTCTCATTCTGCCACAGCAGACATTTCCAAAACTGTTGATTTCAGTTTTTTTCTAAGAACACCGTCAAGATGTTTTGGTGACCTGAGAGATCAGCTTTACCAAGACCATAACCTTTCTTTATTTTCAGATATTGTGTGATGGGCACAGGCGAGCTGGGGCCTCATGCATAACACAGTGCGTGGAATTCGCACTATAACATGATGTAAGCACAAAAGCCGAAATGTGCTTACGCACAGAAAAATCCAGATGCAGGAAGCTATGCGTACTCCCACTTCCGCTTTCTTCCGCTACATAAATCCCGGTCAGCGTGAAAAGTAATGCTCGTGCACACGCATGCTGTCCCGCCCCAATTCCTCCCAGAATTACACCTCTTTGACTATGCAAATCAATATAAATAGCCCTTAAGCGCAGCGTTCTGTAAAAAGACATGGGAAAATATAAGAATTTCAGTGAATACCAAGTGGAGGCAAAGGAAAACATACTATTTGTTGATTTAAACCGTGGTATAATCAAAAAAAGGAAGTTGATCGAGTGACATAGCGAGCTGGAGAAACTTGAAAGCTCAAGTTCACAAAGTCGCACAGTGCCGGAAATAAAAAAGAAGTTGTCAGATATCAAAGTTGCTGTGAAAAGACGAGTTGTAGCCCACCATCTGAGTGTCATATGAAAACTTATTAGGGTACAGAGAAAAAAAAAGGCACAAAGTGGGGAAAAAGCACGAAATGTCAACTTTAATCTCGAAAGTTCCACTTTAATCATGTAGTTTATTTTGTCATTAAAGTAGAACATCATAAACTTCATCTTAAAATCGTTTAATTAACCAGTTTCTCAAATCACATCGTAATTAAAGTAGCACGTTAAATGCTTTGTTTTGTATGTGATCTTCTATGTGCTCTATGTGTGTGAATCACTACTGGCTTCTTAAACCGGCTCTCTTCCTTTAACAGGACACAGAATCCATTACATTCGTGATATTACAGCTCTCTGAATAACTAAAATACTGAGATGTATACGTGATATCATTTTCATGATGATAGGAGTTAAAGCACGTTATTAAACATGGGTTTCACGGCGCAGTGAATGTGCGCGACCTTCGATGAAATTATTTATTGCAGCAGTACTCAGGGGTGGCTCAAGGCTCGTGGTGGCCCTGGGCAGAGAAAGAATTGGTGGCCCCTGCGCCTGCCAATGTCAGTATCTTATGCACGGTGGATGGCCATGTCTGTTGCATGTACGTGTTCATGACACAAGCGTTTAACTTTTGTCAAAATTTGCCGCTGCGTTTTTAGCTGTGTCGTTATTTTCTCTTTCTGTTTTATATTCAACTAGCAGAATACCCGCGCTTCGCAGCGGAGAAGTAGTGTGTTGAAGAAGGTATGAAAAAGAAAAGGAAAAATTTAAAAAATAACGTAACATGATTGTTAATGTAATTGTTTTGTCATTGATATAAGTGTTGTTCCCATATCTATATATATATATATCTCTATATCTATATATCTCTATATCTATATCTATATAT
>JANRMT010027041.1:72362586-72403841 GCA_026402145.1 Polypterus bichir lapradei
TAAGGGCTATTTGACCAAGAAGGAGAGTGATGGAGTGCTGTAAATGGTCATGAAAATAAAGAAAACACATTGAATGAGGAGGTGTATCCAAACTTTTGGCCTGTACTGTATATCCATCCATCCATTTTCCAACCCGCTGAATCTGAACACAGGGTCACAGGGGGCTGCTGGAGCCAATCCCAGCCAACACAGGGCACAAGGCAGGAACCAATCCTGGGCAGGGTGCCAACCCACCGCAGGACACACACAAACACACCCACACACCAAGGCCAATTTAGAATTGCCAATCCACCTAACCTGCATGTCTTTGGACTGTATATATATATATATATATAGTGGAAGCCAGCCTGGACACAGACAGGCAGACACGTTAATGTCACCCAACACACGTTTATTTACACAGTCCATATTTACACAAGTGCACGACAACCCCCAAAAGTCCCCAAAGTCCTGGCCACAACACAGTGCCTTCTTCTCTTTCAGACCGCCTCCATGCCTCCTCCAAGACCTTGTCTCCTTCTCTCCCGACTCCTGCCATTGTCTGAAGAGAGGCGGCCCTTTTTTATATGCACCCGGATGTGCTCCAGGTGTCCTCCAGCGACCTTCCGCCGACACGCCCCTGTGTGGTGGAAGCACCGGCTGTGTACCCGGAAGCACTCCGGGTGTCCACGATCCTCTTCCCCCCAGCACTTCTGGGTGTGGCGGAAGTGCTGAGGTCCAGGGCTCTCTAGGCACAGGGGCACCCCCTCCCGGTGACCACAGCCCCTACAGGGTAGAGCTTCAAAGCTCTCCAAAGGAACCAGGGCGGTCGCCTCCACGTGGTCTGAGGTGGACGTAAGCCCTCTTCCGGTCCTCCTTGGCGTCCCGGCCGGGTCGCCATCCCAGGCATCTCCGACAATATATTATATAAAAAAGTTTTGGGTCAAGACGTGATCATCTCGGGGAGACACTTTAAAGTCCCACGAGATTACTTGCATGTCTCGCCCTACTTACAAACAATTTCTCGGAGACACTTTAACGTCCCACGAGACAAGGAAGTCAGACAAAAGGACAGCTGCTGTACAGGCTTTTAAATGATCGTTGCGCAGCGCGACATGTAGATTATGCAAGCCAGCAGCTGATTCGCCTGCATCTCCTTACCGCGAGCAGCAGGGATGCGAAGTGGTGAGCGTGAAGCACGCACCCGGAGAGAGGGGTTGGGGGGTGGGTTAGCACAGCGAGTAAGGGGCAAAGCCCCCTATATATATACTAGGAGGCTTTGCCCCCTGCTCGCTTCGCTCACGCACCAACCATTTATGTACCATATATATATATTTTATTTATAAATATATATATTATATACCATTTATATGTATATTTTTCCAGTCTTTTCGTTGCATTTAATGAGTTAGTCTACCATTATGAAGACACTTTTTTGATTGTCGTAGGCCATGCAGCAGTGCATAATGTAAAGGCTACCATCTTTGGGGTGGAAGACTCCCTCCTGACCTTTAACACATTTCAAAAAAGACTTGCATTCTCTAAAGAAAGTTTGAAAATTTAGGGTGTACAACTATCTTTGTTTGTTTTTTATTTATACTAATTTGTTTAGAAATTACATAAAAATGATGAAGTTGCAGGACTGTCAGATATACAGTTAAAAATCTTAACACAACATCACTGTCCCCACCAATCTGGAGAGCAAATCATCAGAAATTTTAAAATAAAGTATTCTTGCAAAGCATAAAAACTAGAAGTTTAAGTTTGCCGTATCAAGAATACTCAGCAAATCATTTTGATGCCAATCTGTTTAACTTTACAAATTGAAGGTTTAGTGATTTCAGCTCTCTACTGCTTGATCTTTCAACAGCAAATATTGTTTAATTATGCATAAGTGTGTTTGCTAGTCATGACAGATAATGCAGGTTTCTTGTACAGTATACCACTTAGGTTTGTTTCACATTCACTGACAAACTCTTCATGCACATGCAAGGTGTTGGGTGGGCTGCTCTCTTTTGTGACAGTGTTTGGAAAGCCAAAACGGCTGAAAATGTGATTCAGTTTGAATATCCCAGTAGTAAGTGTAAGAAGTGGAAATTCTATGAAGTTTTTAATGTCTTTCTAGAATACTGTGTCTCATCATGAGCCCATTGGTATTTGAGGAGTGGGAATGAGATAAGTGCAGCTCTTTCTGACAATACGTTCAATTTACTTATGTAATCCATATCAAAATGTAACTTCAGACGCTCTATCTCCTTGATTCTAAAATTCTGCTATAGTCTGAGGACATGTTCACTTTTCCTTGCACAATCCTACATTAATGGTTTATTTTATTTTGGTGAGCAGTGTGTCATTCTCTGCTGCTATTCAGGTTTTGTCAACTTTGCATAATCTGCAATCAGGCTGTGTTGCAAGGTTACTTCCCTTCAAGCAAACAGAAGCTGATATCTTGGTATGACTGCAACAACCAGGATGATGGCAAAGAAGCAGGGAAACAAGGCATACCTGCACCTAGAAAATTTCTTTGTGAATGGTGACTTTGAAATCCTACCTCAAGAGATTAAAGATTATCTTCTATGGCTTAGGTGGTGTGGCTACAAGTACTCTGAGAATTATCAACATGAGAGATTAAAAGTTATTTTCCAAAACAATATGACATCTGTAAATCCAAAACTGAAAAAATGTAGATGTGAATAAGATATACAAGTTCTTTATTAATCTGAACATAGTTGAGTTAAATGTCTGTGACCAATTTATGTGCATAGCTGTGTTATGTTTCTTTGAGTGACCATCACTGATATAATGAAGTTGGTGCACTATATGTTAATTATTATCAAGAAAACTCACCAGAACCTTTAATTCTTCAGGTATATAAGGAAAGGCTGTAAGTCCACATCAAAGCTTACAATGTTCAGTGGAGTTTGTACTCACTGGCTGGATAATAGCTCTGGTTTGCTTATGCTCAGCTCAGAACTGTAAAGTACTTCAGGTGAGGGTGAAGATGGCACTGGAAGTTACTGATACACAGCCTCTTGCACTTCAGAACATATATATTTAACACACACTGCCTTAGAAAAGACAAGCAGTATTATCAAAGAATTCAGTGCTCCTGGCCAGTCAGTGTTCCCCATTCCTCCTCCCCACTCCCAGTACAGGAGCAGTAGCACTGTCACAGAAGATTCATTATAAATACTGTATACTGATACACTGATTCTACATAAGTTACATTCTCTGTGTGATGTTGCATTTGTTGTCTTTTGTTGTATTGTATTATTGTCACAAAAACAAGGAAGACATTCAAGTAACAATTTCATTGTACTGTGTACACATAGCAATAGATTTAAACTTTAGAGATAGACTGCAATGAATTGTTATTATTACTTATTTGATGATGCATTCATCCAAGGGGATTTAGAATATTTGAGATACAATTTGTTACATTTTTTTTAACTGGCGCACAGGCAGATGAAGTGACATTCTCATGGTCACACAGTGTCCGTGGCGGAATTTGAACCCATAGCCAAAGGGTTTGAAGTCCAAAGCCTTAACCACTATGCCACACTGCCTGAAGTCCCATTTTCTTCAGTAGGCCAAAATAAGACAGTGCTCAATGTGGTTCACTTTGAGTGGGGTCTGATATCACTTTTATTATAGGATCCATTTTTTAACTCCATTTCCATTAAAGACACTTCCACGGTCTATCCCTCCAGCACTGGGTATAAGGTACAAATCAGCCCTGGAGAAAATCCTGACATCACAGTACTCACCTGCAAATCCACATTTACACTGAGAAAGTTTAAAATCACCAAGTATTCTAACTTACATGACTTCAGGAAGCATAAGGAGACAAGGAAAAATCCTTACAAAAACACAAGGAGATTATGCAAATAGCACACTGAAAATAACTTCCCTGATGTCAAACCCAAACTCACCATTCTTGCTGTTCCTCATGAAACTTATATTAGTCAAAGATTACATTTGTGTTGGGCATCTATTTCAAGCCTTTCTTGCTTTTGAGTGTTCTCGTGCTTCAAATATCTCTATTTCTTGGTGTAATCCAAAGAGGTAGTCAGTTGTATTCTTATTATTTTACTTTTTCAGTAAAGCAGACAGATTTGAAGCCAATGTGATTTTTGAACGTCTGCTTCTTCTGTTTCATTGCTAGATTGCTGGTGTAGTTTTTTCTTGTGAAATCTCTTTAATGACATTCATCCCATCCATAAGAAGCATTTTTTTTTACTAATACTGTCATTTTCACTTGAACATCATGTTTTTTTCCTCTTATGTGCACCCCATAAATCCCTCTGCACTAGACAATTACCTTCAGGTACTGAGGCATTCTGAACAGAACTATTTAAAGGAACATACTGTCTATAATAGTGCAGCACAGGAGTTCAGGGGTGCAATTCCTAACTGAATATGTGTAGGATGCTCTCTGCATCTTTATGGATTTTCCTCAAGGTACTAAGATTTTCCTCCCACTTTTTCGGTTTGGTTAACTGGCAAATCAAAATTGCCAAGTGTGAGTGAATATGGATGTGGATGTAAATGATCAGGGTTTGTTCTGCTCCCAATGGTACTGGAAGACACACAACTGCCAGAGCCACACTAGCCCACAGAGGCAAAACTTTTTAAAAAGAGCATGTAAAAACGGACAAGTTTGGCAATGGTTTCATTTTTGTTGGCTTTTTCTTTATTAGCATTGCTGCTAATAAATGGGGATCTCAGGGAGACCCCAACACTTTGTCTTGTTGCATCCTGTTTATCCCCACAATATATAAGGGTGGGCAAAAGTAGACTTACAGTTGTTTGTATAATAAAAGACATGTAGCTTATGATTGCTACACTCAAGCACACTTTACTAATAGTAATAATAATAAGAAGACAAATAATACAATAATTAATACTGTAAATAAATAATAATACAACAATAAACTCTGCATTTCGCATACTCAAAACTGTAAACCTACTTTTGCCCACACCTGTATATATGTATAAGAGTGAGCCTCAGTGACTTCCAGGTGCATCAACTAGTCACCACAGACAAAAGAGACGGTTGTTATAAATCTAAATATCAAAACATATTTTACCCAGAAAAACAACAGATTAATAACATATGGTCATGTAAAGCCATAAAGAATACTCAAGGATATGTAGACCAAGGATGCTACTGGAGATTATGGCCCTGGTGAATCACTTATCCAAATGATTAATGACTTTAACCATGTGTCTCGTACTGTATAAAATTAGACCCCACATTGAGGAAAATGTAATTTTATGTTTGCTCATCCCATCCCTGTGCATTACACTTGTGTAATCAAATTTGTAAAGTTATGGATTGATATCAAAGGCCAACCATTATCACATATATTATGAGAATTTTCACTGCTTAGCTTGCCACTCTATAGAGACCTCAGATAAAAATAAAATGTATCTTTTCTGTGGCTAATCTTGATATTCATAAGCATATTTTACTAAACATATGTCACTGCCTACGAGGACATTCATATGTAATCATGTTAACAAAATATTGCATTAGTGGGTTTGTAAATTGATGCTTCAATTATTGTAATTGAAGCCTGGTAACTCCTTATATAATGAAATTACAGCAAGCGTGAGAATTAATATTTCCAATAACTTGACTACTTTCATTTTTGGATAGAATTTTCTTTTGAATTAGTTTCATGGAAAAACACAGTGTCAACGCACACAACTTGGAAGAACAATTTGTTTCTTAAAAATTGTCCTACTTTTAAGATTATTATCCTTGAATGATTTATGGGTTTATACAATAAAGAAATCTGGAAGCTACTCTGTTCTGTTTATCTGCACTCTTAACCTATTTTAGTAATTCATATTGGTGAGAAGACATTTATGTCAGAATGTTGGATAGCACTGGCTGATGTTGATTTTATAGCTGCGTTTATCTGGTTAATTCCAGCAGAATGGAAGACAGGCAGCCACGTAGTTTTTCCATATAAGGAGCAGGTGGCGTGTTGGGATACCCCTTTAGACCACCCCTTTGACGAAAACAAATCACTGCTGCATTATTGCTACATTTGCAAGCATTATTTGTTTATGAGAAACAGGAAGACAAACGTGTGCACAAATTCCAAAAATGTGTGCACGTCTGCGTCTTTTGATTTAAAATCTATTCATTTACGTTTCCTACAAAGATATATCATCCTTGTTGTTGTATTTACCGTATCGGTCCTTCGGAGGAAGGGCTGCAAAGGATTGCAGTCTAGAGCACAGCCCGATGATGACTCAAACTCTCTTTGCCGCTCCCCCTTGATAAATTCCTATTAAAAGGTGCTGACGTCAAAAAGGGCGGCCATCTTTGATGAGGGCAGAGCTCTGTATTCCATTGAAGAAGAACCGAGGAGGTCAGAATCAGCTGCGCGCACCACCTTTGCAGCAAGCTGATCCTGAGAAAATTCGCTTTGCTATTTAAACTCACAGAGCTTTTCGAAAGAGTGTTGATTGCCTTTCACCATACAGAGGCACAGGTAAGACAACTCTGTTTTGTGTATGCCTATGTATTTATGGAGAAAGAATATTGCTGTGAATTCAGCACGCACAGAATGCGGAGCTAATCTGCACAGGGTACGAGTAAAGTCAGTCAGTAGTCAGTTGCTTTACAACATTTTGCGTCGTTTCTGCAGAACATTTAAAGATTCTTGTCTTGCTTTATAAAGTTATTTTTTACATTTTCGTTTAAAAACCAATGTACGTCAGGTAAAAATAAGCAGTATATACGTGTGGTTATGTCTGCCTGTGAGGAGACTGCATTTTTCTTGGTGGGCGTTTTTTCTCCGTTTCAGGACCTTGGAGAGCGTTTGCATTCTGGCGATTGATTGGCAAGAGCTGACGGAAAGCATACAGTAGCACTTGAAGAGTACCAACATTAGAGCATGGCTGGGATTTGAATCGTATGTTTTGACACAGCGTCGGGGTACATGCGTTTGCTTTTTTGCGCAGGGTTTGCTAGCCTCCTAAGGGAATGATGCAGTTGCTGACAGAAGGCTATTAATCTTACCTTCCGCCGCCCCCACAGCGAGTGCACTGAGAAATGCCTGAAACGCTGCCCAGGATCATTTCCAGATCTCAGCGGTTGATCAATAAATATGCCCTTGTTGTTAATTATCCTAGGGAGCAGCAGGATAGAAAAGGGAAGATGCTGACTACGTGCCCGAATTTCAAAATAAATAAATAAATAACTCCCATGAGTGAGGGGGTTGGGGGAGGGGTGTGCGCTCAGTACTGCGACACAGTGCGACTGCTTGCATGGTGGAACGAGCGAGCGCGACTTTCCTTTGCAGGGAGCGCTTTTCTAAGCACGAGCATGACCATCTTGACGCACTTGGGTCTGAAAGGGGCCCACGCAGGAGTACCCCTCACGCCCGTCCCCCTCCCCCCCCCCCTCCCCCCCCCCACCCCCCCCCCCCCCCCCCGCTTTACACCACATTTTGAGCAACCCACGCATCAGTAACTACCAATGCTCTGTTTGCGGCACAAAGTGGGAATGATTTTGCTGCATAACCAAAAGAAAACGACCACCATTTACCGTCTCTCGGAGCTACCGTCACGTGACGTGCTGCGACATACAAAAGCAACCGTGATTGTGCACTTCTGTAAACGACGGCCCCTTTGATAACACGCACACACACGCCGTCTCTGTCCAATTAGCGAGGCTTGGGACATCTTTTTGTCATTTAAATTGAGAGGCGCCAGCCCACGCTGTCGTATTTCGCATACTGCTGTTGTTATCGGTATGGATGGGGCCAACTTTTAGCGCGTATCTATTCGTTTAAAATACCGTACCCAAAAAATTAGAGGCTTCTTCTACCTCTGCCCCCCTCATCTCCCTCGTCCTCAACACTCCCCCTCCACACACTAGGTTTATTCCAATGACGCAAAGAACTGAAACCCAACGGTGTGTTTTTAACCAGGGCTCATTTCGAAATATTCTAATTTGCAAACTAACCTTAGAGTCCGATAAGCTCATTGACGTCTCTCGTTAAAGCCTGCAGCGACATTCGCCATCAATGAACCGTACGCTGTAACTTGAAAACATTCGTTTCAAACGCCTACTGATCAGTATACAGCATTCATCAATTTGTATTTCTCAGATTACCCACGGCGGACCGTGAAAGGACGTGGCATGACACTTGTCGAAATTAAATTACGTATATGATCCACAGAGGCATTTCGAACTAATTATAATGGGTAGGGGCATTTGTTTCGTGTGAAGGATGAATAAAGATGATGTCCCGTCCTGGACTGGTGCCTGCCCGGTATATATTTCAGTTCTGCAGGAACATGTACAGAAAATGAGGTTTAGCAATTGAGAGGCAGGAAACACAATGGATAGTTAAGCGTTGTCAACTTCATATTGACGTCTGGTATTTGTTGGCATGGGAAAAAAACAAATGCCTTCAATTCTTTTTTTATATAAATACCGGGTATCTGTTGTTGAAAATAATACAGCCCATGGTGTGTGCAGGTACTGGGATCAAATATAACACTTAAAAAATTCATTTGATATTCCCAGTTTCTTAATTCTTTTGCTCTTCAGTAGCACCAAGTATCATACTTGTGTTACATAGCTAGGTCCTCTTCTGTGTGGATCCTGAAAGTCACATTTAGCTTCATTCTGGGGCATTTGACTGGGTTAAGTGGGTAGAAAATGGCTGGCTATTTACCATGGTAGGTGTTATTGTAATTAAAAAATCTTTGTGCATGCATTTGAGTCATCCACTAAAATAACTGCTTATTTTAGGTCTGTGGATTTTACAAAACACAAGTTTCTTTTTTCCAGAAAACAGCATTAAATAAAGATGTTTCCTTCCAATAAACACACCAATGATCATTGTTATTCTTATATATATTGACAGCAATATTCTCACATTGGAAAGAAAGAGTGTTGCAAGGTAATCTCAAACAAAGTTTATTTATTTTTTGATTAATTAGTTGCCTCCTTTGCTAAGTGAAAATGTCTCTTTTCGAAATAAAGCTGATCAGTTCTTTGACATGTAAAGACATCTATAATCTCAAAGAACAGTTGCATCGTCATAAAAACAGCAAGCAGTCGAAGTTGCTCACTGCAGCAGTGATACAGAAGTGAGTTGTTGCTCTTAGCTGCGCAGTAAAACAACACGCTTCCTCCCACACAGGTGTAAATCTGAATTGTCTTTTTGATAGCTTTTGCCGAGGAGGCTGCTTGAACATTGTACTTTAAAGTTGCAGTTAACCATCTCATGAGTGTCAGCTATTTGATTTTGGGCCCACTCTAGATATAGGCATGGCCCTGTTTGTTTGCCAAGGTTTCTTTTAACGTATTTTGGTGGGGAATTAAAAAAGAGTTAATGGTGAATGTGTTGTGGACTGTAAATAAGTCTATCCTCTGCATTCCCTTTCAGCCCAGAGAGTTTCATCCTTGTTTCTCTTTCTGTAGGCTCTAGTCCTTTAGTGCTAGACTCACTTCCACCGGGGTACACTGGCGATTAATGCAGTTGCCTTGAACCAAAAAATACTGCAGTGTGTTTGCGAAGCAGCTGCCAGGACACATATTTCTGATTAAAAAATGCATTCTGATTGCATAGCAAGTTTTATAAATGACTTCTGTAGCAGCTTTGCTGTTTTTTAAAGTGCACCTACTGCAGCGTTGCCTGATGGAAGTTAGCCAAGTGGTATTGCGGAGGACGTATGGAGTTACTTTGATCTACATTTTATGGACAGTTCACAGCTTACATTTTTAATGAATCCTGAAGCAAAGTGGAGCATGAGGCTTGCTAAGGCAGTTGCTGAGCTCATCACAGATGCAAATTCTATTGATTCATGTTAAATCTTGACAACAATGCACCATCCATCATTGCCATCATTCTTTCTAATCCATGTTATGGCTTAGTTTTATGCTCAGGAGACAAATTGGATACAGTAGGATAGTACTGGACTGTCACCATCTTATAGCAATAAAAAACAAGTGATTACATTTATGTATATTTAAGTATGGGTGGCACAGTGACGCAGTGAGTAGCACTGCTACCTTCTGTACCCAGCAACCCTGGACTTGAATTCTGCACCCTGTCATTCTCTCTGTAACGTCTGCATATTCTTTCTGAGTTTTCCTAAATCTTTGTCACGTGCTCTTAGACATACTGGTTAGGTTATTTTGAGTGGGGATGTGGATGGGCCATTCGGTGGACTGAGGTCCAGTCCTTAGCTGTTTGCTGCCTTGCGCTCAGAGCTGTCAGCATAGGCTATGGCCACCTGTGGGTCTGCATTGGATTCAGTTGCTTTGGAAATGTGATGTTAGGCTATTTATTAGTGAGGTGAAATGCTGATATTCTCAGGTTTGATTCAGTTTAATCTATGTAATACTATTATTTTGGAACAGTCTTCAAGTAATGTATATTTATTGAATGGAAATGTGCCATACTTTTTAATTGTCAAAAATATATATTTTCCTGTGCTTCATTAGTCTAACTTATTTAGTAGCATTATTTAATGATTATAAATGACCATAAATTGAATTTCCATTTAACAAACAGGCATATTTGGTAGATTATCAGATTAAAGAAAGGTAAGCACAGACCGGAAAATCAATGTGCTTAAAATGTGCTTAAAGAAATTTTTTATCTTAGCACTCACTGCTGTCGTAGCGCTCGGTAAAATCCCACAGTTTCTGAAGCAGGCATTCCCAGTGCCGTTCTGCCAGTCTTTCACACATTTTCAGCTATGTGATACTTACTTTGCGTTTTCAAGTGTTCACTCACTGCGGAATAATCCACTCCAATTTCCTGCGTATACAGTAGTATTCCCTGAAAACCTCACCATTCAGCCTTTGAGCTGCCCTGCTTAGCCAGGCTTAACTTTTCAGCTGGATGAAATGAGGCAGCGGGTCAGAAACAAGTGTCATGTATGCAGAGTGTAAGATCATGCTATGGTACACATGAAGGAAGTGCAGTGACACGTCAGCAGCAATCCTGTTGTTTATGGACCGAGTCGCATTCTGTTTTGTAGCAGTTAGGGGGTGCTATTGACACAGTCATCTAATGTTCTTAATGGCCGCTTTGGATTTGCACTTGTTGTCCTTTGCTCATTAGACTGTGGCTTGTCTTCAGCACATTTATGTTTTCTTGCAATGATTTCGTAAGTGTTTCTTTATTTCCTCCCAGCTGTTTAAGCTATGCTTGTATACGATTTTTTGCTAAATGTAACTGTTTGATGCCCATCAATCTTTTACAGCTTTATGGTGTAATAAATTATAATGTGTTAAGTATGCTCGCTTCTTTGGTGTTTTCTTCCTCATTTGAAGCATACCAAATTGAAAACTGATACAATTAATCCAAAGACCTAGAGGAAGAATTTTAATAAACCATTTTTTTTAAATGATCCTCTTTATGCTCTTATACATTACTTCAAGATTATATTAGCTAAGAAGTCACTGTTGCTCCATTTTCAGTTTATCCTTAGTAAATGCAAAACATTCAGGTTGTAAATGTTTGTGCAGTTCAATAGTTTAGATTGTTTTCGTTTCTTCTTTGTGGGTTGTTGACCTGATCTGTTCATTTAGAGTCATTACCACAAATATAAAATGGAGAAATGTGATGGCATATCTGGAGAATTATTGAAGTTAAGCGTGCTGATTTTCTGTGTTAATTATACAGCATTCTGGCATATGCCTTTAGAGATGTTTAGTCCTTGGGGGCATTGAATGTGCAAATACAGTTCAATGTATAGTTTTACTATATTTGAAAAAACGTTTTATTTTTAACTAATCACAATGGTTTTTTTTTTCTTAAATGCAGTAATACAGGTTCTAAAGTGTGAATGGTTTTGACATGATTAGAATGTCTTGAGCTACATTGGAGCTGATGGTGGCAAATACATTAGTTGCTATTGATAATATAACACATTATGTTCTTTTCAAAGAGAAAAAATATTTGAAGATATCAAAGAGTTATTGCAATGGTTTAGATAATCTAAACACACAACGACTTTAAGGTTGATCATTCCTGGAGGAGTACAGTGGCTAACACTACTATTTTTCAGATGTGGGTTCAGTTCCTGATCGTGTGTGAGGTTTGCATTTTGTTCCCATGGACATGTGGGTTTTCCTCAGGTACTCTGATCTTTTTCATGTCATATTAGCGTCATTGGTGGGTGCAGTTTAGCTTAGTAGGATTGAATAAGGGCCTGTGCCTTAGTATACTCTGTGAGACACTGTCGTCTCATCCCTGATTGGTTCCTGCTTTGTACCCAATGCCAGCCTTTAATGGAAGAAGCTAGCTCAAATAAATTATACCAGGGTGTAGCAGAAATAACTCCCACATTTCGAAAAATCACTTTGGGGTCCCCAAAGCAGGTAGAGGGGTGCGGTCCGTTCCGTTAAGTATGGTATATAATAAAGTTTTCAGTCGTCACCATGCCGTGGTCGGGTGAGCATCGAGGCTTTGTAGTGGAGGCCTTTTTCAAAAATGGCGAATCTGTAGCTGCGACGCAGAGGGTGTTTTGCACACGGTTCGGTTTACGTGCTAATGAAAGTGTTCCAGACCAGAAAATGATTTTGCTGTGGGTTCAAAGAGTAAGGGCAAGAGGAGGTTTTCAAACATCGTCCTCGGTCCTTGGTCCAACTAAAGGAGGCTATTCAAGAAGAAATTGAAGAAATTTCGCCCGACATGCTAGTGAGAGTGATGGAAAACTTCCAAGAATGGCTCCAAATGTTTATCAGCCGTCAAGGCCACCATTTGGACGATATAATTTTTAAAAGTTAAAGTAAAAAAACTTTTTTATATCTACATTTGGGAAATAAAAGGTTTCTGGTAATACCTCTTAGCATTTTTTTTTCAATTCCCCTTTGAAATGTGGGAGTTATTTCTGCCACACCCTGTAATATGCTCCAAACTTGATTTTTTTTACCATAGCATGGGATCTGCATCAACAAAATAATAATAATAATAATTCATTTTATTCATGTAGCGCCTTTCATACAATCAAGGAGAGGAGAGAGGTTAGGAGCACGTGCTGATACAGCGCATTGCCTTACTCACCACATGACAAATCAACCCAGATTAGGACCTGAGTGCAGCCATGCAGTGGGTGACACCTCAGCACCACACTAGTTCAGATGGAGTGGAACAGTGTGTGTGTTTTTTTAAGGTGGCTGGAGTGCCAATTCTGCCACCAACCCCCATGTTTTTCCCAGCAGGTTGGAGGGCTTACATACAGGGATGGATGCAGATTAACATCATACCCAGGACACTTTGCAATTTAATAAACACACGAAAAAGACAATAGAAATTGCATAAAAGAAAATGAATAATACTCATTGAAGAGATGTGTTTTTAACAGGAGTTTGAAATGAATAATAGATTTTTCCTCACAAAGGCAGAGAGGAAGAGCATTCCAAATGTTAGGGTCCATCACACTGAAAGCTCTCCCTCCCATAGTTACTAACCTGTATTTAGGTACAATGAGTAAGTTAGCATCCGATGATCGTAATGCACGGGCAGGAGTGTAAGGAAGCAGCAGCTTAGACAGATAATGAGGGGCTAAACCATGAAGGGCTTTAAAGGTGAGAAGAATAATTTTACATTTGATTCTGCAAATCATAAAGGACAGGAGTGATGTGAGCAGATTTTTTAGTGTGTGTAAGCAGACGAGCAGCAGAATAAAATGCATCTACAAGTGTAGTTTGTCCCACACTTCGTATACTTCCCATTAAAAAAATTGTTTCCGGATGTCTGTCTTGAATTAACTTCAGAATGCAGCTTGCTATTTAGTGGTAAGAATTTTGTTGATGAGGTTTTCTGCAGTCTTTACCTGCACTCTGTCCTCTCAAAGACATTTATTTTCCACAGTCTGTAAGAGTAAGAATAACATTATTAGCTGATAGGAAGCGAGAGCTGCTTTGGCAAAATGAACAAAGGGAATTATACATGTTATATCAGATCAATGTCATTATCAAGCAGGTTGCCATACATTACAGTGCGATATAATATAAAGGATCAGCAGAAAAGATAATACCTATTGTGTACTGTCCTGATTGAAGCTTTCTTATTCATCTTTGGGATGACTGCATTGTATTAGTGTCATGAGGGTGGCTTCGTTAGATAATTTTCTAGCACGTCGCCTGGCCGTAATTCAGCATTTCATGCAAACACCTGTTGCTGGCCTTGGCAGGTGCTCATGAAACACGGGGTGCAAATTAACTGCTCAAATGACACGTGTGACAAGTAATATTGCTGTGTTTCAAATTCTGCTGTTAGCAATGAATTCATCTGCAAAAGATGTAAAATCACCAATCTTCAATTCGTTAAAGGTGAGATCAAAATGTAGTTTATTTAAGATGACAATTTATGTTATACTGGAAGAGTCTATTTTCTGTCAAGTGATTCTATAGCTAAATTAATGCTTTGACATTTTAAGGACCTGCTTATTATATTTGCACATTAAGCCAGATATATTTGTGCATTCCATATCATATGGTGCTCATGACATACGGGTGCAGAGGTAGTAGCAGTGATGCATTGCTTAGTGCTTTTTTCTCACGGCCCCAGTGTTTCTTCATGCTGCTCATGGTGACTCTAAATTGGATCAGTATGGGTAGGTCTGTGAGCAAAGTGAATTACACCTCATCACAGTCTGGTTCCTGCTGTCCACCCAGTATTACCAGAATAGGCTCTGGCCTCCCATGACCTTTGGTGTGTTCAGAAAAATGGATGAGAGGAGGGAAAAATGTCATAATCACTTGCGTGTTTATTAAAATGGTATAATTTCAACTTTTGTCTGACTCAGACATTTATCATTGTAGATGACATACTTAAATAGAAGTTATCTGGCTTTTATAAGTTAAGTGGGTCCCTACAGTGAATGATCAGCTTTCAGGTAAACTTAGCTAAAGCTCACATGGAAGGCTCAAAATAGCTTAACTCCGTCTGGGCATGGATTCTATGAGGTGTCAAAAGTGTGCTAAAGCAATGTGATTAAGATGCTGTTGTATTATAAAACATAACTGAACTGAAAGTTTATATCTAAACATGACTGGGTTGTGATCCAGTGTCTAAAAAGCCATTGCCCAGTTCCACTACCCTACTGTACACTAAATCAGCACATTACAAGTGTGTATGGTCATGAACGGTATCACTCACTGGGTATCCACTTTATACCCCACAGTGGACAGGATAGGTTCTGACTTATGGCAAGTCTACAGCTGGAAAAACAGGCCAAGGAAAATGGATAGATGTTCTCAGAAATGGATGTAAATAATCCCTGCATTGTGATGTTATCCTGCTTGAAGTAGTAAATAGTAATTGAGCAGAAAATGGCTGTCAAGAGGTGCACCTAGTTAGCAACAATATGATAATATGTGAACAACAATATTATATGTAAACAGGCATAATCCCTTTTGGTATCACTTTTGCCTTGTGAACGTTTGTTCTTCTCACCCATCATCAGGAATGATGTTGGCTGTATATGGTTTAATAGTTCATCCATTGTTTGTAAACCTTAAAAACTTCTGCATCTGAAAACCCAAGCAGGATGGCATCTGGAAGCCTTTTCACGTTGAAAGATACACACATTGTTCTGCCTGTTCATTCCCTGAAAACAAATTAATTTAAATAATTCCACATTTAGTGAGAAGCATGAGTTGTACTGCAGATTTAAAAAAAAACCATTTTTTTCTAGCAGTAAGATGTGGGGTATTTGCTGAATTGCAGGCTTGGATGACACTGAGGCAGGCCATGAGCCTGTCTTTTATTCATACAGTATGTATGCAATATTGATCTTCAAATCCAGGGTAATCAGTGTAGAAATGGTGCAACCAGAAACCAAGTTGCAATGTGCATAATGAAAGTTGTGACATCAGAAGGACAAGAAGGATAGGTGAAGGTTCCAGTTAGGAGCTTGTGGGATTGAATTGCAAAGTAAAGTTAGAGATGTCACATAGGTGGGGGAAACAGGGGCCCAATAAGGATAAGAAAGAATGGGAGCACCACAAAAGGTTTAATTACGAGGGACTTTCAAAAAGTTTCTGCACTTTTTTTTAACTCTGTTTTTTAAGAATTTAAAAAACAAATGACATCACTTTTCTACATAGTCACCTTCCTTTGTGATGCAATTTTTCCACAGCCATACCAAGTTTTTAATGCCATCAGCAAAAAAATGTTTTTGGTTGAGCTCAAAGCCACTGATGCACAGCTGCTTTCAGATCAGGGTTCTTTCTTCATTCCTGGTCATGGCTGTAGCTGGACATCCGGAGTGCTCGGCATCCATCACACTAGTACCGGCATTTTTGAACATTTCAATCCACTCATACTAAGCACACATGCGGAGATGAATTTATGGTCCTGGAACACTTTCTGCCCACAAAAAGCGTATCACAGAATGCTGTTCCTCTTTGGTGTAATTTATAAGTTTTGCATCCATCTTCACCACAGGGTGTCAACTCTAATACTAAACTGCAAGAACTGCTGGCTTGCCAGCCAGAACTAGTCACATGACACTCTCAGACACGACCAATTACTACTCCTCCCGCCTTCACCATTTCCAATGAAAATGTACAAGTGCGGAGACTTTTTGAACGACCCTTGTTGACTGCAGAGCTTTGGCATATAGTCGACAAGACTAAAATATAATGTCAGAGAAATAATAAAAGTAAGTTACTTTTAATTATTTTAAGTTCTGTTCTGTATTGTCTCACAGAAAACACTTAAACATACAAACACACTCTTCCATTTGCAGCTGTTTGGCCAAAACTCATAATTGTAATGCTGCCTTATTTTCAAAGTCAGCAGCAAATAAAGATGAAGCATATGTTCTCCTTTCGGCATACCCTGGATGAGGCAAGCATTCTATGGACCTTAAGGTATTGGCGGAATAGTGTTGCATCTGTGTTTTAGTGCCGACAGCTCAGCCTATTAATTATAATCCTGCAGCTGCTCACTCCAGGAGATACACCGTGAAGGCGTGTCCAGACATTGGAGCAGCTTCCCCACGGCCTTTTGCTATTCATTGTCCCAAAATTGACTCAGTCCCTAGAAGCTCATTTATGGAAAGTTCAAAAGCCCTAAAACATACCCGCCTCTGATGTAATAGCAAATTTTTGTCTTCGCCTTCTCAGTCATCTACGGGGTCACACTTTCCATTGTATAAAATATTCCAGATCGTGCTCCATGAGGACATTTCATCAGTGCGTTTGAGCATCTGATCTTCCAAATTGAACACTGAGGTGTCCTTTGTTTGATTTTGTTGCTTATTATACTAATTGTGCATAGCTTAACAGGTCTTTGACCAGTGCTACTAGTAGTCATTTCAGTTCTTCCCAGTCACACTTTGTCTTGGATCATATCAGTGCCATATACTGTACACAACTCACATTTGTCAAACAGTTGAGCCTTACTCACTAGATATAATACAATACTTGATCAGGTGACAGAAGCTCCATAACATCTGTGGACCAGATAAAAAAATCAAACAGATCTAGAACAGTTCCAGTTTGTTACCTTGTGCTCAGCTAAAGTTTTGTCTGTCATAACTGTAATTCATTTATCTGAACTGGCCCCTATCTTTTATTCAATCTTTAGTGGACCACCGCCACTTCTTCATTAAGTTCTTTCTTCACCTTTGTCATTATAGTAGTAGGCTGCATACGTTTTGGTCTTTGGCTTTCAAATACTGTTTTATGAATTGGCACCAATTATGGATGCCTTCCACTACACCTCCTATTTATAATTGTCAAAGGTCCCCATTTGCTAGCACAGACTTTGGATTCAGTTTAGACCTTGGGATCCCTGTGGCTGTTGGTTTCCTTACCAGCCAATTTCTTTTCTTAATTTGGCTTCTGCTCCAGAGGAATGAAACTTTCTGAATTTCACTGAAGGATGTTGGCTGTGCAGATCAGTAAGCTGTTTGGGTATCCATCTTGCGCAAACTTTATGGTACCCCAAGTCATCATGCACTATGGCAAATGGAGATCCGTAGCTGATATCCAAATGTGCAGCAACTGCAGACAACATAATCCATTCGATTTCTCTAGTGAAAGCATTCAACATGTCAGTGTGGGCTTGTGTGCATGATGTTGATAGTTGACCAGATTGAGCTTCATCTGTGACATTTTAAACCTTTCTACCCATTCATAAACTGTTAATTGTGTTATGCTGTTTTGAGTTCTGTACTGAGCCAACATCCTTTGGTGAATTTCAGCAGGTTTCACTCCCTCTGCCCAAAGAAATCTCAGTATGGCGTGTTGTTCAATAAGGCAATCCCACAGCGGTGGGTCCATGTTTATTTAACATTGGCTTCAACTAAACTGTGCTGTGCATGTTTAAACTACCCATAGGCCACTGTGAATATGTTGTATCGTGTCAGCTTCTGTCATTGTGGTTACCACATAATCTTTAAATTTCCTTTACTTTTTGATTTACCCTTTTGTAAATTATCAATACACAAATTCCAAGTATATAGGGGGATAAGGCATTCCAGAGACAGTCCATCATATCATCCCCAATTTGAGCATGCTAGTGTATTCTTGAAAATTATTTAATATTCCTGTATTTTACACATGACTAAATTATAAATGATGCAACCTGTGCAGGCACTGCACTGTGCATGCTGTTGCACACTGCACCTTATAGATTGGGACTACAAGAGAGCACCAGGGAGCCCCAAACCACAGATGCAGTAATAGTAATCTTCACAAAATATGGTGTGGTCTTCTGCTGCTGTAGCCCATCTGCTTCAAGGTTCAACATGTTGTGCATTCAGAGATGCTCTTCTGGATATGTCAGTATGTCAGTAACGTCTTCACAATGTCTACATACCTAAATGCATCAAGTTTCTGCCATGTGATTGGCTGATCAGATATTTACGTTAACAAGTAGTTGAACAGCTGTACCTAATAAAGTGGCCTGTGAGTATGTATATATGTATATATTAAATTATCATTAGATTTAGATAAGGTGTTTGCCATTTTTATACTTTATTGTTCGTTTATATGCCATATTTTAAAAATAGTAGGTGCTGACATATTTAGCTTTATTGTACGGCAGGAAAAAAATAAAGAGATCATAAAGTGTTTTATATGTCACATAATCCTTTCTACCTGAAGTACTAGTACCAGCCTGACTTAGTTTAGGCTTACTGTCATGTGTACATTGTATAATGAAATCCTTACTTGCAGAGTAGTGTCAATAATGAAATACCACATTACAAACAAAAAAGAAACAATGAATACAATAACATACTTAGAATGCAATACATATACAGGATGCAGAAAGGAAAATGTATGTGCCACAGTGAGTGGCTTTTGAGCAACTCTATGGCCTGTGAATAAAAACTGCCTTTGAATATACTGGTGTGATTGTTGATGTCCCAGTGCCATTTGCCAGAATGAAGAGGGAGAAAAGCGACTGTGCAAAGTGGCTCAGGTCTTTACATTTCCAAGGCAACAAGTACTGTATATCTCCTGAACAGAAGGGAGATTTATGTTATAAATATGTAATACTCGACTCCACAATGCACTTGTATAAGTTGGTAAGCATAGGTGAAGACACCCAGATTTTCTTCAGACGTAAATGAGTGTTCTTGACTTATAGCTGAAATATGTTGTTCCCACTACAAGTTGTCAGTAATGGTAATTCTAAGAAATTTAAAGCTACTCACTCACTGTACCATATACCCTCCTGTGTAGATGACAGTGTGGTCTGCCTTCTGCTTCCTAAAGTCTATGACCAGCTTCTTCACACTTTTAACATTAAGGGAAAGATTGTCATCTTGGCACCACAGTATAATGTTGTTAGCCACAATGTTACAACCTCCTTATTCTTTTTAATACCATGGCCAGGTAAAGACCTGTTGTCTTAGAGAAACAAGTGCTTGTAAAGGCTTTTGATTCTGTGAGATATAAGACTCGTGTTTTCAGGCAGTTGATCCCTCATTTTTCTGACTTATGCTTGTATAGAAGTGCTTTATTCTTTGTAAACAAATGCATTCATAGAAAGCAAAAATGGAGCTTCTGGCTGCATGCGTGTCAATGTATACAATTAATCTACTTAGTTTGGGAAACACTGGACACAGCACAAGTCCATTGAAGAACTCGCTTACGCATACCACTTTAGAGTCACCATTTAACCCAACTAGCATGTCTTTGGAGATGTGTGAGGAAAAACCCGTACAGACACAGGAAGAACATTGAAGCTCTACACAGTCAACAATCGAGCACAGGTTATCTGTTGTAAGAGTTATTTCTAGGCTTGCACACATTGCCAGTTAAGCCCTGAATAATACTAAATCCCTAAAAATGGTGCGGTTTGTTTCCTAAGATTAAACGCTAACCTCACTTCTGAAGGGAATCTGTAAGACTGGGTGACAAGCCAACCATTCATCCATTCTACGGATACAGTTTTAGGATTGCAGGGAAACAAAGCCTATCCCATTTTGAAATAAATCTATTGTGGTTAAATATTTTATTATTCTAGAACTCCCTTGAAAATGGCATATACTGTACATTTTAGGTTACTTTTATCTGACTGGACTGAATGATGTCATATTTGTGCTGAATTCCTTTTTTTAACATAAACTCTGGCTTTCCTACCAGGAAAAATATTTGGTAGACCTAACGGAGTATGTCCATCTGTCCACAGATGTTATGAGGCTGCTTAGCCCATATGAAACATAATAAGAGTAACATTAAGGAACTTTTATGTAAGCTGAGTCAAGTTTGTGGCGTTAAGAGAAGGACTGAATCAAATAGATATTTTTTTCTTTTCCATTGTCGACACTTTACACATTGCAGTCCCTCAAGCTATTTAGGTCCTTCAAACTTTGCACAAGCTATTAAAGTCAAGCTTGTCGTACTGGGCTGTCAATTCCATTATGAAATGGTAGAAGCTTTGCTCTCCTGTAAGCGACATGGGCATTTTGAGGAGCATTATGGTACAAATGAATTGAACTGAGTAACGAATTTGGCTTGAAGTGTTCCCTCCAGGTCTGGTTCCTAGTTTCTACCTTGTGCTGGTTTTCAGTACGGCCTTGTGCATATGCTTCTGTTAATTTTGCTCTTTTTTCTGTTTGTTTTTCCAAATGGGTGCTGGCAGTGCCTAAGTGATTACATTTATATTAATTTTAGATTGTTGTTTTCTGAATTTGTTAGAAGTTTGTCCAATCTGTAACTGTAATGGACATTAAAGTCACCCAGCATTAACTTTGTTAACTTCACATCATTCCACAACCATCTAAAACAAAAGGGCTGCATAATTAACAAAGAATGACATAAACCTGTAGAAATACAGTAATAATTCACCCCAGAGTTCCAATTACCACTTCTTGCCAAAAATTCTAGCTGGTAGTAATTAACTACAGAGCCCCAAGTACCATTTCCTGTCAGTACTGTTCCACTTGCTGGAGGTTATCTATCACCGCTCAATACTGGGCCAACTGCCCTCTATCTAGCACCCTAGGGAAATGTTACTTACGCCCTCCTTCTTCATTCTTTATAATTGAAAGGGTATTGACCCCTCCAGCCCACTGTAAGTGATAGTTCAACACTGGTAACATAGTTAGCTAATCTCTTTCTTGTAATATACTCTTCACTGAGGCATCTTTGAGCCATCCAGGGAACTTCCTACAACTCTGGTCCTGATATTGGCCTTGCTTAACAAAGGTGGTAATGCCAACTACCTTTGTTCACAAAATGTGATCTAAAAATATACTCAGCCATTTTAATAATATGCACTAAAAGGAGTGACTGCATCCTGAATTTATTAAAAAAGGGTGTTGAAACCACATAAAAACTATCGTGTTTTATCAACTTCCTAACAAACAGCTTTATATTTATCTTGTATTATCCTCAGACTCAAACTACAATTGTACTGTTCTTAACCATATATAGAGGACATCTTACCAGCTTACTTTTAAAAAATCTGCAACTTAAACACCAAGCTGCCCTCTCCATTCACATTGTTCTTTTCTTTAGACTCGCTCACATTATGCCTGTTTTTGTGACATTTGTTGTCCTCCTGATATGTTTTCACTGTTGCTGTGCAGATGCTTTTTTGCTTCTGTGTATTGTTCAACTCAGTTAATACTGTTTATTGTACTTGGGGCTTCATAGGAAAAAATATTTACAATATATTCAGGCAATGTCTCCAAAAACTTTATGGAAATTTTAATTATTGTATATTGTTTGATTCATTTTTTTATTAGACTTGAAATGTGTCATAAATATTTTCTGCAAGTTTAAAACAAATACAACATAACTTTCCTGCTCATATGTTGATAAATGAATGCCTTATATTATTACTAGCCATCCCCCGCGGCTTTGTGAAACAGGACAGTGAGGAGGGCCCCACCTAGCTCTCTACTTCTGACGTCACTCTTCCCCCTCCCCTCAGCCCGCAGCCTCTGTCTTGGATTAGCATGACTATATCGCTCCTGCAAGTGAACTATGATTCTTAGTGCCATAAGAGAAGTCACAAAATCAACTGGAATGTTCAATCAAACTATTAAAAAAAAAAAAATCTAAACCCATTAAGTAGTTTTCTCATTGCTAACTAAGCAGAGTTAAGGTTATGCCCTGAGGCAGACGTGTGAGTGAGGAGGGCCCGCCCCCCTCCTCGCAGCCCGATGAGTCTCTCTCTGATTTGCGCTAATAAATCGGTACTGCAAGCAAACCATGATACTTAGCGTGATGAGAAAGTCATAAAATCAATGGAATGTTCAAGCAAATTAAGAAAAAAACCCAATCTAAATCCGTTAAGTAGTTCTCTCGTGAAAAGCGGACAGACATACAAACGGGTCTAAAAAACTATAAGAAATTTTGCACTTGGACCATGAAATTTTTAAAACCGTTTGTTAGCGAGCACCTATGGGCCAAGGGTAACCTACATTCCAAATTTCAAGTCCCAAGTCCTCATGGTTTGTGAGATTTTGTGATGAGTGAGTCAGTGGTATTTGGCTTTTATATATATAGACTAGCAAAATACCTGCGCTTCGCAGTGGAGAAGTAGTGTGTTAAATAAGTTATGAAAAAGAAAAGGAAACATTTTAAAAATAACGTAACATGATTGTCAATGTAATTGTTTTGTCACTGTTATGAGTGTTGCTGTCATCAAGGATTTGATTATCATTATTTCTTTCAATCAGGTTCGTATTTGGAGGACGTGTTGTGTTCAAGTTACATTCCATGTTTGTCAACCGTTGTAAAGATAACAGGTTTCATTCATTGAAGTGTTCACTACCCAAATCGCTACTCGTGAATCTAAGATGTTTAACAGGCATTCCCGGTATTAAGTTGTGGAATTGCATGTGAGTATTTAGCCACAGTGTCTTTATGAACTTGTGGATTTGCCTGCGAGTATTTAGCGGCAGCGTCTCTATTAAGTTGTGGATTTGCCTGTGAGTATTTAGCGACAGCATGTCTATTAACTTGTGGATTTTTCTGCGAGTATTTAGCGACAGCGTCTCTATGAACTTGTGGATTTGCCTGCGAGTATTTAGCGACAGCGTGTCTATTAACTTGTGGATTTTTCTGCGAGTATTTGGCGGCAGCGTCACGAAGTTGTTTTTGTCTAGCTGCATCAGAAAATGTACCACGACGTCTGACACGCCTCCTTTTTACTGTTTTCTCACAGCTTGGTTTGCTGCTGTCATAATTGGTTTGAGTTTCATGGTTTGTTTGAATTACATTAGTATTTGCAGGACTTGTGTTGAAGTGACATTCGGCATCTGTCAAGCGTTGTAAGCATACAACCGGCTTCATCGATCACTTCGCATCCAGCTTTTGAGAGTTGAAACATTCATAAACATCAAAGTGTCCACTACTCAAATCGTCACCTGTGAATCAAAGATGTTTAAGAGCCATTGGCGGTTCTCCAAAGGTGTAAAATATTTGGCCATTTCGGTAGACTTGAAAGCGACAACCGAACAATTCAGCGGCAGCCATCAACTCACATGCAGAAGCACAGGTGAAGGGCTTAAGCGTTTCACTCTTATAGTGCCCCTGTGTAATATAATTATCTCCTGTACCGTCATCAGTCCACACCTTGAACCTGTCCCAGTCAATCAATACACAAGACATAATGTTCCTCCGGATATCAAGATTGAGCCTAATATGGCTGTGCAATATGTAACACAGAGAATGTAAAAGGCAGGTGGCATCTCCGGGCATGAAAACCACTCTGTAAGTGACAGTTCTTTGATCGATGGTGATCACTTCAATAGACATCTCACTGCCCAAATTGCTACTCGTGAATCTAAGATGTTTAACAGGCATTCCCGGTATTAACTTGTGGATTTGCCTGTGACTATTTAGCGGCAGCGTGTCTATGAACTTGTGGAATTGCCTGCAAGTATTTAGTGGCAGCGTCTCTATTAAGCTGTGGATTTGCCTGCGAATATTTAGCGACAGCATGTCTATTAACTTATGGATTTTTCTGCGAGTATTTAGCGACAGCGTTTCTATGAACTTGTGAATTTGCCTGCGAGTATTTAGCGACAGCGTGTCTATTAACTTGTGGATTTTTCTGCGAGTATTTGGCGGCAACATCACAAAGTTGTTTCCATCTAGCTGCATCAGAAAATGTACCACAACGTCTGACACGCCTCCTTTTTACTGTTTTCTCATAGCTTGGATTACTGCTGTCATAATCGGTTTGAGTTTCATGGTTTGTTTCAATTACGTTAGTATTTGCAGGACTTGCGTTGAAGTGACATTCAGCATCTGTCAAGCGTTGTAAGCATACAACCGCCTTCATCAATAACTTTCCATTGCAATAAACGAACAATAAAACAGTGGAGAAGCCGTGGATTAAATAAAAAGGCTGCATTTATCAGCAGGGAGACGTGAATACCATGGTGAAGCAAAGAAGGGAATGAAGAGACCAGAGCGACGGACAGCCTTATATGAGCAGGCAGTCAATTACGTGGGAGGCGTGGGAATGGGGGACGCAACGCTGCCTCACACGGCGACCGAGCTGCTGGCTATGGACGTATATATGTACGTAAGTAGGATTCAATTATGAGCGTTATGCATAAAATTTCGAAATGAAACCTACTTAACTTTTGTAAGTAACCTGTAAGGAATGAGCCTGCCAAATTTCAGCCTTCTACCTACAAGGGAAGTTGGAGAATTAGTGATGAGTCAGTCAGTCAGTCAGTCAGTGAGGGCTTTGCCTTTTATTAGTATAGATTAGCACTAGTATTATTAAAGTCCCCCATTCCTGGTGTTTGAAAAATCATCAGATACATTGAACTTTTTTTTGTTTCTAAAGGGACCAAAAATCATTTTTGTGAATCAGAAATGTGAAGTCACCCTTTTAAAACTTGATGCCCTGTTTGGTTAAATTTTAGTCTATGTGCCACAGCCATAGTGCCTCTTTTCCTTGGATTCACATTGATAAGTAACATAATAATAAGTATTAAATAACACTTTCCTGATTTGATGAAAACATGCAGAACTCTGGCACAGTAGTCTCACGTGAGCCTTTATCAATGTGAAGTTTCCATGTTCAGTGACAAGCAGGTTAACATACCGTGTGCTCAGGGATGGGCAGGCCTTCCTGACACAGACTCCTTTCTGCTTTCTGCCTTTGCCTGTATTGAAATGAAAAAGGCAGGCTTGAAAATGGGTGGATAAAACGCTCATAAAAAATGTAAATTTACTTTGTTTGGTTTAAGCAGAAATAATGGTGCCTTCAGGAAGGATGCCTTCAGGTGGATTTATGTACATCATTTGTAGTGTATTCATCACCTCTGAGCTTGTTAGTTTAACCAGAAGCACATGCATTACAAAAGGACTGGAAAGGATTTTGTACAGAAGATTTTGTTTTGTTTCTGCCAGATCAGAAGACTTCATATCAAAAACGTAGCTGCCAGCTGTCATTTTAGTTGGTTAGCAATTCAAATACAGTTTTTCTCTGCTTGGGTGTTTGCATAGATCGGCAGTGCTACAGTATCCAGACTGGCATCACCTGCTGTCCCACTTGTCAGTGGATTGTGTTCTTTTTGCTCTTCAATATTTGACACTTTTTTTGAAAGAAAGTTCATACTTACTTTAACTTTATAAAACATCTTGTGTCGGCAAATGTGTTGTGGCTTCAGGACTTGCCAATGATATTAGGTTCATTCCTGGCTTCATTTTATAAATGAAATCTCTCCCTGGCCTGGGATCTCATTTATGAAATTTACATGAATCCGAGTGTAAAAATATGTATGCGGCAAAAGGCAGGAAAATGCCTTATAAAACCTGCCGTTCACACATTTCTGTGCAATTTACCTTTATAAATCACAATCATCTTGTGAATGTGTGTACAGTATGTGGACCCTGCCTGGTCAACATCCAGAAACAACTATATATGGACTGTGCTAATCAGCCTCATGCATATGCAGTTACAATGCTGCAGAACTTTATGGGTTGGTAGAATGGCCTCCAACCTGACACATCGAGAGCCTGCCACCTACAGGTTTATAGCATGTCTCCTCTGAATTCTGGGGGTCAGGGAAAAGCGTAAGGTGTAAGAATCTGATTGGGTAGCCATTATCACCCGGCACATGTAATGACATGATTGCTGTTACAGTGAATAGTACGTGCCATATGTATAACTGAGGGTGCAGCCAGTTACCTTTACTAACAAGCCAGCCACCATATGGTAACATCACATCTGCTCAGGCTTCCTTTCCTCAAAATAAATGAATCACGGATTGACCCAGGCCACTGCATCACAATATTTGTCAGTCTCATCATGGCATCATAGATAACTTGTGTGTAATGGAATGTACCTGCTTACAGATAACAAAGCACCTCCATTTTCACTAGATGCCCTTATTGTAAAATGAGTGACATAAATTGCTCTGAGAACGTTAGGACAACATAAAGCTGCCACAAATTGTCCTTTTATATTGGCAAAGTCATGTTATGTACAGTATTATGTATGTACACCCACACCATACAAAAAACTGGATGTAGCACCACAGCGGCTGGTTAATAGCTCCCAGCACTGCAGACATGATGGCGTGAAGCTTTGCTAAGAGATTCCCGACCCAGTGGTTAGTTCCCTGAGAAGTGATAACAGGTAGCTGATATAAAGTGACAAAAAGCAAAAAAGTTATTGGCCTTTGGTCAATGGTCCTCTTAAAAGGGAACTAAAATAGAGTCTGTACATCATAATTATCACTTTTGAGGTGTTTTATTTTCATCACGTCAATGTACATTCTACTAACGGCTTGGTGACTTGAATTATTATACAGTATGTGTGAGCCATTTTTTAACTGCATTTCCCTACTTTATCAAGGGTGCCATCATTTCTCGATTTCTCTGAAATGTTGTGTACAGATGGATCAGAGAGCCATAAATATACATACATTCTCCTGTCCAGTTTTCTTTTATAAGTTTTAACAATTTCATGGAAAGCTGTGTATGCACATTACGAGCCTTTTTTTGCATGCACAAGTTTTTAAATCTGACCACTTAAGTCTTCTGTTTGTGCCAACTTTAGTTTCCTTACAAATGTGAATGTTAGGATAATTGGTAGATTTAAGTTAGCATGGTACGAGTGTGGTAGGCCTGTGTGCCACTTTGTGTTTCTTCCTCCTTTGCACCTTGGCAGTACCTGTCTTTGTTCATATACTGTAATAAAAAAGTGGGCTCTGGAAATGAACAGTGAAATGGACTTAAGACATTATAGCCTAATGTGTAACCCACCTGTTTGTGATGTCCATCCCTTCATTATCTGTGTTGACAGGAAAATCCGTTTGGATTGAAACAGAAGAGATCAGCCAATCAATCTTTGTTTTATATGTCACTATTCATGGCATACACCTTCGTAAGGTTTTTTCCAGCATAAATAAGAATGCATTTTAAAATAAGCAGTAAATTTACTGTTTACATATTATAATTGCAGGCTAACGTGTATACAGTATAAATGATAAATAATAGAATAATTGTTGTAGAATTATATAGTACAGTACAGATGATGACCAGCCTTTGTTGGCTGAATAGTAGAATTACAGTACAATTCCTACAGTAAGATTACAGTTAACTTGACTGAAATGCTACACAGAAGAGGTAAGTCTTTAAGTAAAATGAACAGACTTAAGATGACAGTTTCAGAGAGTAGAAGCCACAAAGATGAATAAATGCCCGTGAAGCTGAGAGGCCAGTGTCAGATGGCATCTAACAGGTTCGTTAGATACATTTACATCTGTACTAGTGTTTTCACATTGTGTCCACACTAAAACAACAGAAAACACATATGATATAGACGTTCACCTACATTGGACATGCTCGCATTGCGAAGGGGTGGTAATGCTGCCAGCCATGGCATTTTTCATAAAACTGTACTGATTGGTAAGTTATTTGCTTTTTGCCCTTGTACGTATGCAACATTTAAACTGTAAAAAATGCAACTTGGGTGCATACAGGCAAACAGCACAACATGCACCATGGAAAGCAACGTTTCCATGCTCTATACTGGAGTGTTTTTTTTTTGTAAACGGTGATCCATCAGGGAATGAGACATTCTAATGGGCAGAATCCAATCATGGAAAGGCTACATTTGGTAATAAGGACAAACCAGAGTGCAATTAGAATGCGTTTGGAGTCTGCATTTTTAGACATTTGTATTTTCTCCTGTACATGTACACACTTAGCCCCTAGCCGACATATTCAGAGGTATACAGCTCTGGAGAGCATTTGCAAAAGTCTCAATTTTCAGAAGTTGAAAATGGTGGGGTAGTGTGGGCAAAAGGTAAAAATGGAGACTGTCTGTATTTTAAGCAAAATAGTAGTAGTGTAGATGGGAGCTAAGACAGATAATGCAGGATGTTCAAAAAGACCACTTTGTATGTCAGATAGAGAGTGTGTGATTCCTAATCCATACAGGTAAAGCTGTGTAGTTATGCCAGACTGAGGTGTGTGAGAATTCTGATAGAACATTTAGAACTTGAGATAACAGGAGGCACGTGTGGGTGGAGACTTCAAAGTTAATTTACAATAATCATTGGATATTTATGTTAAAAATGCCAAGTATTTTAGTTTATGAAGCAATTGCAAACTGTTTATAATGAGATTTGAGAAAAGGTGGGTTAAATCTTGAGATGGAGTGCTGGTGAGAAGGGAGCTTTAAAGATCTGTTGAAGCAAAATCACAGAGAAGAGGCAAGAGAAACAGAAACCGCTGCACTGCTGGTTCTTTAGACACTGTGCTTCAGGGATAAAGACCAATAACTAGCTTCTTGTAAATAAAAGTTTCTTATTGTTTCTGCAGCAGTAGTTTGTTTTGTCTAATTATTTTTCCAGACAGTTTTAGTGCCAAAATATGAGATATCCAATTAGCTAAGCAAAAAAAAAAACAGTGCCAGATACTACCAAGAGTTGCCAAGAATGCTTCTTAAGATGAGTTAAGCATTTCTTATTGGCTTGCTTCTTTTAGTGTTTTTATAGACTGTTTCCTTTGGGGAGTACAGGAGCAGTGGATAGGGAGGGTCTTCCTTTGCTAACTGTAATACTGGTAAAGATTTAATATGTCCTGTAAATGTTCAAATACATGGTGTCAAGTTTAGTGAAGATACTGAGGTGGTGTATAGTTTATGCCTTTGGATAGGCTGCTATCCTGTCTTCTATGACTCCTTGTCATCATTTTGTTCTACTACAATGGGCACACAAATGGTTTGTTCTTTTTGCAGAATGAGTTTTTGCAGCTTATTCAGTATTAATAATTGTTGTGAAAATTTACTGTTAAATGATAACTCTAAATTAGCCCATTATGTTTGTGAGTGTGGGCATAAGTGTGCCACATGATGAACTGGCATCCAAAATAAAGTTTATTGCTACCTTGTTCTGGATGTAGACATGACAAGCTCCAGTTTTGTGACCCTGAATTGGACTAATATACAATAATAATAAAACATAATATTATCTGCTGTTTTTAAAAATGAGCATTTTGATTATAATAGTGTTTTGTCTTGGTAGAGTTATATTTTACTCTACTTTCCCCTTTTGTATTATTAATATGTAGCCTTTGTCAGAATGCCTCAAATCTCACAGACTTGCCATTGCTTATAAGGTATTGTACCATATAACCTCTCCCCACCTTCCCTTCTACATTTATAACCTCAGGCAATTAGTTGTAGTAAAAGACAAGCAGAAGTTAAGTTACACTTTAAATAATGTATGTAATATTCATAAATAATAACAATATGCAAAGTACATTTGAATATTGGCAACCATACAACCTGATAAAATGGTGATGTGTAGTTTCAGGCGGCACACAGACTTGTTAGTTACTAACAAGTATCTCTATTTCATTTGTGGTCAGTTTTCTTCAGAACAGGCCACATGCCTGTCTCAATATGGCTGCCGAGCTGTGCTCTTCATTGTGTTGTCCTTTTAAGTTCATGGTGTGTGTGATAGTCTTTCATTAGATTGTTAAGAGAGAGACATGGGGGGGTAAAACAAGCAAATTTATAGATTTTTCTGTCCAACCTTTAGAGCCAATAGGGCGTCATGGTATTTAAAGGCTTTTGATACAAGCCAGTTCCAAACAGCCATACTTCAGACCAATGGGTGGACAGAAAACCTTCACACCTGCCCTCCAAACCATATGTTAAGGTAAAGCTTGGCAGTTAGGCAGCCTGGCTTTTCTGTGGGGATTGACTGAGAGACTTCAGCAGAGAAATATTAGCAAAACTTGTCTGAGGCACTTACCCCAACCCTGTCGTAAAATTACAAAGAGACTCATTCCTAAAAGGGGGGAAGGGGTTCTTAACGATCAAATCATTGCTGTTATTATCAACATAGTGTAACACTAATATTACATTGCCTTGTCTAAGTTACAAATAAACACATACAAAATATTTATCAACTTGTATGCAAAATTTCACATCACAACAAATAGTATAATATGAAATGATCTGCTGTTAAAGAATATAAAAGAATGCTCAAATTGCTCAATTTACCTTTTCTCACATGAACAACCTGAAGTGCATTTTGGCTCATGATAACTAAAAACATGCCCCATAGGTTTTCCAAATTAAATGGTGATGGATCATTTATCTGACTAGCTGGTACTGTCACAAAACAAAAGATGCCTGATTGGAATGATGTCTTATGACCAAAGATGCTAGTGTGTTTGTAATGTTCCGGCAACTATTTCCCAACGTATCTAACACTGGAATATGGAGCATTATCCTGCTGAAAACCCTCCAGACTCAGACAAATATACTGCAATTGTCGAAGATTTGTGTGATCAACCATAATATTAGACCCTTCAGATATTGCTCTACGTGTATCAAACATTTAAAGTTTGTAACAAAAGCACAAATCACCCTATTTCAAAACAAATGCCATCCTGTCTTTGTGATACAGCGGGTCCGTATAAAAAATAATAAAAAGCCCGGGTTTTAAATCCATGTAGCTGTGCCGTTCTCCGTGGTCGCGATTGCATGACCGCGGTGAGTTAATAAGGTAACGGGAGCTAGTCACACCTGCACGTGTGGGTGCGGTCGTTCTTGATTGCCTCATTGGCTTCCTGCGGTATGTGATTAAGGCGTTGCGCCCATGGAGATGCGCGGAGATATGTATATATACGGGTCGACACCAGGAAAGGGGAGGAGGGAGATAGAAATGGAAGGAGAGAGATCGATCAAGGAAAAAGAAGGTTAAAGGACGTGAAAAAGGCAGTCTAAGCAGCCACCTGTAAGGAGGAGACGAACGAGCTGGGACCCCGCGGAGAAGCATTTGTTGATGGCACTCTAGGGGCTAGTTCCCCCCACTGAAAGTTTGAATGAGCAAGGCAGGTGTCCTCCTGAGGGATCCGAGGAGCGACTTTGGGAGCACGAAGGATGAAGGGAGGAGAGCCAAGCTCGACAGTCTGGCAATAACGTCCAAAAGGAGGCCAAGACGGAGGTTGGCAGAAGGAGCTTGTGGCTGTTGGGTCTCCGCCGACTACAAGAGCAATGGGTGAACCGGGGAGAAAGAAAGACGGAGGTGGGCCAGAGAGTAATGAGTGAGAGATACTGCGTATTAACCTCTGATTTTAAAGGATTTGTTTATTGTTTTATCCCTACTGGACACAGATTTTAAGGAATATTTATTGAATTTTGTCAGTAAGTTGGCAACTGAAGATGACACAATAGGTGTTCTGCAAATGCTCCGATTTAACAGCCGGCAATCTAAATTGATTTTCACAAAAAAACACTTGATTGGTGATCAGTAAATTAGCTGATCTTGAAAACCGATCTTTTCAGCCCCTGTTTTCTAAGCCTTATGGTAATTTAGTTGCAGTGCTCATTTATGGTATTTGAGCCAGAAAAGTCACAGTCTTATCTTTGTCTAACAGATGCAGTAAATATTAGTCTAAGCAACATTTTTTCTATTCTTGTTCTGTTTTCCTGCACCTTAGAACAATATAAACAACACTTTTAGGCAAACTCATTTCAGTAATCCATTGTCATAAGAATCTACAGCAAGATATGTTGACTAATGCATTCTGATAGGCCTCCTCCAGCATACGACTGTTGCACCAAATGTAACCCACCTGTTATTCTGCACAAATTATGTCCGCTTCACAGACATATTTCTTCCATAATTGGTTTCTGACTACAGGATCACTGTTGGAAGGACATTTTTGTATTGCTTTTCATTTTTGATACATACAAGCTGTTTCTGACTTTGTTCAAAACAGACCAATAATTTATTGAAGTGAGTAGTCATAATAAATGTGTAAACTGGATGAAAACAATACAAACACAGCAGTAGCATCAACTCAATAGATAATTTATACTTATGAGATAATATGGGGCCTAGTCCTGCTCCAAAATTTACTATTTACTCTACTGAAGTTCCTTAAGAGAACAACTAAAGACAAAGGAACATTTCACAGCCTGAGTAGTCACTTTATGGCATCTGTAAATACATCACAATTCCAAATGCACAGCTTCAGAAGATGCAGAAAATTGTCTATTTAAATATTAATTTATTACATGTAAAACACCAGCAAATTATTCAGCATTATTCATAAAATGACCACACACTGAAATTAGATAGATAGATGCACAATAAACAATATTGCTACAAGCAGCAACAATCCCCTTCAAAGACACCAGATTTACTAAAAAGAAAGAAAAATTCCTGACTGGGAATAAAAATAAGTGAGGCATTACAAAGTCATATAAAGCAGCCCCTATAGTGTTACTTAATACACTTCTGCTGAAGAATTTGTTGGCTGATTAATGATAGTGTATAGTTTACTTAAATAGTTTCCTTTAAACACGTAAATACATTTTCAGCAGTCTGGTACAATTTTAATTTACCCATTCATTTGCCATTTTCCATCATACATTCACTTTTTCCAAAAACAGAATCTGAGAAATCTAGAACCTTGACAAGGGTGTGAGGCAGGAGACACAGCAGTATAGGACACCATTTCCAGCGTGCACACTTACCTTTAAGGCACACAGTCAGTCTCACAAGGGGTAATTCATCTAACGGCATGCTGTTGGAAGGTGGAATGAAAATCCTCAGAGAGAACAAAATGTAAATGATCACACCAAAAATTAAACAGTACAATGGTGTTTAACTATAGTTACAAAATTAAAATATATGTACAGTAGTTATTTTTTGTGTGTGTTATTTATTTCCTTTTCTGACAACTATAGATGTGTTTTGAGTGTTCTGTAGGGACGCTAAACCTGATGTTATTTGACTCTTATTCGATGCAAGCTCTTGCAATATTGCAGTGAGTTCCTTTGGGAAAGTAACAGCAATTGAATTTATAATTAAATCAGTTCCAATAAATTTGTGCATGCCGCTTCAGACATTGACTCTGAATGTCGATGTACCATATAATCATGTGTATAAAATTGCTTTATAAAATAGGCCCTCTGTGTTCGATGTATTTGGAAATATTTCCCTGAATGCAAATTGTCTGCCTTCATTGAAAGAATTTCATATTTGTCAGATTGCCAAATACTTGAAAATGTCTACAGTTTTGTTTTTCCTTCTTTTTGAACTCTAAATTTGGCTCCCCTTTGAGATGTAACTTTCTAAGAAGTAAAGCATAGTTTGGAAGATCAAGATCATTGTTAGAAAGCAAGCAGGAGATGAAAACTTGTCACTGATTAACAGTAATAATACCCCAGTGAAAAAGACAGGTGAGAAAAACTCACAAAGGGTTTGGTTTCCCAGTGGGAAACTCATGTTAAATTTTGAAAGACTCAAGGCACACTAAGACACTGCTGGTGTTGTCAAATTGAATACCACTCCAGGCCATAACATCAAAGATTCTAATGAGTCTGCCGTTTAAATTAGAGTGAGGTGGGACTGGCAGAGGGCTGAGAGGTAGGCAGAGACTCCTACACAACTGCTTGTAATTTATTTTGCCAGAAGGTGGAGTGTTGGCAGCCTGCTTATAAGACTATAAGCTGAGCATGTATCTATAAACAAAGTTAATAGCATGAGCATCTAAACCAAAACGTAATTCAAAAATCATAGTAAAAAAATTATCATTTCTAAGACTTTAAAAAAAAATACAGAGAAATTACCTAGAAATGCACATGAGTTTTAATGGAGTTTGTCCACAATTTTGGATGCAGCATAACATGTGGCACCACTTTATAAATGATCGTTTGAGTGACATTACAGTACGTGACTTCTGGAACCACAGCTCTGATAATGGAGCATTGCATCATGGCAACACAGGCACAAAACAGCCGCGCTTGAGGAAAACAAAATGGTGATGTGCAAACAAGAAAATATGTTAATAAAAATCAAATTTGTAGAAGATTTTAGAAGAATGACACAATGAAGATAACCACAAAGTCCAAACCCCCCAAAAATGTATATCTGAAGTAGTACCACCATTAAAATAAATTAACAAAGTCTCATAAGTCGTAACATAATTCACATTGGATGATAAATTGAAATGTGTACTGACAGGAAAAATCCTTCATCCCTGATTCTATCCGCCTGATACATACATACAAAAGATACATTTTGCTGTTAAGCTAATATTTTTCTTTTTCCAATTCAAAATGTAAGCTGCTGCACATTAAACAAGCTTGCTGTCCAAAGTGAAATGGTGTCCATTCTAATTAAAGGACAAAATAAATAAGTCATATCTATCTATCTATCTAAAATAAAAAGGGGTGAATTTATTAAAGTAGCATTTCTTGCCATCTGATTGCATAGGACGACTCCTCCGATTTCTTTTTCTCAGTTTATTACTCCACTTTCTTTAACATAAAAGCTAGTATTTCAATCGTATCTTGCAAAACAAGCCTCAACTTGCTGCTCTTTATTCACACTGCAGGAAGTTTGTGGCAAACTTTTCTGGCTCAAATACCATAAATGAGCACTGCAACTAAATTACCATAAAGCTTAGAAAACAGGGGCTGAAAAGATCGGCTAATTTACTGATCACCAATCAAGTGTTTTTTTGTGAAAATCAGACAATTTAGATTGGCGGCTGTTAAATCGGTGCATCCTTATTTGCAGAACACCTACTGTGTCATCTTCAGTTGCCAATTTACTGAAAAAATTTTATCTTGGCCCATTGCTCGCAAGCAGATATTTTTTGCTTCAGTGCATGTATGATAATCCAAGCAGCTGAAGCTATAGATAGGACTGTAACTGAATTACAAGTAACACACATGCCTCAATGGTTGTCAAATCACAATAGCACCAACTAATTGTACTTGGACATAAACAAGTGTGGTTTAACTTTTTTATCTTGTGTAGAGGAAACAGGATGTTGGTAAGAATGAACGGAAGGCTAGGCATGTTAAGCACCAGAATGTTAGTTCCCCCATCCTGCTCGTAGGCAGCAGCTGCACTTCACCTCTAGGACAATCCTAACACCCTCTCTGGAGTCTGGGAAATGTAATTGCTTCTCTGCTCACATGTTGTGTTGTGTAAGGTTAATTATAAACTAGAAGTACATCCTGTCCAGACAAGGCACTGAAGTGCTTCTGAGTAATGGCTTTAAAGGGCCCATCTAAACTGAAACTGGGAGTGGGGAAGAGCTCTCAATATAAGGAGGAAAAGGAGGATAGAGAAAAAAGAAGTAGCAGAGGTTTGAGGTAAGATGGAGAATACTATTAAGGACAGGCGAAAGTCAGGTTTCAGTGGGGACACTCTTGTCTAGTCAAGACCACATGGGGCATAGTGTATTATGTTTTCAATACTTTACATAATGTCATTTGGTTTATACATAAATTCTCTCAATCATCTAATTTTTGATGCTGGGTTTTTGCCTAATTGTTGTTCTTGGTTAGGGAATCATTGAAAAATCCTTCAATAGCTCACATGGGTTTCATTGTTAATGCTAGTGAACACTGGAGCCTGTATGAGTGTGATTTATAATTAACTAAACTTGAGCCCATTGCTCAAAACACAAGGGCGCACATACTTATCCAATACCTAATTAATCTAAAATGCATTTCCCACTGTTCCACATAAAGAAGATGACTTGATTTAAACAAGTATAAAATAAAAAAAACTCAACAACTTCCAGTGACTTTAACTATTTATAAAGTGACATCAAGATGGGGCCATCCTTAATGTTGCTCCCTGAAGTATTATAATTTGACAAAGATCAAAGTTTAGAAGTAAATAAGAAAGTCAAACATTATCCATATTAATAGTTTGCATATGCTGTCACCATGCATTCAAAGTTTATGTTGAGCATTTTACATGAACTTTTATACACAACTAAGTCCTATACAGAAATAAAATGTAAGAGAACGTCAGCCTTGCTCATTTGTAGAGCTCTGTCTTTTGACTATGGTGACAGAAGCGTTTTATTTTTTACTGTTCAGTTCAAGGTTTTATAGCTCTTGTGCATTTTTCTATATCAAGTGCAAATTTCCCTATTAAAGAATAGACCTGTCTTGCATCCCTCACCTGATGCCATGGCTACTCCCAGGTTTTCAAATTGGTTCTTGTATGTAGTGAATTAATAATGTGTTATTCTGTTCTGTTTGTTTTCTATCAAAATGAATAAGGCCACATGTTTTTTGTAATAGAGTGTGGTACCAGTAAGCAATAAAATTACCAAATAATGACAAAGTAAGGTTTCAACCTTTTACCGTTATTTTCAAAGAGTGAGCAATCGGGATTGAGGAAGGATGTAAGAATTAAATATATCTGAGTGATTGATTTAGATGAGGGAAACAGAGCACTGACACTGGCAGAATAAAGACAACAATTAAAAATAGATTTAAGAATAGCATCATTTGAACAACACTGACACATTCATACGTTAGGACTCTGCCTTCAAAACTTCATTACCTGTTTGTTCCTATTCTGCATTAAATCTAGACTGTGTTTGCTGTGATTTCATGTTGTATTTAGTTTGATAGTTTCACTGCTGAAATGTTTGATAATATCCTTTGATAATAATAAAAATAAAATAGAGCCAAATCTAGACTTCAGAGAGCAAAAAAAGATAGATAGATAGATAGATAGATAGATAGATAGATAGATAGATAGATAGATAGATAGATACTTTATTAATCCCAAGGGGAAATTCACAAATAATATTCTGACAGTTTTCACCAGCACAGCCAGTTCGTCAATCTTATTTGGTAGTGAGTTCACATTTCCCAGGATCACAGAAGGCACCGACGGTTTATAACGCCATTTTCTCTCAAGTTGTCTCGATTTAATCTTATCTTTTATCTTTGCGCCGGCTCGGCTGCCCCGATATCGTCTTCTTACCTCGTCAGGTAAATAAGCAACCACACCGGCATGTGCATTTCTTCTCAGTGCTTTAAGCTGACTACTTGAATAGGCGATTCTCTGAGTGTAAAAATCCATGTCAAGTAGTAAAAATAGTAAAAAGTGTCCAGGGAGCAATTCCACATAAAAGAAAGTGGTAGAAGTGATCAGTGAAATAGATAAAAATAGAGATAAAAAGGTAAAAAGATAAAGTCATATACGGAGCTGCTGGAAAAGGCTGCCACTCGGATGCGGCGCCGGAAAATCTATTTACATTCAGATATTTCTGATATTTACATTCAGAAACATTACTGGATTACACAGTATTGTAAAGCCCTAACTTTTTTAGGCAGTTTAGTTAGTTCTTCTTTAATATGACTTTCTCTGGGCTAAAATAATTGTGTCACTGAAGTAATTTTTTATGAAACAAAAAAGTAATTCAATGAAGGCACATCTCTGCATGTACATTTATTAATTATATGAGTTGGACTGAATGGTCTTTGTTTGCTCATAAACTTTCTTATGTTCTTATAGTTATATGAGTGAAAATGTCTGTTAATGCTGCATAAGAGGTACATGATATGAAAAGTGTTTAGTTTAGTACTGCATAAACATTTCACCACTGATATTAATGCTGACAAGATGGTGCTTTAAAAAACGTTTTCTTGTCAAAGAGAGAGGTTGGGAGCATATGCTGATACCACGTTGCCGCCCCAACCACACAACAAACCATGTAATTGGAACCCGAGTGCAACGGGTGACACCTCAGGACCACACTGGAACAGTGTGAAGTTTTTTCCAGTGGCTGGAGTGCCAATCCTGCCACAAACCCCCAAGTTTTCCCTGTAAATAAAAGGACCTGCTTGCAGGGCCAGATGCAGATTAACGCCATACCCAGGACGGAGCAATTACAGGTTAAGGGCTTTGCAAAAGGGCCCAATGGATTAGAGTGACTTCTGGTATTTACAGTATTCGAATCGGCAGCCTTCCGATTGCCGCAACCAACTCCGCCTTGTCAAAGAAAATTCTCAAATGATGCCTTTTTAGTCCATTAAGCAGAATCCAGTCTCTTTAGTAGATTTTAGTAGCAGTAAAAATATTTTGGGAACACAGCAGGAAAATGTGAATTTTTGTCCACCTATCTATTCTTTTTTGCAGTGTGTTTTGAATATACTGTATGTAAGATTGAAGCCTAAAAATGCCACTTATGCTCACAATGTTTTAACCCAATGTGAATGATGAAAAACTAAATGAGATCTTTCAAATCCACATTAAAAATCTTTACATTGACCTAAACAGTTTTACATAATCATTTACATTTAACAAGTTGATAGTAAATAATTTTCATGTACACCACCATATGCAATTATTCTTCTTTACAGCCACATGCACATGCAGGACTCCTCATTATATCAATTTAATATGATATTTGTTTTTTTCTGCTCCACTGGGAAAAAACAGAAGGATATAATTTTGTATCCTGGTGGGTAAGGCAGGTCACAGTGGGTAAGTATCCACTGGTGTCCCCTCTATATTTTTATTACTTTTCATAGTATCATCTGCTTATTTTCACTCAAGTTTGTATTTTGCTTTCTTTATATATGTTTTTTAGTTTTTTTTTATTTAAATAGTCTTACTACAATTGGATCTGCTTGCTTGCATTCTTTTTTCTTTTTTTGCATAGTGGGTGTCAGCTCTATGTGACTGCATCATATAACCAAGGTGTATATCATATGGATGTCTGACTCCCAGGCTTGAGGTTAACTCTCTGACTAGTTCAGGGTTTTAGCCTATTTTATGTATTTTATATATTTAATTCCAGACACTCCAACATTGGTAAGATGTCCAAATAGAGATGGCTGGCCATTTTAAATTATACCTGTATGAGGTAGTGAGGTAGTGGGGGTGTGAGTGTGAACAAGCCCTGTGATGGATGGTGGGCCATTTAGCATTGTTTTTAGGTGTTGTTGGCTTGTGCACTGATTCCCTGTGACCCCGTAAAGGATGAAGTAGGCTTACAAATAAAGCATTGAATGTATTGCTGATTAGCAGTTATTAAAGGATTAGTTCAGTATTTTTCAATACAAAGTTAGTTTTTCACATTCATGATATACATTAATTTGTCATGGCATACTTGTTCTTAAGTGAAGCATTTTTAATACATTTTAAAATACCATTTTGTTTTTGCAGTTTAAAATGGGGCATAAATGCAAAAGAGAAAACAAAAGCCTTTAAACATTAATTTTCAAGCCAAGAATATTCTCAAATAATTCCTCCGTCTTGAGATTTGCATATATTATAAAACAATATATCTATGTAATTTTTGGAAATTAAACAAATATATGAGAATCTGACATTTTTAAAGAAGCTCAGCTGTGCTCTTCATTTCCTTGCCTGTCTCCCTCCACAGCACCCTTGTGTGGTTTTGCATAGCACTTTTTGGGAGTTCCACAGGTGCCAGTTTAATTTTGCTCAAATAAAGGAATTAAAACATTAAACATGTATGCATTCTTAACCTCCTCCTCCAAATATTTCTCCTGAGTTTTGCGATAATGAAATTGAATGAGAAAATAAACTCATCTATTTCATTCATTGTTCATGTTTCTCTAAAAGGTGCATGCTCTTTTTAACTAAACACACTTGTACACGTTGCTGTCGTGGACTTGGAGTCCCAAGCATTAAAGAGTTCAAAGAGCATGTAGTCCCAAACACTTCCAATAATGGCCATCAAACCCTGGCCAGTAATAAGGGCAAACACAGAATCTCTATAAAATGAAAGATTTATTCTGTACAAAAAGTATTCCAAACACAGTGAAGCTCTGTGGAGCACAAAGGCAAAATGGAACTGCCTGTGTCAAGAAGGCAATGGAAGGTGAACAGTCCCAATAAAGATCCAAAAGGTCAAGAAACAGGGCAGAAGGTAAAAAAAAAAATCCACAAAAAGCACAAGCCATAAACAATTTACAAAAGCAAAAGAACTCACCACGCCAGAACGCATTCACAATGAACCACCAAGAACTTTGGGAAACACACCAGATGTATAGGGTGGAGGGAAAATTCTGGTGGTGATTGGCAGGTAGACCCACATTTTGTGGGACCACCCACAAAATGCATGAAACATAACACAGGCAGCTTAAATACATAAACAAAATCAAAAACAAAGAATAATACACAACAAATCAAAATAAATCAAAGAATCAGAAATGAACAAAAGGGGCACGGAACATTAATTTGAGCCCCAGCCAGGTGTAAACATAAAGAGTCAAGAGACATTGTACCTGTGACTGATGCCTTAATAACGTCAGAGTTCAAAGAGCATGTAGTCCCAAACACTTCCAATAATGGCCATCAAACCCTGGCCAGTAATAAGGGCAAACACAGAATCTCTATAAAATGAAAGATTTATTCTGTACAAAAAGTATTCCAAACACAGTGAAGCTCTGTGGAGCACAAAGGCAAAATGGAACTGCCTGTGTCAAGAAGGCAATGGAAGGTGAACAGTCCCAATAAAGAATCCAAAAGGTCAAGAAACAGGGCAGAAGGTAAAAAAAAAATCCACA
>JANRMT010027041.1:72403851-72413936 GCA_026402145.1 Polypterus bichir lapradei
CTTAAATACATAAACAAAATCAAAAACAAAGAATAATACACAACAAAGCAAAATAAATCAAAGAATCAGAAATGAACAAAAGGGGCACAGAACATTAATTTGAGCCCCAGCCAGGTGTAAACGTAAAGAGTCAAGAGACATTGTACCTGTGACTGATGCCTTAATAACAAGTTTTAAGTTTTGCAAAATGACATAATTAATATATACACATTATAATATGCGAAAATATGAGCATCATTACAATGTGCTGATAAGTAGCTTTGAAGTGTACCCTACAATTTGTAAATTTTTTTTTAATTAAAATATTTTTTGCAATATTTTAAGGCATTAAGGCAGTATATAAATAAAGCAGTAGGTATGTATGTAGTTCTGACATGTTTTGTAATATTGCATTTTTTCAAGCGGTGTTATTATAAGCTGGATATCCATCATGACACCTTTTGTTGCAGCATCCAGATAGCCTCTCTCTGCATTTGCACTCTCAGGCATATCTGTTGTGAACTGAAAACGCAGGTTTCATTTGTACTGTAATCGTGCATCACCCTATCCCTCCTGCTATCCCAATAACTGAATGTCCTCTGCTACATTTTTTCTGGTGCTGACTCTGACTTCAAGGAATCAAGATTAGCATGTGGGGCTTGTAGCAAGCTGTAAACACTTGATTATTTTATTTTTATTTTATTTTCATATGCTGTTTACAAGCACCTTCAGAGCATTTTAGTAGAATGGGCCCGTGGTGCTAAGCAGCTTTGGACACGTGCGTGGTTTCATGCTCTTTTTATTTCCTCATTGGCGTTAAAACTACATCCATGATGGTCACTGTGAACAGACGAGTTAACTGGAAAGTTTGCTTTACCTCAGGAAAATAATGGCAAGAATCAATTGTGCAATTTATTACTTCCTGTTTCCTTTTGTTATTATAAATATATCCCAGAAAAGTGGGAGACATATTTGCTGAAATTGAAATTTTTGCTGCTTCAAAGTGAATGTTTTTAGTAAGTTATAAGGCTTATGTTTTCACATTTGCACTGATGTCCCGTAAACCCCAATTTAAACCACAACAGCTGCCCCTTTATTTTTAAAAAATGTATAAAAAATATTTACTTAAAAATGCAGTTTCCCATGTCAAATTAATGTTTGCTATAATTGTGAAAAAGTTAATTCAACTTAAAAAATAGTAATAAATAGAAGATATGGCCAGGTGCTGTGCACTAATAAGCAGTAACAGATTTCACAGATCAACCACAAATTGTAGTCCATTGGTTCCAGTGCTTTGTTAAAATATTTATGTGCAGAGCACCACTTGTGGAGCCATTTGTGCACTGGTAGAGAGAGAAAGTCTATTTTTGAACAGGCTGTAAATTTGCTTTGCAATCACTTAAATAGTTATCTAAATATGAACTCGGTTTAAAAGGTTCTTTGTGACTAAACAGTATTGGATTGTTAGCACACATGTCGTCTCTGTGTCTCAGAAAGAAAACCTCTCACTACTGTGCATAAAAGGCTCTGTTGACATGAAGGCAGGTGCTGGTAGTCAGCCTCTGATCCCACTGCGAGTGAATCTTGTTTCCAGGACCTACGTAAAGAGGCTGTTTAAAAGATTGGTTCCAAATATATCAAAAGGTAGAGCTAAAATAAGCCAGGATAAATCCAGTTTCTAATCTTTACCAAAGCTTTTTAGCGATGCTGCTTCAAAGGTTTTAAAAAAAATCAGATGACAGGATTGTTCTCAGTAGACAAAGTGAGGGACTAAGGATGTGATAATGTGGGAAGCACAACAGAAGAGTTAAAACTGCAGCAATCTTAAATCAAGAGGATGGGCTGCAACTGGGTAAGAAACAGACAAAAAGGACACGATTGGGTCAAGCAGTGTCAGGTTTTCTTTGCTGATGGGTATTCATTTTATCGGAAGGATTAACAGAAGAGCGCTCTAATCAAAGCAAGCAAAGTGTGTTGTATGTCATCTCAAAGCTAGGTAGGTTGTTTGAATTGGAAGCAGATGTCTCTGGCATAATGGCCATTGTTTCATTAGTTTAATGACATATTGATCTACAGTACTTACAAGGCGGCTTGGGCAATGCATTGTTTCTCTTTATGCAGTAATGTCAATTATGTTTTAAAGTGCAATATAAGTTTAATCAATTCATTAGTTAGTGGAATACCACATAAGCATTTTGCACAGAATGAAATCCATAAATTAAGAAACTTGGTCTTGGTTTTGTGTCCTCTTCAGCAGCAGTTGCCAGAAATAATCAAAATTGAAAGTTTAATTATTAAATCAGTTTGCTTATCTGTCATATAGCAATTTTCATAGCCAGCATCAAAAGGTTAATCATCCTAGTCAAGCAATTAATTAATGTCAGTTCTGTAAGAGCAGATATACAACAGAAATCCTAGTGAAGTCAGCAACAGTGAAGGGTAAGGCAGAGAGAGAACAAGTGAGAAACCTAAGGTGCAAATGAAAGGGATGTCAGGAAGAAATGGTTTCCTATGGCAGGAACTGGAACTTTACAGCCCGAGAAACTCCATGAAAACCTGCTGTGTGAGAGGTAGACAAGAAGATAGGCACTGCTTCAAGTTAAAATAAATAATAATAAAAAAATTGGAAAACAGGAGAGTAATTACTCTTTATTTTAACTGGAATGCGCTTTAATTGGTATAATAATAAAATAACACCCATGCCAGAAAAGATTGTCACAGTTCCCTTTGAATGTATAGTGAGTAACTCAGGTTAAGAGAATGTGTGGATAGAATAAAATCTATGTAATAATAATAATAATTTCAGAATGCTCAAATTCCATGCACCAATGTGTTCTCAGATATGATTAAAACTTTTGCAGTGTTGTGAGTTGCTGGAATCTAACTTGGAAGCATTGGATGCAAACCAAGAACCATCCCTGGACAGAGTGTCAGTATAATATATGAAGCAAAATACTACTACTTCTGCTGCTACTACTACTAATAATAATAACAGAAATATTAATAGTAATAATTTAACATATTATGATAAATCAATCACTAGGGAGGTGCTCTTAAGTCACTCTAAAACCCAAAACACGAAAGCACTTAATACAACACAAAAAGACAAAACTGCCAACCCATGCCTAATGAGCTTCGTAAACTGGTAATTTTGCCTGCTACATTTACCCACCATGTATTGAAGTATACAGTTCTTCTTCTAACACCCACTACATGTTCTCACCACCTCTGGCCGGTTAAGCTCTTGTCAGCATCTGTTCCCTTGACTCCAAACTGCACTAAAACTTTAAAAAGCTTTTATGCCTCCACCAGGGATCACTTATGACCTGACATCCTAGGCCACTTCAGAGGTCCCCAGGTATCAATACCCTCCTGAATTCTAATCCATCCTTAAAGAGCTAGGAAACCCTAGAGAGGTCTGACCAATATAATATATACAAGGGGGCACCTGCGTACCCCAAAGCAACTCCTTGCTTCCAACTAGATGGCTAGGAGATTGTTACTTTACTTTATCACATTGTAAGTGCCCAAGAGAAAGGACAGACATCCTGGCCAGGATGAAGGATAATTTCTTGTCCGGATGGGAGGAAGGACAGACAAGCATGCCAGCTGGATAAGGAAACATCTTCTTGCCTGGCTGGAGTCATATAAAGGATAGACCAATAGAAGCCGGAGGCCAGGAGCAGTTCCATCCCCCATATGACAGGTGGCAGTGCTCCTCTTGTGGTGTGCCAGTGCAGAGGTACATTGGAACTGGAATCCGGAAGTGCAACTCTGTCGCTGTCCCTAGGTGCCGTTAGAGAGCGTTGCCAGTGGAGGACCTCCCTAGTTTGCATATTACCCGGAAGTGCTTCCAAGAGAACACACTGTGGCACCAGAAGTACTCCCAGATCCATCGCTTCACATCGGGGAGTTAGAGTTGGGAAGCAGCAGTCGACACTCAACTGGAGGCGAAAAGAGGAAGAAAATTTGTTTTTGTTGAAGTATTTGTGTGTTGTTTGTGTTTAAATGTGTTGGTGGAAAATAAAAACCATTTTGCGTTGGGTAACATTGTATCTGAGGTTTCGGGCTCAGTGGCACCGCCCCTTGTGGTCACAACATATTGGTTTCTTCTGGCCTTCCATTATACTTGTGTAGCCATAATATCTATTTATGGGACTACTTCCATTAGTAAGGACTGTAAGCTTTGTACAAAATGGTTCTGTCATAACAATGGCATGGACATTAGAGCTGCCATTACCAGTGAACCTCCTGCTGTGGTTCTTAATGTCCCACCTCCTGTCTTGGATGACCTGAAATAGGCAGTAATCTCAGAAATAACACCTAGTACTACAATATCAAATCATAAATTCTTTTTTAAATAGCACCTTTTTACATAAAATAGTTACAACAACACCATTTATGGTGATGCCATCTTTTGTTGCATGATTACTGAATGTTGAGGCTTCAACTTTACAGTTAATTTTAAAATACTTTTAAATTTAACTTTTACTTTGAAAAAAATTGACAGCACACATAGATCAATACACACCAAATATATTTACTGCATGTAAAGGCCCAAATGATTTTAATACTTGCATATAATGAAAAGGCAAAAAATGTGAAACCCTAGATTGCAATGACAGGAGCATTTTATCTGCTCTGTATCTCCTATGAATTATTTGAGACTGTCTAATCTGATTTACTGCATTACAACACTAGACTGTTACATCATTATATCAGGCTCTCTCACCATCCAAAGACATGCTGTCAGGTTGACTGCCTCATCTAAACTGCAGCCATCCATTTCCTAGAACTGCATAATCTGATCCAGAGTTGCATGGAGGTGGAAATTTGGCAGCAGTGGCAGGGGCCCACCCTGGACATGGCACTAGTTCATCACATAGAATACTAAGACACACACAAGGCCAGTTTAGACAGTGGTAAGGATTTATGCCCAGTCTCCTGGATCCATGATACATTAGCACTAACAAAGTTCATTTATCTGATGCACTGTATATAAAAATGTTTAAAATGAATACTGTCAGTCATCTCTTAAGGGAATGAGCTGTGCAGTGTCCCTCATATTGCCAAACTGAAACAGGTTAACAAATTACGCAAGACAGTTCTTTGCAGTAGTGATAATGGTGCACCACAGCCCAGCAGTCTTTCAAAGTGAGGTCAGCTTGCAATTAGCAGTAGGTGAAAGGCACGAGGTAATAAAACATGAAAGTACTTTCTCAAAGAAATGGAAAAGCCTTTCCATTAAAGCTTTTAGTTGTACTGGAAGTGTTCCTTTTGAGCTTTCCAACAACTACTAATCAGACATGCTGTACATTCACACTGTGAAGTCTTCATTGTGCTCAGGACTGCCCATGACTCTAGGGCAAAGCAAATGGCAATGTTGTGTGAGGGACACCATCCTGGAGCCTTACCCAGACGGGACACCAAGAACTTGGAAGGACCAGGGAGATGGTGTGTGCAGGGCATTGTCTCCCCCCCCTGGGTTGCGGCAGCATCCCAGATTCCCACATGGCATCATGGGAACTGGAGTTCTTTGGCTCAGCCTTGTTGGGTCCTGTGAGCGCTGCCAGGGTGCTCAGAGAGAACTATCAAGTCCTGTTTTTTCAGGCTCCAACCTAACCCAGAAGTGCTCCTGGGCCATGATTATGGGACGCCAGGAGTTTCACATAAAAAAAGGTGCCTGCCTCAACTCGGGGAGCCAGAGTCGGAAGAAAGCAGGATAAAGGTTGCATGAGGAGTGGAGGAGAAGGAGAAAGAGACCAACAGAGAGAAGAATGGCAAAGTACTACTGTGCCTTAGCTCTGTAATAGTGCATAGGGTGTGGTGTGTCTTTCCTATTACAGTTTCCCACAAATAAAAGCCTTTGTAAATAGTGAACTTGTGTCAAAGCCTGTAAGTCAGGTGTTTGGGGAGCTGCATTGCCCCCTGGTGACAACAGTTGCTATTCTGAGTATTATTTCATTAGGAATTATTTTTGTATGTAAGGTTTTACATATTGTTTTTTTGGTGATGTCAGTGCCAATTTGAGAATCATTTCCTTGTCAGCCATGTTGTTTATATTGCGTCTTGTTGCCCACATTTTTCAACAGCAATGTGCATGTGACACCACAATTGTGAAAGCTACTTCAGATGATGACATAGTCCAAGCATTATAAAGAACTAGATGTGCTTTTGATCTCAATGTAATCGACTTATACCTCAGCAACCTGTTAACATTTCCAGCGCATCGTCTATTGAAATTTATTTGTAATGCATGTAGTAAAAAAATCTGTTGCATTTTCCATTCCAACAGATTTCACATCACAAACATTTATAGTAATAAAATACAATACAATAAAACTGCTCCAAATATTTCTGATGTGCCATCTTTTTGAATGACAAATGTGATGCATATGTTAATGTTATATGCCATTTGGTAGGGTATTCTTAAAAGCAGTGCTAATGGTTGTGATGCATCATCTGTTGGAATGAAAAATGCAATGTATTTTATTACTACAGATGTTTGTGATGCTCCATCTGTTGGAATGGCAGAGACATAGCAACCAGATGGACACACATACACAAAGACACTTATCCTTTTATTAAGGTGGATAAAGAAAAAAATGACTCATGCTTAATATGTGCTTAAAGAGCACTTTTAGTTGTTTATGGACTTCAACTTTGTTTTCTTGACTTCTAAATTGTGTAATAGTGTTTCATTGTTTTTGGTTACAGCAGTCTTTTTTGGTTTAAACCCCTGTACAATTTCTTAGTTATTCTTTTGTAAATTGCCTCTGGCTTCTTTATTTCCCAGTTGAGTTTTTTAAGATTATAGCTACAGTAATTAGATTCCATCTGCTTTTCACAATATCAAGACTGGAAAAGAATAGACTGCTAGTACTGAGGCTTATGCTTCTGTCCGAGTAGCAGATGGAATACCACTTGGGGGCAGTAGTAAGCTAATTCAAAGTGGGTGTCATTGAAGAAGTTACTACAAGGAAACATATAGCAATAATGCAATGGAGGATGAAAAGTTATTTAGTGGAAGTCTACTAGACCATTACAGGGCAGCAGTGGTGTCCTTTATATAGTTTTGGACCACTGCTCTGTATTAAAGAAGACAAGATGCCTTCAATTTGTCTGCCTCTTTAATGTCAATACAGGGCTTCCAGTGCACATACCTGACTTTAGAAGTAATTCTAGATGTTTCCTAGAAGTAGCCACAGCATGGAGTATAAGACCTCCTTACACTGGCAGGGGAGTTAGTGTTAGGGCATGACTGACAGGAGGAAGAGCGAGAGACAGAGACAAAATAGTGGGAGTGCTGTGGTGCTACAGAAATGCCTAAATTTGCAACCACCCCAGGTGTAGAAAAGAGCTTACCTGTACAGCTAAAACTGCAAAGGCAAAATATATTTAATGTTTTACTTTTGTTTACTTTATATTATTAATTCTCTAATAAATCATTTATGTTAGTCAGTTTTAGCCCTTTCTTGGTATTACTTTGCATTCAGGACTGACTTGAGAATACCCCCTACCAATTACTCATGAAATTAAAAGGAAGCCATGACTGCATGTCAGTAGATCATGCATCCACGAACAAAAAATACATAAACACTAATGACTTAGTGGTGTTGTAATTATTGGCTACTGTTGCTGTGTCATGTTTTGGGAATTCTGTATTTGAATTCCACACCCATGAATTGCATGGATTTTCCTCCCAGGACTTCTGGTACTCTGGTTTTCCTCCAAGTCTCTGAGAATATACTGTTTTTCATAAAATTGACCCAGTGAGACTGTGATTGTGGCTGTGGTTGTGAGTGGATCCCTGCCCAGGATTGCTTACTGCCTACCAGCTGATGATCTCAAAATAGGCTCCATCCTTCAGTGAGTCGGAATTGGATTAAGCATGTTTAACAATGTTATGTATGCAGTGTAGCACCTAGACAGAGGATATCAATTAAATTTGTACCACAAACTATCAATATATGAAGGTTTAAACTTACATAATGACTCAAAAGCTATCTTACAATTCCTGTGACTTTGAGATACTCCACTGACTCTGAAACTGCAGTGTAACAAGGAGGCAGAGTTATATAATTGGTGTGCACGAACTGGAAAAGACGTCAAATTTTATAAGCATCCTAGACTTCATAATGGCCAACAAGGTCACATCATCAGAGAGAAAGTGACAAACACCGGTGTATTGATTAGAAAGCTCAGTGGATTACAATGGAGCAGAGCCATTAAGTGCTTTATATGGTAGCAAAACAATCTTGAATCAATTCTCAACTTCTATTGCAACCAGTGAAAGAGGGCAGGCATTAGAGGAGTGCAAGTATTAGTCTTTATAAGAATGTCAGCAGCTGCACTCTGAAGTTACTAGAGCCCATGAAGTGTTAAGCTAGGGTGGGCCACTGAGTAGAATGCAGTAAAATCAAAAGTGTGTGGTGGCCACAAAACTGAATGAACTGAGTGGGACATTTCAAAACATTATATCCAAGGACCTGCCACATTTCTCATCTTAATTTTGTATGAAAAATTATGATTTTTTCTTCTCACTAACATAACAAATCTTACTTTGAGCAGCTTCCACAACTTAATAGTTATTAAATGAGCACTGTATTCCCCCTTTGCTAAAGAGTTTCTTTTAACAATGGTTTTTGAAACAGCACAGGCGGTGCTTTTCACATACCCCAAAAATAACTATGGCTGTGTTAGATGTTGACTTCTGGGCAATTAGCAATGTACTTTGGGATGCTCTTTATCACTAGAGTGGGGTCCTCTCTTACAATACAAATGTATTAAACCCAAATTTACATAACAAAATGGGACCACATGAAAGTATTATACTGTAGTTCTGCAAATGTACAGGAAGGCTGATCATTTTTCCTATACTTTAAAGTAGATGTCAATTGCACTTAATGTATTGATGCCATCCACTGAGCCAGTTCAGTGTCTACATTTGCCACAAAGTCCCATTATGGGTAAGTACTTGCCAGGGGGGCAGTATGCTATATTGGGTTAAAGCCAAAGCTTGATTAAGACCCCCTACAGGTCCCTAAGTGACTTAGAGTGTGTAGGTAGTTCCTGGATGATAAAAGCATTGATACTATTGACTGTCCCATACGTCCCCTGGCTGTACTCATGTAACAACGTGTCTCCTGGTATCTCCTCCAATGCTCCTGAGAGCTTCTTGTGACGGCATGTATAGATGTGCTATCCTCGAGGAGTTGAAATACTTGTATAGCTTAAATCAGCTGCAGGTACCAACTTGTGCTACCAGAAGTGGCAAGAACACTAGCAAAATGCAAAACTGTAGGAGAATCAGTCAGAAAGGATAAGGAGAGAGCAATTGTCTGTGGCCACCTCCTGCAAAACCATTCGCATTTTGGGGGTTGTCTTGCTGTTGCCTCATCAGTGCACCCGTTGTCACTTTCATTTGCACCAATGCAGGTGATGTTGATTTATAATCGCTTATGCATCCTAACTGGACAGATTGATATCCCTGAAGCTTAATCGACTTGGTGTTTGACTGTGATGATTAAGTGTTCCCTTATTTTTTTTGAGCAGTATATATTGCAATATAAGAGACAGACAAAGATAAAGTTTTGCGGCACCTGAAGGCTTATCCCATATAATCAAATAAAACGTGTGTTTATAAACATGTTGAAAAAGCAAATAAACGTCATGTAGATGCGAGACTCTGGAACAGACTACCTCAAGATGATGGAGCTTCTGGAAATATGGACTCTTGGCAGGAAGAGACAGGTCCAGGCAGGCGGACACTGAAAGTGACATCAGAGATGGTAAGGTCGTCAGTCTTCTGGTCTGTAGAGAGATGAAGTGCAAAGGTATCAGTTAACAGCACCCTCTGGTGTTCCTGCAAGAAATTACTATTATATGAGCCTTTTGGTAGGTTAGGAGCATGTGCTCATACAGTGCGTACCTACACCCACCACATGACAAACTAGCTGAAGATCCCAGATTAGGACCCGTGTGCAGCCATGCAATGGGTGACACCTGAGCACCACACTAATTCAGATCGAATGGAACAGTGTGAGGCTATATATATATAAATATATATATATATATATATATATATATATATATATATATATATA